>CM055073.1:9910649-10011428 GCA_029204045.2 Tillandsia leiboldiana
GTAAACAATAAACACTCAAAAAATCTTTGCATATAAAACCGCAATGCGGAAAAAATAAATAACACACAGACGTAGAGCTTTTTGACGGTGGACGTATACTCCAAACGGGAGTAAAAAACCACGTGACGATAACACGGTGAAATCCACTAGAATTATAACACGTACAAAGGTGATATACCGTCTCACAGACGACTCAACCTTTTTCCATACGCTCCTAGTTGATCTTCTCCGCTCGCTTCCGCAATCGCTTTCTCGCATCCACGATCTGCGTCCAACGCCGAATCCACGGCGTCCAACGTCTCGCTCCACGACGTCCGACCGAATCCAACGGGCTTCACCCAGTAGCACGTCTCGAATCCACAACGTACCCATCGCCTCGAATCCACGAGAGTCGTTGCACTTGAGATCCACAAGGCCCCGAGTCCACGCGCGCGATTTTGGGGAAAGTACGTTGTTTTTTTTGGGTGGTGATGATCCGCCGAATACTTAGATTAGAAATAGATCGGAAATACCATCTAAGTATCATTCATTATTTGATTCTACTCAAAATCTGAGTTTGAAAACCTAGAATCAAATTAATAATATAGATGAAGAAACATAGAATTAAATCTAGTATTTCCTTTCTTCTCTATATGTGGATTTTTCCTATTTCGGTCGTATTTTTTCCATCCCTAAAAGATGAATCATAGGGTCTATTTATAGGTTAGAAACCGTTGGAAAGAGATAAGAATCAAAAACTAACCTTTTCTGGGATTTTTCAGGACGACGATTCGGATCGGATTTCGGCGATCCGGATTGCAGTAACGAGACAGACAGCTTCTGAAAAAAAAAAGGTTCGGATCCGGATCGAAGTGCCTGATCCGGATCGTTCATACAATTCAGCAAAACCCATGTTCGGGATCCGGATCAGAAAAGGGCACTGGATCCGGAATTGAATTTTGCGTAGGAACAACGAACCCCTTCGGATCCGGATTGGAATGTCTGATCCGATCCTGAACATTTCCCATGTCCAGTTTTTGATTTTTATGCAATTAAAAATTCATCCAAGTGTTTCTACACTATAAGAAGTATTCGGATCACCAAAATAATTAGTTAAACATACCTGATCCTTTTGAATTCTTCTTTCTTGAGATTGAGTTATATGATCCAACCTTCTTTATCTTCAATCTTCAAGACTTAACCGAATTCACGAAATACGCCAACTCAAATTCCGTAACAATCTCCCCTTTGGCGGGTTTCGTGACAAAACACAAATCCACTCAAGAAAATTCAAAAAGATTTTTTGTTGCTATCACCATACAACAAAAATTTAGCAATGAGATCCAAATAAATAGATACATGAGTTAAACTCCTAAACAGACTCTAGACTTAGACATCTGTACTCTCTCAAAAGAATCATTCATTCTTGCAAAGAATCGTTAGATACCTCAAGAATTATGTCATTCAAAACCATACACAGAGATGAAGTTTATACTCATTTCTACTTACCATGACATTATACATTCAGATATGTAATTGGATCATAGTTTAAAACAACATATCTCTATGCATTCAAATTCCAACATGTGCTCACAAATTGTTAGTCAACATCAATTGTTTAGTTATTCATTACTCCCAATAGTTATCGATATTAGTTCGAGTGCATTCATGCAATCCCAAAAGAAACCCAAAGTTGAAGTTAACTTACCTTTCAGGGTTCTACGAGCTGGTCATCTCGATCATAGTTTCATTGTTTAAATATTCTCCTTCCCCTGTTTGTTCACAAAGTTAGCCAATATTACAAACATAATAAGGATATAAAAAGTTCGAGAACCAAAGTTTGAGAACAAACTAAAAAAAAATTAAAAACCTGCACAAAGGCAAGGAATTAGAATGGATAAGTGTTGGGTTATATGTAATAACGGATCTAAATAGGGAAAAACACCTAGAGGGGGGTGAATAGGTGTAAACGTATAAACACTCAAAAAATCGTTGCGATAAAACCCAATGCGGAAATAAAAAATAATACGCAAGATTTTTACGTGGAAAACTCCATCACCGGAGTAAAAAACCACGGGACCGATAACACGGCAGAAATCCACTAGAATTAAAACACGTACAAGGTGATTTACCGTACACACTTACGACTCAACCTTTTCCATACGCTCCTAGAGGATCTTCTCCGCTCGCTCCGCGACGCTTCTCGAATCCACGATCTGCGCCCAACGCCGAATCCACGGCGTCCAACGTCGAATCCACGACGTCCGACCGAATCCACGGTCTTCACCCAATAGCACCCTTCGAATCCACGAACGTGCCTCGCTCCGAATCCACGAGAGCGGTTGAAACTTGAATCCACAAGGACACGCGAATCCACGCGCCGATTTTTGGGGTAAATCGTTGTTTTTGGGTGGTGATGATCCGCCGAATACTTAGATCAAAGATAGATCGGAAATACCATCTAAGTATTCATTAGTTTGATTCAACTCAAGATGTGAGTATGAAAACCTAGAATCAAACTAATCAATATAGATGAAGAAACATAGAGTATTCTCTAATGATTTCCTTTCTTCTCTATATGTGGATCTAGAGCCGTATAAGATGATATATGAAAATGACGGCATTGGATTTTGACAACCCTAGAAAAAGAGTCATAGGGTCTATTTATAGGTTAGAAACCCTAGGAAGGAGATAAGAATCAAAAACCTAACATTTCTGGAGATTTTACGGACGGCGATCCGGATCGGATTAGCTGTGATCCGGTCGTCGTAACGAGTCAGGCAATTCCAGAAAAACGAAGGTTCGGGATCCGGATCGAAGTGCTTGATCCGGATCGTTCATACAGTTCACCAAACATCAACGTTCGGGATCCGGATTGCGAAGCTGATCCGGATCGTTCAAGGAAGATGGTAAACTCAGTGTTCGGGATCCGGATCAAGAGAGGCTACGATCCGGATTGAACTGGTGTATGAACGAACCACCTTCGGGATCCGGATCGAACAACTGATCCGGATCCTGAACATGTCCCAAGTCCAGTTTTTGATTTTTATGCAATGAAAGATTCTTCCAAGTGTTTCTACACTACAAGAAGTATTCGGATCACACAAATCTTTAGTTAAACATACCTGATCCTTTTGAATTCTTCTTTCTTGAGATTGAGTTAAATGATCCAACTTTCTTCACCTTCAATCTTCAAGACTTGAGACTTTCACGAAACTACGCCAACTCAAATTCCGTAACAATCTCCCCCTTTGGCGGTTTCGTGACAAAACACAGATCCACTAAAGAAAATTCAAAAAGATATTTTTGTTGCTATCACCATACAACAAAAATTTACAATGGAGATCCAAAAATTTAAAAACATGAGATAAACTCCTAAAACAGACTCTAGACTTAGACATCTGTACTCTCTGCACAAAGAAATCATTCTTGACAAAAAGAGATCGTTAGATACCTCAAGAATATTTAGCATACAAAACCTAGTACAGAGATAGAGTTTATCTGATCATCATGACATTTGAGAATTCAGATATGTAAGAGAATCATAGTCAAAAACCAACATATCTTCTATGCAATTAAAAACCAAATGTCACAAAAGTTAGTCCAACATCAACTTGTTAGTCATATTACCATGCCCAAATAGTTAGTCGAATAGTTAGTCGAGACATGCAAACAATCACAAGATGAAAACCAAAGTTGAAGTTGAAGTGATACTTACCTTGATGTATACAAAATCTTCATCAGCAAGATTTTCACAATCATTGTTCAAGTTCCCTTGATGTTCACTTACCTTGATGTTCATTCACATCATCATTGTACCTTGATGCAGTCATCATTGTTCATCATTGATGTATACAAGATCACAATTTTCACAATATCATTGTTCAAGTTCTCTAAACTCTCTCCCCCTTTTTGTCACAACAAAGCCAAAGATTACCCAAAGTGGAGAGAATGGTTAACAGTTCAAGTTGGAGAACTAAAGACTCAAATTAAAACTTAAAAACCTGCACAAAAGAAGATTTAAACATATGCATAATAAACAGAAATTGGAAGGATACGATTATTCAGACTCGTCTGAACTGATACAGCCGAGGATTTGGAATATCTTCTTTAATCGCTTGTTCATTGATGATTGATTCTTATTTACCTTCTTTATTTCTTCCTTTACCTCAATTAGTTCATTTGATATACGTTCTTGCTCGTTGGAGAGCCTTTGCTGTTCTTTATAGATTGAGGTAACAGATGCATCATCATCAGAAGTTGATTGCGGTGCTTGTTGTGCCGGAGGTGCTGGTTGTGATGGTGGTGCTGGTTGGACTGGAGGAGCTGCTGCCGGTGCAGAGGTTGTTGCTTGTTGTCGTTGTGCTCGTTGCCGGTGAAGAGGTATGAAAGTTCATCTGGCTTCGTCGAAAGAGACTTTACAATTGTTGTGTCATTGATCGTTCCTAGACTGTGCAGATAGGAACTCGCATTTGTGTCAGCTTTAATTTACGAAGAATGCGCATGATGATCATTGGATAAGGTAGTCTCTCTGACGGATGAGCTTGCTCCAGGTCGTCGAGCAAGTCTTTTTCTTTTTAGGAAAATGGATGAAGAAGTCATTGGTGCTTTTCCTTTTTCCGCAGCAGTAAGCGGGGCCTTTTTCCGTTGATGTTTCTGCATGGGCTTTCCCTTTCGATGCAACAGAGGTTTTCTGTGGCGATTCTTCAGGATGTGTTTCATTATCTGATAACTCATCCCAGTAACTTCATCCCTTTTAGCTCTCTTGGCAGTGTCTCTCGTATGTACCATAGCAGTAAGTAGGAAAACAATCCAAGTGATCACCATTGCTAATGGTTTCTTGAGAAAAGGAATCCTGTGTGGAACGACTCAAGAACACATGAGAAAATTGTTAATTTTCAAAGATTTGAAAAATTGTACCCAAACAATCATAATCATGTTGAGAGACTAAGAATCAAATTAGTTTGCAAAAGGACTTTTAAAAATAGATCAATTGCATGATTTTCGAAAATCCTTATTATATGCCCTAAAACCGAAATTTTAGAAATCGGAGCCTAAAAATCCGTTAATCAGGAGAATACCTAGCATATAATCAAAACTAATCTACCCAGAGTTCTTATTTCAAAAGAAATTTGATCAAAAACCATCGACAAACAAAGTTGATCCAAGAAATTCATGACGTTTGTGGAAGAAGAGAGAAAAACGGTGAAAAAACCGAGATTTTGATCAATAAAACTTACTTGGAGTTGAAGAACTTGAGTTTGAAAGCTTCCAGGAAGGATGAAATCTAGAGAGAGAGGCTCTGGAAACTTTGGAACAAAAGATTGGAGTAAAAGAAATCAAAACCCTTTTGTTCTTTATAAAACCAAGCCGCGATCCGGATCAGTTCATAACTGCGATCCGGATCGGCTACCCGCAGTGAGAAACTGCGTTCGGGATCCGGATCGGCAGATACAATCCGGATCGTCAGCCCGCAGAAGAATTCCTGCGTTCGGGATCCGGATATCTTGCCCGATCCGGATCGGCTCCAACTTTTTTCTTTAGAAAATTTTAGAGAAATTCAAGCAAAACCAGAAAAAGATTGTAAGCACAAATGTGTATCAACTTTAAACAAAAATCATCGTTTCACACAACAAGAATTAGATTATGCCAAATCTATCAATAATATCCAAAAATGAAACGAAAATTTACAAAAATTAAATCCCTTAAAGTTGAACACCTTCAATTACATCTAACTTGATCTTATGAGTAATGCCTTTATCAAATCATCAATTCAGTAAAGAAAATGAAATACAAAGATCAATAGATGTTTGAAATCCCAAATATAATAGATAATGTATCTAGACAATCTGTTGAAGAGAGTGGCTCTTTGAGCATCTTTCTTTAAAAACCCACCTTATACCAACCATGAAATTTGACGGAGTCAAATATTTCAACATGCATTTTACTTAATCAAAAATTTGAACAACCATGCTTGGTATACATGTGGTAGCTGCACACAATACTCGGACGACCGAGGTGGTAGCTCTTTCCTCCATGTGGTGGTAGTTTTCACACTCCTCATTGGGATGTAACTCTTTCCACATCTTTTGAGCATTTTACTTTTTCTATGACTCCCCCTCAATTGGCTATCAATTATTTAAGATATAAAGTATTCAACCAAATATTGATCTCGATTTCATACTCGACTAAGCAGTCAAATAAGATAATGACTATACCAAGAGATCATAGAGAGAGAGAAATTGACTTTGATCACTTAGAAGATGATTTAATTAACATAAATGATCATTGCAACAGTGAAATATTATGATGGCAAAAGCATAATAAATTTCTAAATGTGCGAAAAGATGCAATTAAAGTCAATTATGATCTATGCTCAATTAATGTCCTATGTACAAACATAGATAATGAACAAAACAAAAACAAATACAAAACCTATCCTAAGCAAAGGTTTCAAAAAGAAGTTTATTTCAAGGAAAGCATTCCAATTGCTTTTCGTAAATGAATAAAACGTTTTGATCCAAAGGTTTTGTTAGAATGTCAGCTAATTGATCCTCAGTTGAAATATATGAAAGTTGAAGAGTATTTGATTCAACTAGCTCTCTAAGAAAATGATATCTAAGTTCAATATGTTTTGTTCTAGAGTGCAACACAGGGTTTTTAGAAATGTTAATTGCACTTGTGTTGTCACAAAGAATTGTTACCGAAGATGCTGAAATGCGGAAGTCGCTCAATACGCTTTTCATCCAAATGAGTTGAGTTGAGCAACTTCCAGCTGAAATGTATTCCGCTTCGGCAGTCGAGAGTGCTATGCAGTTCTGCTTTTTACTGTGCCATGCAACAAGGCAATGGCCAAGATAGAAGCATGCACCACTCGTGCTTTTCCGATCATCCACTGATCCTGCCCAATCGGCATCTGAGTATCCAACAATATCCAAACTTGTTCCCATAGGATACCAAATTCCAAAATTAATTGATCCTTGATATACCGGATGATCCTTTTCAACCGCTTTCAGGTGAACCTCCTTTGGTGCTGATTGATATCTCGCGCAAATCCCAACACCAAAAGATATATCCGGGCGACTAGCCGTGAGGTAAAGTAGACTTCCAATCATACTTCGATACAGTTTCTCGTCTACATTCTCACTATGTGATTCACTTCCAAGTCCCTTGTGGCTAGTTCCCATTGGAGTCGGAAAATCTTTACAATTTTCTAGATCAAACTTTTTGACCAACTCCATTGCATACTTGGATTGACTCAAGTGAATACCTTCATCATTTTGTTTAATTTGCAATCCAAGGAAATAAGTCAATTCGCCCATCATGGACATCTCAAATTCGCTTTCCATGGTCTCCGCGAATTTAGAAGCATCATTATCTCTTGTTGCGCCAAATACAATGTCGTCGACATAGATTTGTGCTACAATGAAATTGCTTTGATAATGCTTCACAAAGAGAGTCCTATCAGCTCCCCCTCGAGTATAGCCCTTCTCCAAAAGGTGCTTTGTTAACCTTTCGTACCATGCTCGCGGTGCTTGTTTCAGACCGTAAAGAGCCTTTTTCAACGAAAAACATGGTTAGGTTGTTTATGGTCTACAAAACCTTTCGGTTGAGCCACATAAACTTCCTCATTTAAAAACCCATTTAGAAATGCGCTCTTAACGTCCATTTGAAATAATTTGATTTTAAAATGACAAGCAATAGCAAATAGTATACGAATGGACTCGAGTCTAGCTACAGGGGCGAATGTTTCATCAAAGTCTATACCTTCTACTTGAGAATAGCCTTGAGCAACTAATCGTGCCTTGTTCCTGATGATAGTACCATCCTCATTTTTCTTGTTCTTGAAGATCCATTTGGTACCTATCACATTGTGTTGCTTTGGAGGCTTCGTTAATTCCCAGACTTTGTTTCGCTCAAATTGATGAAGCTCTTCCTGCATTGCTTTAATCCAGTAGTCATCCTGAAGAGCTTCATCTATGTTCTTTGGTTCGATTAAAGATACGTAGCAAGCGAATCCACAAACCAACTGCCTCCGAGTTCTGACTCCTTCTTGTGGATCTCCAGTAATATTCGATTCCGGATGATCCTTGGAGATTCGTAACGTTTGTTGAAACGGAGTACTCGGAGATACATGAGATGATTCCTGCATATCAGATAAACTTGAAGAACCATTAGATGCATCATTAATATTGGAAGTATTATTATGAGAAGATGCATTAGCAGGAGAATCATCATCTAGAGAGATATCGAGGGTAGATTTTCCAGATCCAAAGTGAAAAGCTTCATCTACTTTAACATTTATAGATTCTACGATCGTCTTAGATTCAATGTTAAATACTCGATATGCTCTGCTATTCGTAGAATAACCCAAAAAGATCCCTTCATCACTTCGAGAGTCGAACTTTCCAAGATTTTCACGGTCACGTAAAATGTAACATCGACTCCCGAAGACACGAAAATATTTGATGTTGGGTTTTCTACTAAACCACAGCTCATATGGTGTATTTAAAGTTCCTGGGCGCAAGTAAACTCTATTAATGACATAGACAGCGGTGTTCACGGCTTCAGCCCAAAAATGTAGCGGTAAATTCCGGCTATGAAGCATCACACGCGCCATCTCTTGAACAACCATGTTCTTGCGCTCAACAACACCATTCTGCTGAGGTGTATAGGGTGCCGAGAATTCATGTTTAATGCCATTTGAAGTGCAAAAATCAATGAATTTTGAATTTATGAATTCTCCACCTCTATCACTTCTAACACGAATGATCTTTTCATTCTTTTCAATCATAATACGATGGCAAATCTCATGAAAAGAGTCAAACGTATCAGCTTTCTCTTTTAAAAATGCTACCCAAGAAAACCGAGAGAAATCATCAACCAATAAAAAAATGTACCATTTACCTCCCAAAGATGGTTGACGGGTCGGCCCCATTAAGTCCATGTGCAAAAGTTCCAAGGGCCGTTTTGTACCAACGTGGTTCAAGTTCTTGTGTGCAGTCCTAGACTGTTTTTTCCTTTTGGCAACCACCACACACAACGTTTTGTTTAAATAAAAGCTTTGGAACCCCCTTGACCACGTCCTTGTTTGAAATTCTAGTAAGTTCCTTAAAATTTAAGTGACCTAGCCTTTCATGCCAAAGAGTTTCATTATTCAAAGCGGCTAAGTTACAATTTTCAGAAAATTTATTAGGAACAACATAACAATTGTTTTCAGATCTAACCCCTTTTAAAAAGAAGACATGGTCCTTATCAGTTACAACGCATTCAACAGATGAAAAGTTAACTGAAAAACCATTGTCGCAAAGTTGACTTATGCTTATGAGGTTAGTCTTAAGGCCATCAACAAATAAGACGTTTTTCAAAATCGGGCTATCTGGAATAGCTACCGTCCCTTTTCCAACAATTTTGGAAGATCGACCGTCTCCGAAAACTACGTGTCCTCCGGAGATTTTCTCAAGATTTTGAAAACTATTTTTGTCACCGGTCATGTGACGGGAACACCCGCTATCCAGATACCAAGACGAACTATCATATGCATGCAAGGAAACATTGGAAACAAGACAAGGGAAAATTTCACCTTTGCGCACCCAAACCCTTTTGGAGTGCGTCGGTAATGGTCGTGAAGTTATATGCCTAGGTGAAGGCGTCTTGTTATAGCGATTGTTGTTCCTTGATGAAATCGTCTTGCGCGATGAACTACCAAGTCTCTTTTCATTTGAAAAGTTTTGCTTTGATTTTCGGGGAGGAGCCTTTTTGGTAGTTGTTGCAAGAGGTCCTTGAGATGAGCGTTCGACTCCCGTCTTGCAATATCTTCTTATGTGCCCTGAAACACCACAACGAAAACATACCTTAGATCTTGACGATCCCAAAGAGGATGAAGTAGGTTTGTTGTCGTTGTTTGTCTTGAATTCCGGTGTCGGAGGAGGAGATACCGACTGAGGCATAAAAACTGTCTCACTCGAACTTGGACTGTTTCCAGTTTGAGTGTATCCGAGGCCGAACCGATTTGATTGACCAAGACCAAGAAGTCTATCCAACTTACTCCTTCCTGAAGAGAATCGCTGTAAGTCATTCTTGAGTTGGAAAATGGTCTTTGTCATTTCCAGGTTATCCTGTCGAGCCTCGTTGTAGAGCTTTGAGAAGTGATTCGCGTTATCCACCAGATTTGTATGTTCCTTCTCAAGTTGCTCATTGGACTCTTGAAGGGAAACATTTGCCTTTATCAGGTTTTCCCTTTCCACTTCAAGAGCGTTTGAGAGAGAAGTCGCTCTTTTTGCTTCTTCTTCGAGATCATGCACTCTCCCTCTCAAACTCTTGTTTTGCTTAGCCACTTTCTTTGAGTCCCTCAAAAGTCTGTGGTAGGCTAGAGCAAAATCTTCACCTTCCGAATCATCCGATTCGTTGTTCGTTGCATTCTTTTCAACAGTGGAGTTGGACAACGACTCGGATGTACTTGCCATAAAGCACATGAAGGGTGAAGATACGGACGCGTGGAATGCGGTGGAGCTCTTTTCTTCATCACTCGAAGACGACTCATTTGACGTTGAGTTGTCATCCCAAGTGACGACTTGCATCGCCTTCTTCTTTGCCGGATACTTGTTAGGACACTCCGTTGCAATGTGGCCGTAGCCTCGACATTTGAAGCATTGTAGTTGTCCTTCTGAACTTTTCTTATCCTTTGAGAAGTTCTCTTGCTTTCTTGACTTGTAACTTGAAGTACCCTTGCCTTTGTTCGACTTTCCGAAGGATGGAGATTTGCTTGAATTACCCCTTCGAAAGTTGCGGCGAAACTTCCTTGTCAAGAGAGCGAGCTGCTTCTCAAATTCCTCCATAGAAAGGTTCTCGTCATCGTCTGAGGAGGATGTATCCGCGTCTTCTTCCTTAGTTGTTTTCAACGCATAACCTGAAGACTTAGAAGTGGATGCCTTTCCAGAAGAATTGTTAGTAGTAAATGTCATTTCATAAGTTTGTAATGAACCAACTAATTCTTCTACACGTATTTCGTCCGGGTGTTTAATAGTTTCAATGGCAGTAACCTTTGGGCGAAATCGTTCAGGAAGAGTTCTTAAGATCTTTCTTACAATCTTAAATTCTGGAATCTTCTCTCCCAGATTAGCACATGAGTTTACGATGTCTTGCAATCGTGTATAGTAGTCCGTGAAAGATTCATTTTCTGCCATTAAGATAGAGTCAAACTTGCTCGTAAGCATTTGCAGTTTCTGAATCTTCACGAGGTTAGTTCCCTCATGTGTAACCTGAAGAACATCCCAGATTTCTTTCGCAGTCTCACATGCCGAGACGCGAGAGAATTCAGTTTGAGATAAGGCATTAAAGATAGCATTAATTCCCTTGCCATTGTAAGAAGATGAATCTAACTCTTCCTTGGTCCATTTCGACCTAGGTTTTAAGGTGCGAACATCACCAATAAATTCAGTTGGATTAGACCATCCTAATTCAATTGATTGCCACACTCGTTCGTCGATGGAAATTAAAAAGGCTTTCATCCGTACTTTCCAGTACGCATAATTTGTTCCATCGAAGAACGGGGGTCGGTTGATGTTTCCACCTTCAACCATTGTTTACAACCCTATTCCCGCTCTGATACCACTTGTTGGGTTATATGTAATAAGGATCTAAATAGGGGAAAAAACACCTAGAGGGGGGTGAATAGGTGTAAACGTATAAACACTCAAAAATCGTTGCGATAAAAACCCAATGCGGAAATAAAAAATAATACGCAAGATTTTTACGTGGAAAACTCCATCACCGGAGTAAAAAACCACGGGACCGATAACACGGCAGAAATCCACTAGAATTAAAACACGTACAAGGTGATTTACCGTACACAATTACGACTCAACCTTTTCCATACGCTCCTAGAGGATCTTCTCCGCTCGCTCCGCGACGCTTCTCGAATCCACGATCTGCGCCCAACGCCGAATCCACGGCGTCCAACGTCGAATCCACGACGTCCGACCGAATCCACGGTCTTCACCCAATAGCACCCTTCGAATCCACGAACGTGCCTCGCTCCGAATCCACGAGAGCGGTTGAACCTTGAATCCACAAGGACACGCGAATCCACGCGCCGATTTTTGGGGTAAATCGTTGTTTTTGGGTGGTGATGATCCGCCGAATACTTAGATCAAAGATAGATCGGAAATACCATCTAAGTATTCATTAGTTTGATTCAACTCAAGATGTGAGTATGAAAACCTAGAATCAAACTAATCAATATAGATGAAGAAACATAGAGTATTCTCTAATGATTTCCTTTCTTCTCTATATGTGGATCTAGAGCCGTATAAGATGATACAGGAAAATGACGGCTATGTGGATTTTCGACCCCCCCCCCCCCCCACGAAAAAGAGTCATAGGGTCTATTTATAGGTTAGAAACCCTAGGAAGGAGATAAGAATCAAAAACCTAACATTTCTGGAGATTTTACGGACGGCGATCCGGATCGGATTAGCTGTGATCCGGATCGTCGTAACGAGTCAGGTAATTCCAGAAAAACGAAGGTTCGGGATCCGGATCGAAGTGCTTGATCCGGATCGTTCATACAGTTCACCAAACATCAACGTTCGGGATCCGGATTGCGAAGCCTGATCCGGATCGTTCAAGGAAGATGGTAAACTCAGTGTTCGGGATCCGGATCAAGAGAGGCTACGATCCGGATTGAACTGGTGTATGAACGAACCACCTTCGGGATCCGGATCGAACAACCTGATCCGGATCCTGAACATGTCCCAAGTCCAGTTTTTGATTTTTATGCAATGAAAGATTCTTCCAAGTGTTTCTACACTACAAGAAGTATTCGGATCACACAAAATCTTTAGTAAAACATACCTGATCCTTTTGAATTCTTCTTTCTTGAGATTGAGTTAAATGATCCAACTTTCTTCACCTTCAATCTTCAAGACTTGAGACTTTCACGAAACTACGCCAACTCAAATTCCGTAACAATAAGGATTACTCAGATTCATCCGAACTGATGCATCTGAGTTTTTGGAAGATTTTCTTTAATCGTTTGTTCATGGATGACTGCTTCTTTTTGACCTCTTTTATTTCTTCCTTCATTTCAATAAGTTCATTCGATATGCGTTCTTGCTCGTTGGAGAGACGTTGCTGTTCTTTATAAATAGAGGTAACCGATGCATCATCATCGGATGTTGATGGAGGTGCTTGTTGTGCTGCATGTGCTGGTGGGACTGGAGGTGTTGCTGCCAGTGCAGAGGTTGTTGCTTGTGGTTGTGCTCTTCGTCGGTGAGGAGGTGATGGGGGCTCATCTTGTTTTGTAGAGAGAGACTTTACAATAGTCGTTTCGTTGATCGTTCCTAGACTGTGCATGTAGGAACTCGCACTTGTGTCGAATTTAAATTTTCGAAAAATGCGCATAATGATCATTGGATAGGGAAGTCTCTCTGAGGGGTGAGCATGTTCCACATAGCGTGCCATCCTTGACCAGATGAGGTAAGGAATGTTTAAATTTGCTCCCATTGCCGCTGCGGGGTTTCCCAAAAGATAAAGGAATAACATCCTATCCCACCGAAGAACCTTTGTCTTCATATTTGGAAGGATGTTATAGCATACAATAAAGTTCACGTAGCGATACTCTGGGCGAAGCTCTTTTGAAAAGACGGAATTTCCTGTCGACAGAGTATCTGGAAGGCAAATTCCATCAACTACCACTCTCCAGGAGTTGGTGGAGAAGATTTGACTCTTCAGATAATGAGGTCCATCAGCTCTGGTCTTCATCCCTAACACCTCTCCAATCAGTTGAGGTGTGACTTTGATCTTGACATTTTTAACCGATGTTTGAAATTCCCGACGTCCATCCTCCTGATCAATTAGACTTGAACCATTTTGATAAAACATTCTTACAGAATGGAGACAATACCCAGTCGACTCAGGGAAACTACAGATGGGGCCAAGACCAGTCTGTTCATACAGAGTCCCAAAGATTGTAGATCGTTCTTTCAGTGCTTTGATATTGAGATTCCTTTCACCAATGCACTCCCTTTTCTCAAAATCCTTGATCCTTGCAGAGCTGATAAAATCTTGGGGGAGGCTGGCTAGCAAGTGGCTCCTCAATGGAAATTCCTCGAGCACTCCCTCTCTTGCGGGCAACACTTTTTCTTTTTGTTTTCACAGGAGTTTCTTCCATTGGAGCTTTTCCTTTTTCAACAGCAGTTGGCAGAGCCTTTGCCTTTGATGTTTCTGCAGGGGCTTTCCCTTTCGAAGCAGTGGGGGTAGTTGCTTCAACTTGAAGCTCATCCCAATCAATGGACTCCATTTCAGATTCCGTCTCGGAATCATCCCTAGTTTTCTTTGCTTTCTTTGCCTTTTTAGGCTTGACAGGATTTCTTGTATGCACCATGGCAGCCAGAAGAAAAATGATCCAGGTGATCACCATTGCTACCAGTTCCTTGTGAGAAATAAGGTCCTGTGAACAACTACTCAAGAACACGAAAAATTGCGAATTTTCAAAAATTTGAAAGATTGTACCCAAACAATCATTATCGTGTAGAGAGACTAAGAATCAATCTAGTTTTGCAAAAAGAATTTTAAAAATAGATCAATCGCATGATTTTCGAAAACTCCCATTATATGCCCTAAAACCGAATTTTTTGAAATCGAAGGCCAAAAATTCGTTTATCATGAGAATATCTAGCATATAATCAAAACTAATCTACCCAGAGTTCTTATTTCAAAAGAAATTTGATCAAAAACTAATCCAAAACGAAAAAGATACAGAAATTTCATCACGTTTTGATGAAGAACATGAAAAACTGTGAAAAACCGAGATTTTGATCAATAAAACTTACATAGAATCGAAGAACTTGAGTTTGTAAGCTTCCAAGACGGATGAATTCTAGAGAGAGAAGCTCTGGATGTTGGTTTATTTTATAGGATCCACAAGGATCTAAATAGGTACTATCAAACAACTAGAGGGGGGGGGGGGGGTGAATAGGTGTAATACTTAAAAACTTAATCTCAGTGCAAAATAAAAACCAATGCGAAAAATAAAAATAGCACACCGAGATTTACGTGGAAACTCCAATCCTGGAGAAAAACCACGGGACCAACACGCAATAACAATCCATTAAGAATAGAAGAATAACAAGGTGATTACCGACTCCACGGACTCAACCCCTCCTTCAGCTTCTTCGGACCTTGCGCTGACCGGTTGGATGTCCACCCAATAACAATCCCCTAAGAAAAGAAGAATAACAAGGTGATTACCGTCTCCACGGATTCAACCCCTCCTTCAACTTCTTCGGACCTTGCGCTCCACCGATTGCACGTCCACTGCACACGTTCGAATCCACGAACGCCACTCGAAACCACGAGCACACGTTTCGAATCCACGAAACGCCTTCAACACATCGAATCCACGATGCCACATCGAATCCACGACGCAAATAGCCGATAAAGAATATAGGCTTCGATGGTGATCCTTTGCTTAGATTCTCATTGAGGAACCGTAGAAGAAATTTCTAAGCAAAGATTAGATCAATTCGACAAAAGATATGTTCTTGAAAGAACCTTCGAATTGACCTAAAAGAGGCGAAAGAGAAGAACGGTAAAAACCAGCCTCTAGGGTTTCTCTCGAGTGTTTCTGAATTGATCGGTATTAGTCACCCACGTTGAGAAACCCTAAGTATCTATTTATAACCCTTGGAAAAAGATAAAAGTCGGTTTAGTAATTTTATCCCGATAGGGCATTGTGTACCGGTACCAAATATCGCGTTCCGGTACGCAATGGTGCAAAACACAGATTTTTCTATTGTGTTCCGGTACGCGAGTCCGTGTTCCGGTACGCAATGCAATTTACAGAAAATTCTGTGTCGGGTTAGAGGAACTTCAAGTGTGGTTCCGGTACGCAATGTAAAAACTAATTTTTCCAAGATAAACTTTATCCAAAACAAACCAAGTACCGGAATCCAAACTTAAAATAAGTTGCTAGTTAAAACCAAGTTCCTAAACCCAAGTCTAAACCAAGTTTCAATAACTTCCTGATTCCAATGATTATAAATGAACTTAAATCACCATGGTTTAATTAACCATACCTGAGTGTTATCTTGAGCTTATGTTGAATCTTCAAAGAGTCTTCGAAAGCTGATTTGACAATTTGATCCCTTTAAGACTCCGACTCAACACACTGACTTGACTCACGAAATGTGCCAATACTAAAAAGCCGTAACAATCTCCCCCTTTGGCAATTTCGTGACAAAACCCAAAAATACATAAAAACGCTCAAGTCACTCATCTTAAACCAAAAATTCAAAATTCAATGTCATCACCAAAACATTGATTTTCTTTGCGTGAAAGATCCAATAAATGCAAAATACATTTGAACCAAATAGTCCTAGAACATACTCTATGACTTAGGACTTGGAGTCTTAAAGTGATGTAATTCCTGCAAAACAAAACTCCAAACAAAATCAAACGTTAGTCGTTAGAAGTTAAAATCCTACATTTGATTCGTCTTCCATTTGGTTCTTTTGTTTTTCCAGCTTTTTGTTTTGTGGCTCTTTCAATCTTTTCTTTATCTCCCCCTATCTTGAGTATCCGTGTTCTCCATGTTCTCCCCCTGTCTTGAGCATCTATGTTCTCCCCCTTTGTGATGCAATCATTATTTTCTGTCTCCTCCCCCTTTTTATGATATGTCCATCATATGTCCATCATCTCCGTTTCTCCCCCTTTTTGTCACAAATTGTCAAACAGTTAATATAAACAAAAAGTAGAATACTAGGAGGATAAGTTCTTAGTTACAAGACGATTAGAGTTCTTGTTCATCACAACGTGAAAAGAAACTGAAAACCAAAAACAAGAAGGAAAAGAAATCACTCATCCTCATTTGAATCATCATCATCATCATCATGTGATGTTGGTCCATGCGATGTACTCGGTGCTGTTGCTCCAGTGACCACATCATCATGTTTGCACCCAAGGATATCGAAGATTTTCTTTAAACCATCCTCAAGTTTCTTGAAGCCTTGTTCCATCCTTTGCTCCATCTTTTGCTTTAATGAACGAACATCCCGATGCAAGGTTTGAAGAGTTATGACCTCATCTGGTTCAGGAGATTCTTGACGAGGTGGTGCACTCACTGTCACTTCACTTGCATAGGCCTTTATATGCCCAAATGTCTTCAAGGTGCTAATTGACTTGGCTAAAGTGATTCCATCAATTGCCCCCAAGCCATAATCATATTTGGCACAAGAAATGTCCACTCCGTGATCTTCCAAAATACGAGTAATCAAGATTGGATACGGTAGAAGGTCACGTTGCCTTGATCCTTCAATGACATGTACCATCTGTTGCCAAATGAGAAATGGAATGTTGGTGTTAATTCCATTTTCACTTTCCGGGTGACCGAGGAAAAAGAGAAGTAACAATCGATCCCATCGAATCCTTTTGGTCCCCAGTGTGGGCAATAGGTTGTAGCATACAATTAAGGACAAAATATGATACTCTGGTTTTAGGTCCTTTGATTCAACGTATGATCTGTTCGTGTGCGTCCCTGTCTTGCAAATAGAGTCCACAACCATATCCCAATGGGTATCATGTAGGAAATTACCATCAGTGTAATAAAGACCAGTAGTGTCAACAACTAATCCAAGGTTTGCACCAATTACTGCTGGAGTAATGTCAAACTTGACGCCTCTAACTGTTGTTTCAAAGACGAAGGCTCCGGTGTCATGGTCTTTTTGAAGTATGTTACCTTGCATGTAGAATTCCCAGATGATCTCCACACAAAAACCCATCTTAGGTTGAACTCTGCCAAGTGGCCGAATATGACTTCGTTCCAAAAGCCTTGCAAAGTCTGGCACCTCACGACATAGCTCGTTAAAGTTCACGTGTCGCTCTCCAATGCATGTGCGGTTTGCAAATCTGGCACGGCGTTTTGCACTCACATGCGGTTCACTTTCATCAACATTTGATCTCCGTTGAGAGCGCTCGCGTATTACCGGTCCACCGGTACTTCTACGCGGAGGAGAATCCGCACCCTTCTTTTTCCTTGAAGCCAAAGGTGCTTTCCCCTTTCCTTGAACTGATTCCTCTTCATATTCTGAGGAATGTTCAGAATCTGAGCTAGTTGAATCCTCGTTGCGTGATCGCTTGGTAGCCTTTTTCTTTCCAGAACCGCGACCACGTCCACTTCCAGTGGCCATCAAAACCACTAGTGCAAGAAGCCATGAAAATGCCATTTCCTACAAAGAACACAATGCACTATGATTTGATCGTATAGCAAGGCTTAAACATGTCTAAGAAACATTCTAAACATGTCACAATTGATGATTCATCATTTAAAAATCATTTATATTAAAAGCCCTAATTCTCAATTTCTTTTATGCTAAGAACATATGAAAATGTTAGATTCAATCAAATAAGCATGGAAACATGAATCTAATTAGATAGAAAGCAACCATATATGTTCTAAACATGAATTAAGAGTGATTTAAGCAAGAGATTTCATTTGGAGTAAGGATCAACTCAAAAATCCCAAAATAAAACATCAAAACCTAAAAACTAGGGTTTTGAAACAAAAGTAAGCGAGATTAATGAAGAAACTACAAATCAAAGCAACAAATCACTTGATCTTGATGAAAAACCCCTTAGAGATGTTTTAGAGAGAGAGAGGGAGGGTTTTGAAGTGGGAGAGATGAAATAAAAACATTGTAGTCTCGGAATATAAGGAATCCCAGATCGCGTACCGGTACCAGAAGTCGCGTACCGGTACGCAGTGTAAAAGCCGAAAAACCATCGTTCGGGATCCGGATTGACAGGCAGGGGGATCCGGATCCGCAATGTAGTTCCGGTACTAAAAATGTAGTACCGGTACGCAAGTGAAAAACCAGAAAACTTCACATTCAGGATCCAGAATGGATTTTCTAATCCGGATTGGATTTTCAGGTACTAAAAAGCAGGTACCGGAACAACAGAGCCAAAAAGCAAAAATTTCTTGAAACAAATCCAAATTTTGAAATCTTTTCAAATACCGATTTATATACAATCAAGAAATCCATTTAAGTGCTTTGAAAAACAATGAATTCACATAGATGTCATTCAATCCAATTAATTATAAAAATTAAAAAGGTTTACTCCAAAATCATGAAAAATAAAGGTAAAACATTATAAACCGTTTTTCATGTTATATTCATCAAACACAAGTCATCAAAAATAATCTTGAGATCCAAAGTCTATCAAGATGTAACGGATTTACAAAGATGACTTACGGAGATTTCCAAACGACATCAATCTTGAACTCTACCCTTTCAAATTGAGATAAGCACTAAAATACCTAAGGGTGGCTCTTTGAGCATCTTTCAACTATCCCACCTTATACCAACCAGGAGATTGTTCAAAATAAGAACTTTGAATATAAATCTCCGAATGCTTCAACAAAAAAAAATTCTCATAAAATATTATCCAAGCATCCATAACATGTGGTAGCTTCACACACAAACCGGACGACCGGGGTGGCAGCTCTTTCCAACATGTGGTGGTAGTTTTCACACTCCTTTCGGATGCAACTCTTTCCACATCTTTTATAAATCATTTATTTACCCTTGTAAGAATGCAATCTCTTACGTGAAAGAATTAAATCCGAAATTTTAGTCTATCAGTTGTCTCACGTTTGACACAATGAATTCACACAACCGAGATAGATTAAGCATCTAAAGATCACACATGATTTCTACAATTTGATGCTTATAATATCAAAAACTCCTATAATGAAGTATCTTCAAGAATATGATTATGGAGTAAAGTTGATAATCCATATAAAATTAATTTGGAGTGAATAAACGTGAAGCCCCTTTTTATTCAATGCACTTGTTCATTAAAAACCTTTTGTTCAAAAAACAAAACATAAAAACAAAGAGCATTGAAAACATGTAATGCAGAGATTAAGAAAAATATGAAGGGAAAACCAATCAAAGCATTACATACAGTCATAAGCTATTTAGAACTTAAGACAAGGAAAGATATCACCTTTCCGAATCCAAAATCGTTGGATTTTGGGTTGTCTTGATTCGTTGTGGCCGGGAGTTGATAGCTTTGACTGTCGATCCACCTTAGGTCTTTGCCTCGCAGTGATCCACTTGAATGATTGATGTTGCGGCTCGGACCTTTGGTGGGATGAGTGAACTCCTTTGACTTGATGTATCTTTTGAGTCCCTTGAGTCCGCTCCTTAGATGAAGTTGCCGAAGAATTTTTCTTTCTCTTTTTCGGGCAAACCTTCACCAAATGTCCTTCAAGTCCACAAAGGTGACACGTCCTTCCTTTCGATTTGATAGTGGAACTTGAAGCCTTCACAGTTTGGTTCCTTTTAAATCCCAAACCAACCTTGCTTGTTTGACCTAATCCGCACATACAATCTAGTTTCTTGGAAACGGTTGAAAGCCTTTGTATGTCGGATTTGAGTTCATGAACTTGCTTGGTCAATGCTTGGTTGGTGACATGAATTTCCTCAAACTGTTTTTCTAGAAAACCAATCTTGTCCATATATGATTTAGCGTTTGTCTCCGATTGGTTTAACTTTTGTTGGAGGATTTTATTATTATCCAATAAACGTCCTTGTTCCTCCTCGAGATCATGGAGTTTGATCTCTAAAGCTTGATTCTCGTCTTGAATCTCAAGTCGTTGCTTCCTCAACTTCTTAATATGTTTGGCCATCTTCTTTGATTCCGTAAGAAGTTGTTCATATGCCTCAACGAGTTCTTCTTCGTCCGACTCCCCCTCACTTGATGACTCTTCGCCGGATGTTGATGTTTCATGCAAAATCAAAGGAGTAGAGTCAGTGACTAAAGATGATAAACACAAATTAGAAGAGGGGATTTTAGAGGCATGAAAAGCAATGGCGTTTTCCTCTTTACTTGAGGTCGATTCATTAGAAGTAGAATCGTCCCAAGTTTTCGCTTGCAAAGCCTTCTTTTTATATAATTTCGGAGAAGGACAATCCGTTGAAATATGGTCGTAGCCTTTGCATCTATAACATCGGATTTCCCCTTCGAATTCATCTTTTTCCTTAGAAGGTTTTGCAAAGCTTTTGAGGTTAGAGGATTTAGAACCCGATGATCCTTTAGATGGTTTCGTGGATGAAGATCCATCGGTTCGATTCTTCCAAAATTTCCGACGAAATTTCTTTGTGATCCGCGCCAATTGTTCTTCAAAATCGGCAAAAGAGATTTCATCATCGGAACTTGATTCGCTATCTTCTTCCTTTGTTGATTTGAATGCAATACCTGTAAGCTTAGAAGAAGACTTGGAAGAAACTTGATTAGTAGGAAAAGTCATTTCATAAGTTTGCAAAGCACCTACTAATTCCTCTACACTCATCTCATCCGGATGACTAACGGTTTCAATGGCGGTAACCTTTGCCCTAAACCGTTCCGGAAGAGTCCGAAGTATCTTTCTTACAATTTTCGACTCCGGAATCTTTTCTCCTAAATTAACACAAGTATTGATTACATCTTGAAGTCTAGTGTAATAATCTGTAAACAATTCATGCTCTTCCATATGAATAGAGTCAAATTGACTTGTAAGCATCTGGAGCTTTTGAATTTTTACAAGATTAGTACCCTCATGTGTAATTTTGAGAATATCCCAAATTTCCTTCGCGGTTTCACATGCGAAAATTCGTGTAAATTCAGTCGGGGAAAGAGAATTAAATAGAGCGTTCATACCTTTCCCATTGTAAGAAGATCTTTCAAATTCCTCTTTGGACCATCTAGAGCGAGGTTTTGGGGTAGTAGAATTTCCTACTTCCTCAACAGGATGCACCCAACCGTCTTCCACGGTTTGCCAAACTCGCTCATCAATTGAGATGAGAAAAGCTCTCATCCGTACTTTCCAATACGCATAATTAGTCCCATCAAAAAGAGGAGGTCTATAAATATTACCACTTTCACCCAACATGATAGATAAACCTAAAACCCGCTCTGATACCAATTGTTGGTTTATTTTATAGGATCCACAAGGATCTAAATAGGTACTATCAAACAACTAGAGGGGTGGGGGGGGGGGGGGGGGGTGAATAGGTGTAATACTTAAAAACTCAATCTCAGTGCAAAATAAAAACCAATGCGGAAAATAAAAATAGCACACCGAGATTTACGTGGAAACTCCAATCCTGGAGAAAAACCACGGGACCAACACGCAATAACAATCCACTAAGAATAGAAGAATAACAAGGTGATTACCGACTCCACGGACTCAACCCCTCCTTCAGCTTCTTCGGACCTTGCGCTGACCGGTTGGATGTCCACGCAATAACAATCCCCTAAGAAAAGAAGAATAACAAGGTGATTACCGTCTCCACGGATTCAACCCCTCCTTCAACTTCTTCGGACCTTGCGCTCCACCGATTGCACGTCCACTGCACACGTTCGAATCCACGAACGCCACACGAAACCACGAGCACACGTTTCGAATCCACGAAACGCCTTCAACACATCGAATCCACGATGCCACGTCGAATCCACGACGCAAATAGCCGATAAAGAATATAGGCTTCGATGGTGATCCTTTGCTTAGATTCTCATTGAGGAACCGTAGAAGAAATTTCTAAGCAAAGATTAGATCAATTCGACAAAAGATATGTTCTTGAAAGAACCTTCGAATTGACCTAAAAGAGGCGAAAGAGAAGAACGGTAAAAACCAGCCTCTAGGGTTTCTCTCGAGTGTTTCTGAATTGATCGGTATTAGTCACCCACGTTGAGAAACCCTAAGTATCTATTTATAACCCTTGGAAAAAGATAAAAGTCGGTTTAGTAATTTTATCCCGATAGGGCATTGTGTACCGGTACCAAATATCGCGTTCCGGTACGCAATGGTGCAAAACACAGATTTTTCTATTGTGTTCCGGTACGCGAGTCCGTGTTCCGGTACGCAATGCAATTTACAGAAAATTCTGTGTCGGGTTAGAGGAACTTCAAGTGTGGTTCCGGTACGCAATGTAAAAACTAATTTTTCCAAGATAAACTTTATCCAAAACAAACCAAGTACCGGAATCCAAACTTAAAATAAGTTGCTAGTTAAAACCAAGTTCCTAAACCCAAGTCTAAACCAAGTTTCAATAACTTCCTGATTCCAATGATTATAAATGAACTTAAATCACCATGGTTTAATTAACCATACCTGAGTGTTATCTTGAGCTTATGTTGAATCTTCAAAGAGTCTTCGAAAGCTGATTTGACAATTTGATCCCTTTAAGACTCCGACTCAACACACTGACTTGACTCACGAAATGTGCCAATACTAAAAAGCCGTAACACTGGAGACTTTGGAACAAAAGATTGAAGAAAAAAGAAATCAAACTCCTTTTGTTCTATATAAAACCCTAGCCGTGATCCGGATCAGTTCGTGAATCCGATCCGGATCGGCTACCCGCAGAAAATACCTGCGTTCGGGATCCGGATCGGCTTGTCCAATCCGGATCGGCTCCAACTTTTTCATCAGAAAAATTCAGAAAAATTCCACAAACTCCAGAAAAAGTATGTAAGCACTTTTGTGTATCAACTTTAAATGAAAATCATCGTTTCATACAACAAGAAATAGATTATGCCAAATCTATCAAAAATATTCAAATAACGAAACGAAGATTTATAAAAATTAAATCCCTTAAAGTTGAACAACTTCAATTACATCTAACTTGATCTTATGAGTAACGCCTTTATCAAATCATCAATTTGGTAAAGAAAATGAAATACCAAGATCAATAGATGTCTGAAATCCCAAATAAGTTAGATAATATATCTAGTCAATTTATTGAAGAGAGTGGCTCTTTGAGCATCTTTCATTAAAATTCCCACCTTATACCAACCTTGAAATTTTGACAAAGTCAAGTATTTCAACATGCATTTTATTTAATCAAACTTGAAAAACCTTGCTTGGTATACATGTGGTAGCTGCACACAGTACTCGGACGACCGATGTGGTAGCTCTTTCCTCCATGTAGTAGTAGTTTTCACACTCCTCATTGGGATGTAACTCTTTCCACATCTTTTGAGCATAACACTTTTTCTTTGACTCCCCCTCAATTGGCTATCAATTATTTAAGATATAAAGTATTCAACCAAATATTGATCTCGATTTCATACTCGACTAAATAGTCAAATAAGATAAAAACTATACCAAGAGATCATCGAGAGAGAAATTGACTTCGATCAAAACAAAGATGATTTAATTCACATAAATGATCATTGCATCAAATGAATTATTATGATATCCAAAGCATAATAAATTTCTAAATAAACGAAAAGATGCTATTAAAGTCAATAAGACATATGCTCAATTAATGTTCTATGTCTAAGCATAGATAATGAACAAAAACACAAAAACAAAACCTAACCTAAACAAGAGTTTCAAAAAAAAGGGTTATTTCAAAGAAAGCATTCCAATTGCTTTACGCAAATGAATAAAACGTTTTTGATCCAAAGGTTTTGTTAAAATGTCAGCCAATTGATCTTCAGTTGAAATGTAGGAAATTTGAAGAATATTTGATTCAACTTGCTCTCTAAGAAAATGATATCTGAGTTCATTGTGTTTTGTTCTTGAGTGCAACACAGGGTTTTTTGAAATGTTTATAGCACTAGTGTT
Source organism: Tillandsia leiboldiana (assembly GCA_029204045.2). Taxonomy (NCBI): domain Eukaryota; kingdom Viridiplantae; phylum Streptophyta; class Magnoliopsida; order Poales; family Bromeliaceae; genus Tillandsia; species Tillandsia leiboldiana. Next base: position 9,935,248 of record CM055073.1, read on the forward strand.
GTCACATAAAACAGTTACCGAAGTTGCTGAAATCCGGAAGTCGCTCAACACGCTTTTCATCCAAATGAGTTGAGTTGAACAACTACCCGCTGAGATATATTCCGCTTCGGCAGTCGAGAGTGCAATGCGGTTTTGCATTTTACTATGCCATGCAACAAGACAATGGCCAAGATAGAAACATGCACCACTCATACTTTTTCGATCATCCACTGATCCTGCCCAATCGGCATCTGAATATCCTATAATGTCAAGACTTGTTCCCATAGGATACTAAATTCCGAAGTTTACAGTTCCTTTGACGTACCGGATGATCCGTTTCACCGCTTTCAGGTGATCCTCCTTTGGTGCTGACTGATATCTCGCGCAGATCCCAACACTAAAGGATATGTCCGGGCGACTAGCTGTGAGGTAGAGTAGACTTCCAATCATACTTCGATAGAGTTTCTCGTCTACACTATCACTAAGAGATTCACTTCCTAATCCCTTATTGCTAGTTCCCATAGGAGTAGGAAAATCTTTAGAATCTTCTAATCCGAATTTCTTTACCAACTCCTTTGCATACTTGGATTGACACAGAGGATGCCTTCACCATTTTGTTTCACTTGCAATCCAAGAAAGTATGTCAGTTCGCCCATCATAGACATCTCAAATTCGCTTTCCATGGTTTCTGCGAATTTAGAAGCATCATTATCTTTTGTTGCTCCAAATACAATGTCATTGACATAGATTTGTGCAACAATGAAGTTATCCTGATAATGCTTCACAAAGAGAGTCCGATCTGCTCCCCCTCGAGTATAGCCCTTCTCCAAAAGGTGCTTTGTCAACCTTTCATACCACGCTCGCGGTGCTTGTTTTAAACCGTAAAGAGCCTTTTTCAAACGAAAAACATGGTTAGGTAGTTTACAGTCTACAAAACCTTTCGGTTGAGCCACATAAACTTCCTCATTTAAAAACCCATTTAAAAACGCGCTCTTAACGCCCATTTGGAAGAGTTTTATTTTAAAGTGACAAGCAATAGCGAATAAGATACGAATGGACTCGAGTCTAGCTACAGGGGCAAACGTTTCATCAAAGTCTATACCTTCTATTTGAGAGCAGCCTTGAGCAACTAAACGTGCTTTGTTCCTGATGATGGTACCATCCTCATTTTTCTTGTTCTTGAAAATCCATTTAGTACCGATCACATTGTGTTGCTTCGGAGGCGTCGTTAATTCCCAGACTTTGTTTCATTCAAACTGATGGAGCTCTTCCTGCATTGCTTCAATCCAGTAGTCATCCTGAAGAGCTTCATCGACGTTCTTTGGTTCGATCATGGAAACGTAACAAGCGAATCCACAAACCAACTGCCTCCGAGTTCTGACTCCTTGTGGGTCTCCAATAATGTTTGATTCAGGATGATCCTTGGAGATGCGTAACGTTTGAGGTAATGGACTACTCGGAGGTACATGAGATGATTCCTGCACATCAGATAAACTTGAAGAACCATTAGATGCATCATTAATATTGGAAGCATTATCATGAGAAGATGCATTTACAGGAGTATCATCATCAAGAGAGATATCAGGGGTAGATTTATCAGATGCAAAGTGGAAAGCTTCGTCTACTTTAACATTTATGGTTTCTACAATCGTTTTAGATTCCAAGTTAAATACCCGATATGCTCTACTATTTGTAGAATAACCCATGAAAATCCCTTCGTCACTTCGAGAGTCAAATTTTCCAAGATTTTCGCGGTCACGTAAAATGTAACACCGACTCCCAAAGATACGAAAATATTTGATGTTTGGTTTTCTACAAAACCATAGTTCATATGGTGTATTTAAAGTTCCCGGGCGCAAATAAACTTGATTAATAACATAGATTGCAGTGTTCACAACTTCAGCCCAAAAATATAACGGTAAATTCCGGCTATGAAGCATAACACATGCCATCTCTTGTACAACCCTGTTTTTGCGCTCGACTACACCAGTCTGTTGAGGTGTATAGGGTGCTGAGAATTCATGTTTAATGCCATTGGAAGTGCAAAAATCAATGAATTTAGAATTTATGAATTCTCCACCTCTATCACTTCTAACACGAATGATCTTTTCATTCTTTTCAATCATAATACGAAGGCAAATCTCGTGAAAAGAATCAAAAGTATCAGCTTTCTCTTTTAAAAATGCTACCCGTGAGTATCTAGAGAAATCATCAACCAATAAGAAAATATACCAAGAATCGGGCCATCTGGAATAGCTACTTTTCATCAACAAATAACACATTATTCAGAATCGGGCCATCTGGAATAGCTACTTTTCCTTTTCCAGCAATTTTGGAAGACTGACCGTCTCCGAAAACTACAAGTCCTCCGGAGATTTTCTCAAAATTTTGAAAGTAGTTTTTTTTACCGGTCATGTGACGGGAACAACCGCTATCCAGATACCAAGACGAATTATCATATGCATGCAAGGAAATATTTGTAACAAGACAAAGGAAGATTTCACCTTTGCGTTCCCAAACCTTTCGAGTTTTGGTGTACGTCGGAAATGATTGTGACGTTGATACCTTTGGTGAAGCGTCTTGTTTGATCTATCGCTTTTCCTTGACGTCGTCGTCTTGTTTGATGAACTACCGAGGCTCTTTTCCTTCGAATAATTTGCATTTGATTTCCGAGGAATCACCCTTTTGGTAGTCGTTGCAAGAAGTGCTTGAGTTGAGCGTTTGGCTCCCGTCTTGCAATTTCTCCTTATGTGCCCTGCAATACCACAACGAAAACATACCTTGGTGCTTGACGATTCCGAAGAGGGGGAAGTAGGTTTGTTGTCGTTGTTTGTCGTCAATTCCAGTGTCGGAGGAGGAGATACCGACTGGGGCACAAAGACTGTCCCAACCGAACTAAAATTGTCTTCAGTTCGATTGTATCCGAGGCCGAATTTGTTTGATTGACCAAGACCAAGAAGCTTATCCAACTTACTCCTTCCTGATGAAAATCGCTGTAAGTCATCCTTGAGTTGGAGAATGGTCTCTGTCATTTCCAATTTTTCCTGTCGAGCCTCGCCGTTGAGCTTCAAGAAGTAATTCGCTTTGTTCACCATATCTACATAATTCTTCTCAAATTGCTCATTGGACTCTTGAAGGGAAACATTCATTTTAATCAGATTATCCCTTTCCACTTCAAGAGCGTTTGAGAGAGAAGATGCCCTTTTTGCTTCTTCTTCGAGATCCTGCAATCTCCCTCTCAAACTCTTGTTTTGCCTTGCCAGTTTCTTTGAATCCCTCAAAAGCTTATGGTAGGCAAGAGCAAAGTCTTCACCTTCTGAATTATCCGATTCATCGTCCGTTGCAATTTTTTCAACAGTGGAGTTGGACAATGACTCGGATGTACTAGCCATTAAGCACATGAAGGGTGAAGATGTGGACGCGTGGAACGCCGTTGCGTTATCTTCTTCATCACTTGATGATGACTCATTTGACGATGAGGTGTCATCCCAAGTGACGGCTTGCATCGCTTTCTTCTTTGACGGATTCTTATTGGGACACTCCGTTGAGATATGGCCGTACCCTCGGCACTTGAAGCATTGGACTTGTCCTTCTGAGCTTTTCTTATCCTTAGAAAAACCCTCTTGCTTTCTTGGTTTGAAACTTGAAGAACCTTTGCCTTTCTTCGACTTTACGAAGGATGGAGTTTTGCTTGAGTTACCCCTTCGAAAGTTTCGGCGAAATCTTCTTGTCAAGAGAGCGAGCTGCTTCTCAAAGTCCTCCATAGATAGGTTTTCGTCATCATCTGAGGAGGATGAATCCGCGTCTTCTTCTTTTGTTGTTTTCAATGCTAAACCTGAAGACTTAGAAGAGGATGCTTTTCCAGAAGAATAGTTAGTAGGAAATGTCATTTCATAAGTTTGTAATGAGCCAACTAATTCGTCTACACGGATTTCGTCCGGGTGTTTAATAGTTTCAATGGCCGTAACCTTGGATCGAAATCTTTCAGGAAGAGTTCTTAATATTTTTCTTACAACTTTAAATTCTGGAATCTTCTTTCCCAAGTTAGCACATGAGTTTACGATGTCTTGCAATCGTGTGTAATAGTCTGTGAAAGATTCATTTTCTGCCATGAAAATAGAGTCAAACTTGCTCGTAAGCATTTGCAATTTTTGAATCTTCACAAGGTTAGTTCTCTCATGTGTAACTTGAAGAACATCCCAGATTTCTTTCGCCGCCTCACATGCCGAGACGCGAGAGAACTCAGTTTGAGACAAAACATTAAATAGAGCATTAATCCCTTTGCCATTGTAAGAAGAAAAATCTATCTCTTCCTTGGTCCATTTCGACCTAGGTTTGATGGTGCGAACATCAGCAAGAATTTCAGTTGGATTAGACCATCCTAATTCAATTGATTGCCACACCCGTTCGTCGATGGAAATTAAAAAGGCTTTCATCCGTACTTTCCAGTACGCAAAATTCGTTCCATCGAAGAACGGAGGTCTGTTGATGTTTCCACCTTCAACCATTGTTTACAACCCTATTCCCGCTCTGATACCACTTGTTGGGTTATATATAATTGGATCTAAATAGGGGAAAAAACACCTAGAGGGGGATGAATAGGTGTAAACAATAAACATTCAAAAATCTTTGCGATATAAAACCCAATGCGGAAAAATAAATAACACGCAGAGATTTTTACGTGGAAAACTCCAAACTGGAGTAAAAAACCACGGGACCGATAACACGGTGAAATCCACTAGAATTATAACACGTACAAAGGTGATATACCGTACTCACAGACGACTCAACCTTTTTCCATACGCTCCTAGTTGATCTTCTCCGCTCGCTCCGCAACGCTTCTCGAATCCACGATCCGCGTCCAACGCCGAATCCACGGCGTCCAACGTCGAGTCCACGACGTCCGACCGAATCCACGGTCTTCACCCAGTAGCACGTCTCGAATCCACGAACGTACCTCGCTCCGAATCCACGAGAGCGGTAGCACCTTGAATCCACAAGGCCACGCGAGTCCACGCGCCGATTTTGGGGAAATCGTTGTTTTTGGGTGGTGATGATCCGCCGAATACTTAGATTAGAAATAGATCGGAAATACCATCTAAGTATTCATTAATTTGATTCTACTCAAAATCTGAGTTTGGAAAACCTAGAATCAAATTAATAATATAGATGAAGAAACATAGAATTAAATCTAGTATTTCCTTTCTTCTCTATATGTGGATTTTTCTATTTCGGTCGTATTTTTTCCATCCCCTAAAAGATGAATCATAGGGTCTATTTATAGGTTAGAAACCGTTGGAAGAAGATAAGAATCAAAAACTAACCTTTTCTGGGATTTTTCAGGACGACGATCCGGATCGGATTTCGGTGATCCGGATCGGATTTCGGTGATCCGGATTGCAGTAACGAGACAGACAGTTTCCTGAAAAACAAAGGTTCGGGATCCGGATCGAAGTGCCTGATCCGGATCGTTCATACAATTCAGCAAAAACCCATGTTCGGGATCCGGATCAGAAAAGGGCTTGGATCCGGATTGAATTTGCGTATGAACTAACACCCTTCGGGATCCGGATTGGAATGTCTGATCCGGATTCTGAACATGTCCCATGTCTAGTTTTTGATTTTTATGCAATTAAAAATTCATCCAAGTGTTTCTACACTATAAGAAGTATTCGGATCACCAAAAATAATTAGTTAAACATACCTGATCCTTTTGAATTCTTCTTTCTTGAGATTGAGTTATATGATCCAACCTTCTTTATCTTCAATCTTCAAGACTTAACCGAATTCACGAAATACGCCAACTCAAATTCCGTAACAAACAAAGGGATCAGCAACTGGAAAGTAGGTCCCTGGGGAAAAACACCACAGCGGGTGTGAGAACTACATCCCACAGTAGTTCTCAGTGGGTACCGCCACCAATCCCGACGGTCTGCCCACTAAGTCTACTAGAGGCATAAGATAACAGGAAAACTGTAATAATGGAAAGATAAGCTGGAAAGAGTCTATAGCTATCATGCCTCTATCTACAATGCTCAAAGGGTGATACAGATGAAAATGATCATCGACTCTAATCCAAAAACTCAATCAACCCAATCACAGTGACTGCCACATGGGGTCCAGTCAAACCTGCGCCCACCTACGGCCGTTACATCCAAGGAGGACCGGACTTACGTAGCGCGTCCGTGACTGCCAAAACTGGCCCAGCCAGAGGGACTGCGTCGATACGTCGCGATAGCAAAGTAACAGGCCCAACTCCGGAGTGGCACTCGAGGGGCGCGACCCCACCGAGGAAAGTATCTGCGCATCTCTGTCGAGCTCAATATGGCTCATGCAGGCTATAGTCCAATCCATGATCACAAGAGCGACAGTACCCAAATCACCTCTCTAACTCACAACAGGAACCACTCGAACAGTCGGGACCGCTGTCAACCCAACGGCTCCCTAAATAGAAACATCAACTCAACAAGCAACTCACTAGCTGGGTACAATCCACAGCCGACAACAATGAAGGGTTCGGGAACCCCGAAAGACTAGAACCTACAACCCAAATCAAACAAGAACAGGCTCTAGGAATAGCCTCTCGTTGTTCTCGACCCAAAAAAAAAGGCAGCCCTTAGAACCCAGGCCACTCGAATCCCCTCGAGTGGGAAAGTTTACGGAAAAAATTTGACATTTATTACTGAAAACCATTTTGATTTGAGGTATACCCATTTTTATAATTTTTAGTTCTTTTAGGAAAAACAGTTGGAAAACAAGTTCTTATACCCAAACCCCGAAGGGCTAATGCCTTCATCCAATTAGACAAGAACAAACTCCGGCGACCCTTCGATGTTTGGAAGAAAACATTGGTTGACTAAAATCATGTGTGTGTCCAAAAAGGTTCTGGGTTCAAGGTCCTGCTATCACTAACACACCACTGCTGCGAACACAGTGTCGACACATAAATAGAGAAACATGACATCCCGGGACCACCGTTCACCCAAACGGCTCCCGCCACAGAAAGAAGACCAGCTACATCTACCAGACTCCACTCTGCTCCCAAGCACGAGTGTGACATGCATCCCACACTAAGAGAAATTCCGACCACTCGGCCCACTACCTGGGCGAGGATAACACTATGTCCAAGAATAGAGAGTAAAGTGTGGATGTCTAAAGCATAAATAAATCTAGCCCAAGTGAGGGTTTTCTACTAGTCTGGTTCAACATGTAACATATGACAGGGTGCTAGGTCAAGTTCCAATAATAGCATGTAATTAACATAGCCTAAGCTGTACAATAAATCCTGCATGCTATCAATAAAAAGGGGTAACATTCCCTTGGTAAGCTTCACTAACCAATCATCATGCAATCCTCAAAATATATGTCATCACTAAGCTTACCTTCAATTACACAGGGGTATACTAACATGCGTGCATTCTATCACATAGAATTAGAGAACCGTCCACCGGTTCTGGGGAAAAGCAACCCACCTGTTTCGCTTTCCGCAGGCAAAACCGAAGTCGGTTAAATGCGTAGTCGCTAACAATCCACTATCTGCCGAAACTGCACCCTCGGTACTCGGTCGCACATGCCTCTGCTCAAACCAACATCACAGCCCACAATTAGACAACATCACAACACACACCACAACAAGCACTTGCTGTTTTTCCAAAACAGCACAATGAAGGCCTTTTTCACCTGTATTATGTCCTTAGAAAAATCTGAAAAAATTACGGCTGCGATCCTCGCGACGAGTAGATACAAATCGAGTATTTGTATATCTCGTTCCGACACCTGTAGGCCAAGATATAAATGAACCACTACGGTAAGTGTCACGCCCCGGGTGTAAATCAGAACCCAGGCTCGTCTATAGATCCGCCGTGCACTCGGAATTTTCCGTGTACACGAAGCGCTGGTAACCTGCTCAGATAGCTAGATAAAATAAAAGAGCATAACAGAGCTAACTACAACTAGTACAACTCAGATAAGAGCAGAAAAGAAAATACAACATAGCTCTCAAAAATATACAAATGTCTCTCCCAGCTCACCAAATAGAATACATCCAGCTGGCCGAAGCCAGACCCAAAATAAAAGGAAGTACAACAGTCTGAGTGTACCGGGGATACATCCAAATCTATCAACCTCAGGGTCAGGGGAAAACAGCTAGCTAGTCAACGATCCTCTTACCTCGGTCCAGGGAAGAGGGTCCCGCAACTCCCGCAGAGGACTCTGCAAAACAAAGGGGAAAAGAAGAGGGAAAAAAAGAGTGGGGGTGAGAACTACTATAAAAACAGTAGCCTCCCCTAGTGGGTAAACCTCAACTCGTACCTGCCCACTAGGACTACCAGAGGCGAAAAGAATAATGTGGTAAACTTTATGCATGGATACTGATAAAAATACCACTAATATGCCTCTACATGCCCGGCTAAAAGATAGCTAAATGTATGCATCAGAATATCAAAGCCTGCCTGACCAAACCAATCTATACCCCAGTATACACTGGTACTGCCTGCGATGCCTGCCAAATCGGGTATGCCAGCCTACGCATAACACCGATAGGGGATAGGAGTCTCAAAGACTCAAGTCTATATAACGCGCACTCCGGAGTGGCACTCGAGGGGAGCGACCCACACGAGCATGACGCCTGAGTAATAAGTGCCCAAGGAAAAATAAGTCCGCAAGACTGGATCATGACACTGATCTAAATGGAACAGGTCCATCCACTAAAAAGAAAGCCCAAATCCCTTCCCCGATCTGATGCAACAACAACTGTCCGGTCAATCGCCCAAAATCCGCGATCGCCGCAATACCCTGCCTACACAGCCTGCCTGTCCCGAAATCCCAGTATCTGCCTACTCTATCCCAGCCCCTGCCCTAACCCGGGCATGACATCCCCTTATGTCAAGATAACTGGAGAAAATGAAATCATGGTTTCTCCTAAAGTCAATTCCAGCATGATAGTTCAGCAGAAAAAGGTGGCCTAACTAGGTGGCCATTTAAACATGCAAAAGTCCTTTACTAAGCAAGATAATTTTTGTATTCCAATTCTTACATTATGCCTTGGTTAAAATATCTGAAATATTAACCTACCATAAGCTGATTTAGACACATGCATAAGTCCTTCAATGAACATTAAGTATGAAACGGATTTAGCCGGTTATTACCATTTATTAGTGTCTAGTCCTCTAAAGATACAAGTATCAATCGTGAGCCCTTTTCTTTTCATTAAGCATGCTCTGTTCATTTTTACTAGTATGTTGGCCATATTACAAAATGCAAGCTCCAATATGCCTAGTGGGTTGTCCAAAATAAGAGGTTAACAACGGTACCCACCTCGAGCGCTAAAATCCTGTCCCCAATGCGAAAACCCGCGCTCGCACCAAAACTCACCGCAATGCTGTGCCAAACCTCCAAGAAGAACATACATAATTTTAGTCCTTCAAACATCACAAAATCTGTCCCAAAATTACCGATCCAAAGATCTCAGATTTTCACCTGCGAGGGGTGCTCAGAAAATTCTAATAAAAATACCGTCGCGTTCCTTGCGACGAACCCGTCGAAACGAGTGCCTGCACGTTCAAAACCGAGCTTCCTTTGCTGAGATACAAATTTGGCAAGGGGAACACCCCCAAACAAAACTGTGCAGAATTTCTGTACCAAAAGTTACAGAGAAAGGAGATTTCCACCTTCGAAAAATATTCAGAAAAATCTGAGAAAATTCCAGGAGATTCCTCGGGAGATGTAGATGAGAAATACCTTTTGAATCGCCTCGATCCGTCGCCTGAGCGCGAAGTTATAGCCAAATCAAGCAGGTGCTGTCCAAAACTCCGCGAGGAAAAATGGGTCACAAAGAAGCTGGGGAAAATCAAAATCCACATGAAAACCAGGGGCTACTCAAAATATCAAAAATGAAGCCCTACCTGTCGAGAGTCCAACGGCGCAAAAATCACCCGAATCGGAGGTCGGGGTGAGCCGGGGGAGCCTGAACACTGCGAAGGGACGAAACGGGTCGTCGAAGAACGAGTGTTGCGCCGCGCCGGAAAATGACCAACCTCGAAAAACGCGCTCCTAAAATCTCAGGAGTGAGCGACAAGAAGGGTTTCAGGTAGAGGAAGATTTTTCATTAAGGGTTCACTGTGGAAATCCTCACAGAAAGTGAGCAAAAGGGCCCCCCAAAAGGCCTTTATATAGGCTGCCAACCCCCCCCCCCCCTCTTGTCGGATTCGGGCGCCACTTTCGGGCGCGCGAATCCCCGAAGCAGGTCGGACGGGGGCCGTCCGACCGCCCGAAAGCCTGCGGTGCGGCCACGTGTCCCCCGCACAGCAAACAGCTGTGCGGGGCGACCGGCCGCACGCCGCGTGGCGCAGACCCGCTGGGGGCGGTGCATGCACCCGCCCCCTGGTCGGCCGACACGTGGCCCGCACTCGAGTGCGGGCCATGTGCGGCCGACCGGCCGCACTGTGCCCCTGCGCTGGCCCGCGCCCCGAGGCACCGCCTAGCGCACCCGTGGACCGCGCCCAGCTGAGCCCACCAATCCCCGGGCGACACGTGTCGTGCGCCCGGTCCACCGGTGCCCCGCCTTTTCCCTGGACCGCGCCGCGTGCTCCCTCCAATCCGGAAGCGCCACGCGGCCACCCGCGCGGTCCATGCACCGCCGCGCCTCCTCCGTGGACCGAGCGACGTGAGCCGCCCAATAATGGGCCGCCACGTGGCACTGTCCGGTCCACGGAGCACCCCCATGCACCGGAAATCCCCCGAAACTTCCGGAAGCCCGCATTTGGTCGTCCGGACTCCAAATTCGACAAATAAATAGTCGTTTTCAAGCGTTTTTCCGCGCTGAATCCAAATCCGAACTCCGGTTGGCCCAGTTCCTTCTCTAAAATTCAGCAAACACAGCCGAAGACCAAATCAGCTAAAATACCACACAGGGTCCATCTGTGGCACCCCTTTGATGCACCATGGGCCAGACACACCAACACTAGGTGTTCTACACAGTGGATTCAACGGAAAAACTGTACGGGGGAAAACCAGAATACTACATCCTCCCCCACTAAAAGAGTTTCGTCCTCGAAACAAAAGCCATACCTCAAGCCGGGGCCTCGAACAAATAGGGGTAAGCATCCAACATCGCTGACTCTAGCTCCCAGGTAGCCTCGCGCTCATCCCGACCGCTCCAGAGGATCTTCACATAAGGGATGGCCCGGCTGCGCAGCTCTCTAACCTCGCGGTCCAAGATCCTCGATGGCCGCTCAACAAAGCTCAGATCCTCGGCAATCTCCAGTGGGGTGAAATCGATGATGTGTGACGGATCATGAACATACTTCCTCAGGGTCGATACATGGAATACATCGTGAATACCAGCAAGCCTGGGGGGGAGTGCAAGCCTGTAGGCAACTGGCCCTATGCGCTCCAATACCTCAAAAGGTCCAATATAACGAGGGCTCAGTTTCCCACGAATCCCAAATCTCCGGATACCCTTTGAAGGAGAAACCTTCAAAAAGACATGATCTCCAACCCCAAACTCAAGGTCTCGCCTCCGCACATCGGCGTAGCTCCTCTGTCTGCTCTGAGCTGTCTGAAGATGTTGCCTGATTATCCTGACTTTATCCTCTGCCTCTCGCAACAACTCTGGACCCAAAGTCCGTCTTTCACCCACATCGCTCCAATAAAGTGGGGAACGACACTTGCGTCCATACAATGCTTCGAACGGAGCCATCTGGATGCTCGCTTGAAAGCTATTGTTGTACGCAAACTCTGCCAGTGATAAGTGTCGCACCCATCCTCCTCCAAAGTCTAGCGTGCAGGCCCGGAGCATGTCCTCAAGAATCTGTATAGTCCGCTCTGACTGTCCGTCTGTCTGTGGGTGAAAAGCCGTGCTGAAACTTAGCTGCGTCCCCAAAGTGGCCTGTAGACTCCTCCAAAAGCGCGAAACAAACCTCGAATCTCGATCAGATACAATGGAGGTAGGCACGCCATGCAACCTCACTACCTCGTCTAAATACAGCTGTGCCAGTCGGTCTAGTGGCCAAGTCACCTGTACCGGTAAAAAGTGAGCGGATTTGGTGAGTCTGTCCACGACTACCCAGATCGCGTCTGCTCCTGACTGTGCCCTCGGCAACCCGGTAACAAAATCCATGGTAACACGTTCCCATTTCCATTCAGGGATTGGGAGGCTCTGCAACTTGCCAGCGGGTACACGATGCTCAGCCTTTACTTGCTGACAAATTAAGCAATGTGCTACAAACCTCCCAATGTCTCTTTTCATCCCGTTCCACCAGAACTGTGCCTTGAGGTCCCTATACATCTTAGTCCCCCCAGGATGGATGGTATAAGGTGTATAGTGGGCCTCCCTCAAGATCTGCTCTCGAATCTCTATATCCATGGGCACGCAAGCTCGGTCCCTGTACCGAAGTACTCCCGAAGCATCAACTGAAAAATCCCCTGCCGAGTCCGTCTGAATCTGCTCTCGAACCCTCATCAAGTGGGGGTCCTCACTCTGTCTCTCCCGAATCCTGTCCAACAGAGTGGGCTGTACGACTAGAGTCATAAGTCGCGCAAAGACCCCAGGGGATACAACCGCGAGCTCTAACCGCCTCATCTGCTCAAGTAGTGGCGCCTGATCGGTGATCATCAAAGATAAGCTCTGCACTGCTCTCCTGCTCAAGGCATCAGCAACCACGTTGGCCTTGCCGGGATGGTAGAGTATATCCACATCATAATCCTTTAATAATTCTAACCATCGGCGTTGCCTCAAGTTGAGCTCCTTCTGTGTGAACAAGTATTTCAAGCTCTTGTGATCTGTGTAAATCTCGCAGTGCTCCCCATACAGATAATGGCGCCACAACTTCAATGCAAAAACCACTGCAGCAAGCTCCAAGTCATGGGTGGGGTAGTTCTTTTCATAATCTTTTAGCTGCCGAGAGGCATACGCGATCACTCTACCCTCCTGCATCAGCACGCATCCAAGTCCATTGTGCGATGCATCACTATAAATCACATATCCTTTCCCCATAATAGGGAGGGAAAGGATAGGAGCCGACATCAATCTGTTCTTTAATTCCTCAAAGCTCCTCTGGCAATCCTCACTCCAAATAAACTTAATCCCTTTACGAGTCAGACGAGTGAGGGGTGTGGAAAGTTTCGCAAAACCTTCCACAAACCGACGGTAGTATCCGGCTAAGCCCATAAAACTGTGAACCTCAGATACCGTCGTTGGTCGAGGCCAATCCCGGACTGCCTCAATCTTCGCCGGGTCCACGGTCACTCCTGCGGCGGAGATCACATGCCCCAAAAAGGTGACCTCTCTAAGCCAAAATTCGCACTTAGATAGTTTGGCATACAACTTCTTTTCCCAGAGAAGTTGCAGCACAATCCTCAAATGCTCCTCGTGCTCTGCATCACTCCGTGAATAGATCAGGATATCATCAATAAACACCACCACGAATCGATCCAGATATGGCCGAAAAATCCTATTCATTAAATCCATAAAAGCAGCAGGGGCATTAGTCAATCCAAAAGGCATGACGGTAAACTCATAATGCCCGTACCGCGTCCTGAATGCCGTCTTCGGGATGTCCTCGGCCTTCACCTTCAGTTGGTGGTAACCAGACTGTAAGTCAATCTTGGAGAAGACACAAGACCCTTGCAGCTGATCAAATAGATCATCGATGCGCGGCAAAGGGTACTTGTTCTTGATGGTCACTTTATTCAGCTCTCGATAATCAACACACAGTCGAAGTGATCCATCTTTCTTCTTCACAAATAGCACCGGCGCTCCCCAAGGCGATACACTTGGCCTCACAAAGCCTTTATCCATTAAATCCTGAAGTTGCGCCTTTAACTCTCGCAACTCAGCCGGTGCCATCCGGTAAGGAGCCTTAGAGATTGGCGCAGTTCCTGGGACTACGTCAATCCAAAACTCGACCTCCCTATCCGGCGGCATACAAGTCAACTCCGGTGGAAACACGTCCGGGAACTCATGGACGATAGGGATATCCGTGAGTCCCGGTGCCGCCGTAGGCTCCTTTACCACACAAGCCAAAAAGGCTACGCAGCCACTGCGCATCATCTGCCTCGCCCGAGAAGTCGAAACCACAGAGGCAAAGAAAGCACTCTGGCACCCTCTGTAAACGAACACCTCCTGGCCTGGCTCGCTAAAAGTAACAGTCCTCGCAGCGCAGTCAATCATCGCGAAATAGCGGGCCAGCCAATCCACCCCCAGTACAATGTCAAAATCTCGCAGCTGACTAAGGACCATAAGGTCCGCTGGCAGAACCCAAGACTCAAGCTGTACAGGGCAAGACCAACAACACTCCTCTACATGCAATGTATGCTCAGGAATCCGTACCTCTAATGCATGTGGCAACCGACCTAACTCTAATCCATAGGATGATGCAAATGATCTACTAATAAAAGAATGTGATGCACCGGTATCAAATAAAGTGCGAGCTCTAGTACCAAAAAGTAAAGTGATACCTGCCACCACGTGGTCGGTTGCTGCGGAGTCCTCTACCTGGGCGGCGTAAACACGCCCACTCTGTGCCGGGGGTCTGTAGTCTGCAGGATGCGAAGAAGGAGCCCTGCTCGCTGGAGCATAAGGCCGCTGTTGGGGCGCCGAAGGGGCTGATGCTGAGGAAGGAGCCGGCGATGCCGAGAAAGGGCAAGTAGCACGAATGTGGCCAGACTGTCCACACCGATAACAGCGGCCAAACCTCTGATCACAAGTATCCGACGGGTGCTGTCCCCTGCAAAAGATGCACCTGACCGCCGACTGAGACTGCCTCGACTGCTGCTGCTGCTGCCTCTGCCGCTGTGACCCCTGCTGTCGAGACTGCGACCTCTGCTGCTGCGAATGCTGCTGCTGTCGCTGGGACTGCTGCTGCTGATGCTGCGGGGGCCTCTGGGATCCCCCAGACCCTCGCCGCTCCGAGCGCCCACGGCCCGTAAACTGAGGCGGTGGCGGTCGGGGCGGCCTCCAGGAACTGGCCTGTCCCCCATCATCTGGCGCTGGTCGCTTCCTCTCAGAACCCTGAGCGACCAAGCCTCCACGTCTAGCGACAACGTGGTCTCCCCTCTCGACCCACTGTGCATGATCCACTGCCTCTGATAAGGTCTGAAGCCTCTGGGCGTGCACTAAGGTATAAATCTCTGGGCGAAGGCCCGTCTCAAAAAGCTCTACCTGGTGCGGCCCATCCCTGGCAACATAGGGCACGCAGTTGAGCAACTGCGTGAACTCCTGGAAATAATCCCATACAGCCCGATCACCTTGCTGTAGATTCTTCAAGTCATCCTCAATCTTTTTCTTCACGCTCGTGGAGAAATAGGTGTCCAGGATCATCCGTCGAAACTCTGCCCAAGGCAGCTGCCGGGTAATCTGAAACTCCAAGGGCTCAACCCGACGCCACCAGGCATCTGCATCCCCCTCTAGATAGTGTACTGCCATATGCACTCTGTATCTATGGTCAATGAAGAAGTCCTGAAATAACTTCTCCATTGCTGCCAGCCATAATCCTATCTCCCACGGGTGTGTGCTCCGCCCTGAGAACCTAGGCGGTCCTCGCTTGCAAAACTGTGAGAGCTTGTCAGCAAACTCCCGCTCCTCCGCCGGGGTCAACGGCCTGAACATCCCCTGGGCCCCACTGCTCGACGACGGTGCCGTAGGGACTGGTGGAATAGCCGGTGGTACAACAGGTGGTATAGGGGCCTCTACAGTAGTAGGGGGAGGTGCCCTAACCTGGGCAAGCAACTGATCAAACCTCTGCTCCTGACGGCGGTGGCTCTCCGCCAACTGGGCCACCATGGCCCTAAGCTCACTAATCTCCGAAGGCCCGGACTGCTCCGGCTCCTCCGGGGGTGTAGGAGTACCCCGAGTAGGGATCTGCCGCCTAGGAGGCATCCTGCCACACAAGACCACGAGTCAGTAAACAAAAGCACTCTCGACCCAATCCAGCGAAAGCCATGGACATCCCCATATTTCTGTAACCTTATGTTGTCTGCAGCCAACATAATAGTCTACCAGAAATAGGGTATGCCAATCCCTCTCCACTCACAGGAAGAGTTAATAATAAATTGCCGACTTTCGCAAAATATCGCGTCACTCGCGCCCTGCCATCCTAGGGCCTGCCAAAAGCCTAGGGTTTCCTAAGTCCCAACTGACCTATCCCTAAGCTCTGATACCATCTTAATCTGTCACGCCCCGGGTGTAAATCAGAACCCAGGCTCGTCTACAGATCCGCCGTGCACTCGGAATTTTTCGTGTACACGAAGCGCTGGTAACCTGCTCAGATAGCTAGATAAAATAAAAGAGCATAACAGAGCTAACTACAACTAGTACAACTCAGATAAGAGCAGAAAAGAAAATACAACATAGCTCTCAAAAATATACAAATGTCTCTCCCAGCTCACCAAATAGAATACATCCAGCTGGCCGAAGCCAGACCCAAAATAAAAGGAAGTACAACAGTCTGAGTGTACCGGGGATACATCCAAATCTATCAACCTCAGGGTCAGGGGAAAACAGCTAGCTAGTCAACGATCCTCTTACCTCGGTCCAGGGAAGAGGGTCCCGCAACTCCCGCAGAGGACTCTGCAAAACAAAGGGGAAAAGAAGAGGGAAAAAAAGAGTGGGGGTGAGAACTACTATAAAAACAGTAGCCTCCCCTAGTGGGTAAACCTCAACTCGTACCTGCCCACTAGGACTACCAGAGGCGAAAAGAATAATGTGGTAAACTTTATGCATGGATACTGATAAAAATACCACTAATATGCCTCTACATGCCCGGCTAAAAGATAGCTAAATGTATGCATCAGAATATCAAAGCCTGCCTGACCAAACCAATCTATACCCCAGTATACACTGGTACTGCCTGCGATGCCTGCCAAATTGGGTATGCCAGCCTACGCATAACACCGATAGGGGATAGGAGTCTCAAAGACTCAAGTCTGTATAACGCGCACTCCGGAGTGGCACTCGAGGGGAGCGACCCACACGAGCATGACGCCTGAGTAATAAGTGCCCAAGGAAAAATAAGTCCGCAAGACTGGATCATGACACTGATCTAAATGGAACAGGTCCATCCACTAAAAAGAAAGCCCAAATCCCTTCCCCGATCTGATGCAACAACAACTGTCCGGTCAATCGCCCAAAATCCGCGATCGCCGCAATACCCTGCCTACACAGCCTGCCTGTCCCGAAATCCCAGTATCTGCCTACTCTATCCCAGCCCCTGCCCTAACCCGGGCATGACATCCCCTTATGTCAAGATAACTGGAGAAAATGAAATCATGGTTTCTCCTAAGTCAATTCCAGCATGATAGTTCAGCAGAAAAAGGTGGCCTAACTAGGTGACCATTTTAACATGCAAAAGTCCTTTACTAAGCAAGATAATTTTTGTATTCCAATTCTTACATTATGCCTTGGTTAAAATATCCGAAATATTAACCTACCATAAGCTGATTTAGACACATGCCTAAGTCCTTCAATGAACATTAAGTATGAAACGGATTTAGCCAGTTATTACCATTTATTAGTGTCTAGTCCTCTAAAGATACAAGTATCAATCGTGAGCCCTTTTCTTTTCATTAAGCATGCTCTGTTCATTTTTACTAGTATGTTGGCCATATTACAAAATGCAAGCTCCAATATGCCTAGTGGGTTGTCCAAAATAAGAGGTTAACAACGGTACCCACCTCGAGCGCTAAAATCCTGTCCCCAATGCGAAAACCCGCGCTCGCACCAAAACTCACCGCAATGCTGTGCCAAACCTCCAAGAAGAACATACATAATTTTAGTCCTTCAAACATCACAAAATCTGTCCCAAAATTACCGATCCAAAGATCTCAGATTTTCACCTGCGAGGGGTGCTCAGAAAATTCTAATAAAAATACCATCGCGTTCCTTGCGATGAACCCGTCGAAACGAGTACCTGCACGTTCAAAACCGAGCTTCCTCTGCTGAGATACAAATTTGGCAAGGGGAACACCCCCAAACAAAACTGTGCAGAATTTCTGTACCAAAAGTTACAGAGAAAGGAGATTTCCACCTTTGAAAAATATTCAGAAAAATCTGAGAAAATTCCAGGAGATTCCTCGCGAGATGTAGATGAGAAATGCCTTTTGAATCGCCTCGATCCGTCGCCTGAGCGCGAAGTTATAGCCAAATCAAGCAGGTGCTGTCCAAAACTCCGCGAGGAAAAATGGGTCACAAAGAAGCTCGGGAAACTCAAAATCCACATGAAAACCAGGGGCTACTCAAAATATCAAAAATGAAGCCCTACCTGTCGAGAGTCCAACGGCGCAAAAATCACCCGAATCGGAGGTCGGGGTGAGCCGGGGGAGCCTGAACACTGCGAAAAGACGAAACGGGTCGTCGAAGAACGAGTGTTGCGCCGCGCCGGAAAATGACCAACCTCGAAAAACGCGCTCCTAAAATCTCAGGAGTGAGCGACAAGAAGGGTTTCAGGTAGAGGAAGATTTTTCATTAAGGGTTCACTATGGAAATCCTCACAGAAAGTGAGCAAAAGGGCCCCCCAAAAGGCCTTTATATAGGCTGCCAACCCCCCCCCCCCTCTTGTCGGATTCGGGCGCCACTTTCGGGCGCCCGAATCCCCGAAGCAAGTCGGACGGGGGCCGTCCGACCGCCCGAAAGCCTGCGGTGCAGCCACGTGTCCCCCGCACAGCAAACAGCTGTGCGGGGCGACCGGCCGCACGCCGCGTGGCGCAGACCCGCTGGGGGCGGTGCATGCACCCGCCCCCTGGTCGGCCGACACGTGGCCCACATTCGAGTGCGGGCCATGTGCGGCCGACCGGCCGCACTGTGCCCCTGCGCTGGCGCGCGCCCCGAGGCACCGCTTAGCGCACCCGTGGACCGCGCCCAGCTGAGCCCACCAATCCCCGGGCGACACGTGTCGTGCGCCCGGTCCACCGGTGCCCCGCCTTTTCCCTGGACCGCGCCGCGTGCTCCCTCCAATCCGGAAGCGCCACGCGGCAACCCGCGCGGTCCATGCACCGCCGCGCCTCCTCCGTGGACCGAGCGACGTGAGCCGCCCAATAATGGGCCGCCACGTGGCACTGTCCGGTCCACGGAGCACCCCCATGCACCGGAAATCCCCCGAAACTTCCGGAAGCCCGCATTTGGTCGTCCGGACTCCAAATTCGACAAATAAATAGTCGTTTTCAAGCGTTTTTCCGCGCTGAATCCAAATCCGAACTCCGCTTGGCCCAGTTCCTTCTCTAAAATTCAGCAAACACAGCCGAAGACCAAATCAGCTAAAATACCACACAGGGTCCATCTGTGGCACCCCTTTGATGCACCATGGGCCAGACACACCAACACTAGGTGTTCTACACAGTGGATTCAACGGAAAAACTGTACGGGGGAAAACCAGAATACTACAGTAAGTCAAACTATTCACAACACACTTCTGCAGAAAAATAGTCCCCAAATAAGCTCGAATATCACCTTCGAAGAGTCCTCGAAAAATTCTGATAAAAATACGGGTGCGTTTCACTCGAAGCGTAGATATCAATCGAGTCCTTAAACGCCTCATTCCAATGCTCCTAGACCGAGAAAATCCAACAATACCCTACCGCTGTCCCAAAACTCACAGCAGTACAAGGGGTCAAAGTTTGCCTCGGGAACCGTGCCAAAAACTCAAAATAAGACAAAGTGATCAATACAGAAATCGAAGGCGTATCTCTCATGAACGCGATGCCGCAAAAATCGGCTCGAATTTCCATTGGGGTAGCTCAGGGGGCCTCACACACTAAAAGGCGACGGTAGAAGCCAAAAATGAGAGAACGTCGAAGTGCGCCGCGTCGCTGAAAACATCGATGTCGCGGCCTCCAGAAATTCCGGGAATCCACCACGAGATGAAGAACACAAGGTAGAACAATCTTGCTGAAGACTTCACTGGGAGAAGAGCTCGGGAAAAGGGCCCAATCGAGCTGCCAATGGGGGCTTTATATAGCCAAAACCAACAAATCACAAAATTCCATCTGCGTCCCCACTTTCGGGCGCCCGAAACTTTCCGGGCGTGAACAGTACCCCAAAATGCACCCCGAACCATCAGCGCCCGAATCGTCCAGGAAGCGCCACGTGTCCCCCGCACAGCAAACAGCGGTTCGGCCAACCCGCTCGCGCCACGTGGCCGCGCCCGCGCGCCGCACCACCTGCGTCAACGCCTCGGTCGGCGCGCCCACGTGCGCACACGTGCGCTGCCGGCGCCCACGCCGCGCAAGTAGCCCGAGGTACCAGCCGCACCCGCTCCGTGGACCACGCCCAGTGCACCAACCAACTAGCGGCCGCCACGTGTCCAGCCCCCGGTGCACGCGTCTGCCATGGACCGCGCCCTTCTGCAGCGCTGCCTAGACTGTGTTGCGTGAGCCGGCCACTCCTGTGCCGCCACGCGTCCTTCCCCGGTGCACGCCTCGCCCCGTGAACCAAGCGGTCAGCGCCTTTGCCAGCCGCCGCGCTCCGCCGCTGCCCGCCGCCGCCGGCCCTGCCCCGGCCGCCGGAACAGTAAATCATGCCTCGAAATACGTGTTTTGGCGTTCGGGCTCCGAAAATTACAAGTAGTCCATTTTCATCGTTTTCGCGCGCTGAGTCCAAATCCGATGTCCGTTTTGCCAAATTCCACTTCTAAAATTTGTCGAAGGCATCCGGATAGGTATCCTTAATCCAAATTTCGCGCTGGGTTCAAATCTGATGTCCAATTTGCGTGCAACCAACTCCAACACACATTATAGGCCTCTAGAAGCCATAAATCACACTGTAAGAGCTCTGCCGAGATCCGGGTCTCAATTCTAATAGTTGTACCTTCATCATGCATGCTATAAGTCACAGAGGGTAACAATCCCTTAGGTAAGCTTTCCTTAATCACCAACATGGATATCCGAATCATGCAAGTCCTCATAATAAAACATGAATATTTGTGACGCCCCACTTCCCAGGGGGTCACCCATCCTAGAACTACTCTAGCTCTAGCACGCTTAACTCTCATAACCTCTTGGATCTTGCTACCATCCAAAATGCTATAGCCGGGTTAAGAGTTTTAGTCCTATTCTATCATTTATATATGGGACTATTTCAAATTCCGGGGGTGTCACATTCCTCCCCCCTTTAAGCCCTGACGTCCACGTCAGGCTCAAGCACACTCACTAGTACCAGGCGATGTGAGACTCGTCTCGCTAGCCTTAGCCAACCTTGTAGGGAGCTGCACTCTACCTACAACGGTCATTAGCCGGGGAGCCACACTCTACCCGCTATATAACCCTGGCTCAGCCGAGACTCATCTCACATTTCCGGCTGGAGATTGTCTCTGATACCAACTGTGACGCCCCACTTCCCAGGGGGTCACCCATCCTAGAACTACTCTAGCTCTAGCACGCTTAACTCTCATAACCTCTTGGATCTTGCTACTATCCAAAACGCTATAGCCGGGTTAAGAGTTTTAGTCCTATTATATCATTTATATATAGGACTATTTCAAATTCCGGGGGTGTCACAATATTAATCTTGCATTTCTCTTAGACAATCAACATTACTAAGCTTACCTCTCAATCACAAACAATGTACCCTAAACATGCATGCATTCTATCAAATAGAATTAGAGAACCGTCCACCGATTCCGGGGACAAGGCAACCCACCTGAAACGCTTTCCGCAGGCAAAGCCGAAGTCGGTGAAGTGTGTTGTCACGCCCCGGAGGTTCTAAATAAGCGGAAAAGCGTATACATTTTTTTTTTTTTGAAAACAACCTCGCCTACCGGTGCGCGCCAGACCCGCCACATATACAAATTCACCCCGCGAACGGACGGAGTCTCCTTTGTATATGCACGGCGTCACAATCACAATACATACTGTAACCACACAGTCACATTGAGAGCCAAATAGGGGAATTACAATTTATCACAACTACTAACATTAACACAAGTTTGAACGAGGATAAAGCCACAAGTTTGCCAAATCGGTGTCAACACGACACTCTGTTTTTAAAACATTTTCACAATTTCTTTTTCGGCGGCAATATAACTTTGAAAGGATAAATCCACGGGTTTGTAAAGCAGTGCCCACACGACACTCAGTTTTGAAAACGTTTTCGCAATCATTTTTCCCACTTGAAAACATGCCACATGCAAGACTAATTAATAAAAACATATTAAAGATGGTTCGACACTAAGTCAAGAGCTCAATCCAACATCCACATAGTTCCACAATAAAGGCAATCACAAAACTCACTAACCAAATAACCAAGATAATCGAAAGTAAGAAAAGGAAGTGTCACTAGCCCCAAACGGGCTAAAACCCTCTATTCGCAGCCTCACCGTCGTCCTGGGTCCTACCCTCGATCGAACCTGTCACAGTGTGGGAAGTTAGTGACAAGAAGAGTAGATGTAAACAAGTACAAAGTGGTAAATACTGAAATAAAGGCAAACAGATAAACCAGAGCATCCAAACTTTCCCTCATGAATTCCCCGCACCCCCTGTAAATCGAAACCAAGCACCTGCCAAAAGGTCTAAAGACCTCGGGTAACAGTGAACAACTTGCTCTCACCTTTGTGCTTTAACCCCTCCACGGTACTTGTGCAGCACCATAAGTAACCGCAAGGCATCCCCACCACCACACATTGTGGGGTACACGGGTCAACGTACCATCTTTTCGAAAAAATACACACTGTGTGGTGGCCAAACCGCCGGTGTGCGTGTAAGTAAACCTTGAGCAGAATGACCGTAGCCATTGTGTAACGTAGAACACCGCGACGCTCAATCGCAACAGATAGTAACAAAGAGGGATACTAATACGAAAAGGGGTTAGACAATAACAATTTGCACCTCTACTCTACTCTCACATATTACGAGATGAAACCATACTTCAAAACACAACAAAGGTACCCACCTCAAGTCGCGTCGACGGAACGCCTGAAACCGTCCTGCGCCCTTGCACGATTCTCGGACCCCTAAAAATCCCAACAAAAACGTTAGAAAAGCCTAATTTAGAACCTAGCCCACCCGAGTATTGAATTGAACTAGGAAACGCACGGGTGGACAACGCAGACCAGGCGGCGGGGCAAGCCAACCCCCCAGGCAGCAGACGTTGCAAAACTGTCCCCCGTGTGGCCGAACTCCCTCGCGCATCGCCGCTCGCGGACGGCGCCCCGTGCGACGGCAGGCCATGCGGCATGCGCGCCGCTTGCGGACCGCGCCCCTCGCGGGCACCGTCGCCTGCTGGAGGCGCCCCGCGCGGGCGCCGCTGCCTGCGGGCGGCACCCCGCGCGGCGGCAGGTCGCGCGGGCGCGCATCGCCTGCAGGCGGCGCCCCGCGCGGTGGCAGGCCGCGCGGGCGCGCGCCGCCTGCGGGCGGCGCCCCGCGCGGCGGCAGGCCACGCGGGCGCTCGCCGCCCACGAGCGCGCGTCACCGTCGGGTGGCGCCCCGCGCGGCACAAGGCCGCGTGGCGCGCCTCGCCTGCGGGCGCGCGCCGCCTGAGGGCACGCACCGCCTGCAAGCGCGCACCGCCTGCGGGCGGCGCACCGCCTGCGGGCGGCGCCCCGCGCGGCACACGGCCGCGCGGCAGCAGGGCTGCGCGGTGCGGTGTCTGCGGCAATGCCCGTGCGGTTCCGTCCCGCGCGACGGCGGCGGCGGTTCGCCCGGGCGCTGCGGCGGCGACGCGACGGCGACGAAACCACGACACCTACGACAACGATGGAAACACAAAAAACCCACGATTAAACCGACGAAAGAGAAATAACGATCGCTAACCTTGCTCCGATGGAGGAGCCAACGCGATCCCGATCTTTGCGGTAGTGAGAATCCGAATCCGCCCTCCGATGACGGTGACGTCTCGTTCCCGGCTTCCGGCACGTTGATCGAAAAAGATAGAAGATTCGCTCTCTTCTCTCTTTTCTATCTCCGAACAAGGGTTTCGTTTTGGTCTTCGGCACGGACAAGAGGGAAGGGTTTGAGGAGGCAATCTTTTAAAACTAGGGTTTTTCTTTCGGTAAACGGGGTAAAAATATATCTTATTATTAATTTATTTCTTTTATATTTTCTTTTCATATGTACGTAAAAGGGAAAAATTCCCATATCCGGTACTCTAGGGATATTCCTAATTTTAGTTACGAGAGATAAAATCGCCAGCTCCTCGAAAAGCATGCCAAACTCTTAACACGGATTCCGGTGCACACTATAGATACCACGACCTCCAAAATCCCATTCCGGGAGATTCGTAAGTCGGATTTCAGATCCGATCGCAGTGCCGTTCACCGTTTTTCGGGCTCTATCATAGAAAAACACCCGCATGTGCCAACGTTCTACCCATGGAAACTCGATAAACTAAGCCCCTAATAACTAATTTATCCCGAAAGGGATTAAAGAAAAGCAGGATAGGTCGTGACATTACATCCGTAGTCACACGCTAACCAAAATCCGCTGAAACCGCACCCTTGGTACTCAGTCGTGCAAACCTCAGCTCCGATCAACCTCTCAACAACAACACACTAATCAAATACCCCAAAACGCACCCGCTGTTTTGCAAAACAACACAAAGAAGAGGGTTTTTCACCTGCGTGCAGTCCTCCGAAAAATCCAGAAAAATCACGGTTGTGATCCTCGCGACGAGTAGATCCAAGCCAAATATTTATACACCCCGTTCCGACACCTGTAGGCCAAGATATAAATATAACAATGCGGTATGCCGAAATATCCACAAACAAAATCCTGTAGAAAACTAGTCCGAAAGAAGCATAATTATCACCTTCAAAGAGTCCTCCAAAAAATCTGATAAAAATATGGGTGCGCTCCTCTCGAAGCGTAGATAACAATCGAGTCCTTACACGCCTCATTCCGATGTTCGTAGACCGAGAAAATCCAACAATACTCCATCGCTGTCCCGTACCTCACAGCAGTACAAAGGGTCACAGAAAAACCTCGGGAATCGGCCAAAACCCAAAATAAGGCGAAGTGATCAACATGAAAATAGAAGGCGTACCTCTCGTGAACGCGCTGTCGTAAAAATCAGCTCAAAAGTCCATCGGGGTAGTCCAGGGGGTCTCTCGGACTGAAAAGCGACGGTAGAAGCCAAAATCCAAGGAGCGTCAAAGTGCGCCGCGTCGTAGAAAACGCCGATGCCACGGCCTCCAAAAAATCCGGTAATCCATCGAAGGGTAGAGGAGAGGGAGAGGAAGAACTTCTCTGTAGAAAGCCCTCAGAGAAAAATCCCAGAAAAGGGAGGAAAAGAGCTGCTAAGGGGCCCATTTATAGCCCAAGCCCACGAAAAGGAAATTCCGGATTCGGGCGCAGGAATCGGGCGCCCGAATCCGGCCCGGCCCAATACTATGCGCGCCCGGAACAACCACGAAGCGCCATGTCACCCGCTCCGCGCCCCGCGCGCCCGCCAATCACGGCGCGCCGCGTGGCGACGCGGTCCACGGCGGGAACCGTGGGCCGCGGTTCACGGTGGCCCAACCGGGTCGCTGCGCCCGCCAATGTGCAGGCGACACATGGCCTGGCGGGGTCCACCGTGTGCCGGGCCCGGCGCGCTGTCGCGCGTGCGTTGACCGGCCACTCCCCGCGCACCATGTGTCCAAGCCGAAGTCCGCTGGTCCTGGTGCTCGCCCAAGTCCGTGGAGCAACCTGCCCGCCGCCGCACACGCGCCTGCCTGCGCCCGCGCCGCCACGCTCCACCGCCTGCCCGTGCCACCGGTGCTGCCCTAGCCTACCGGAACAGTAACAAAGTGCCTCAAAATCCGTGTTTTGGCATCCGGGCTCCGAAAAATACAAGTAAATAGTCCATTTTCATCGTTTTCGCGCGCTGAGTCCAAATCCGATGTCCGTTTTGCCAAATTCCACCTCTAAAATTTGTCGAAGGCATCCGGACAGGTAAACTTAATCCTAATTCCGTGCTGGGTCCAACCTTGAGGCCCGATTTGCGCACAAACACCTCCATCACACCGAAATAAGGCTCCAGAAGTCGCTGATCCCACTGCAAAAGTTCTGTGGAGATCCGGGTCATCACATCCTCCCCCACTAAAAGAAAGTTTCGTCCTCGAAACTAACACAACTCAAAAGGGAGTCTCAAATACCAAGGGTAGGTACTCATCATCACCGTCTCCAGCTCCCAAGTCGCCACTCACTCCCCGTGATTACTCCTCAACAACATCAACAACCAGTATGGCATGGCCCAGTGGCACAATCCTCTCATCTCACAAGCCAGAATTCGCAACGGGCATCCCTCGTACTCCAAACACTCACGGATCTCAAATAGAGCGAGTAAATCACGGGCGAGGGATCCAAAAACATGGCAATCTTGAGCTGAGACGTAGAAAAACCTCAGGGACTCCAACCAAAGCTGGGGGAAAAGGGAAGAATAACCAGTGCAACAGGCACCAACACCACACTCAAGTGTCAACCCAACCAGGGCGACCTAAAACCTATCTCCATGATCATCCATGTGGACTGCTCAGCTGTGGTCTACCAACAAAACGGACCCCCAGGGACACAACCTCAAGCCCTGTTCACCTCAACGGTCCCACACAGCGCCAGCTGTGGAATCATCAAACTCAACTCCAGACAGCTCTCCCGCTCAAGATATCCGCCACTTCAGTGGTTTTGTCGGGGTGATACAAAATGCTCAACAATAACCCAACGGTAACTCCACAGCCACAATGGGAGGCATCACTATCACTCGCAAATCCATCTCCCATCACTGGCAATGCTAAAATTGGCGCTGATCTCAGTCTCATCATCCGTTCGTCAAGCTCTGCTGACACTGCCCAGTCCAAGAAGCTCCGCACCTCAACAATAAATGTCGATCTCGGCCAATCTCGAATAGCATCCACTTTGCGGATTTCCACCACCACTACTACGGCCAGAATAATGTGGCCCAAGAAGGTAAGCTTTCGAAGCTAAATCTTGTACCACAACAACTTGGCATACAGCTTCTTCCTCACAGACATTGTAGCACCATCCACAAGTGCTTATCATGCTCCAAGTCACTCAGGAAGTAGATCAAAATATCCTTGGAAAATACTGCTACCAATCCGTCCAAGTACAGCTGGAACATACAATTCCTCAAATCATAAAGGCGGCAGGGCATTAGTCAATCCAATTGGCCTCACTGTGAGCTCATAATGCCCCTACCAGGTCCAGAACGTCGTCTTGGCAAAATACGCAGCTGTATAATTCCAAATAAGTACAGGCAACACAGGCGAACAACTGCCGGAGTATGACTCCATCAAAAGGTTCTAAATAAAGCCCGGACCTGCCTGCACTCAAGCCACAGTAAAACCTCACTGTAGTGTATCACCGACGTGGCACTAGGTCAAACAGACCCCTCGATCCATCAGATCCTGCGACTGCGCCATCAGCTCTCTAGCTCTATTGGCGATATCCAATAAGGTGCTGTCGAGGTTGGCACGGTTCCCAAAACCACGTCAATCTCAATCTCTAACTCCCTAACTGGCGGCATCATCATCAGCTCAGGGGAACTCACACCCGGGATCTCACGGGCAACAGGGATATCCTTGAGTCCCGGTGCCGCTGTAAGCACCTCTCACACTGTCGATGCAACCTGTGCGCTCTAACTGTCTCAACCAGCAAGCCTCCTCTTGTCTGCCTCGCAGAAAATCAAAGTCCTCTCTCTCCGCAGTCAAACATCCTGTGGCACTGTGCTAACCAATTTCAAGCACAGGGTCAAAACACCAAACTGCCACAAATACCAATGAGTCTGCCGGTACAACTCGCGGCCTCAACAACGCTGGACATGATCCCACAAGCCTCCTCCTCGTGCACCACACCAACAGGAACATGTACCTCTAGTGCACGTGGCAACAACTCTGCCTCTAATCCATGCAGGAATGCAAAATGCTCTAACTCCGACTATTGTGATGAAATCACACCTGCGACAACTCGATCCACTACCGTGGCGCCCTCCAACCGGGCGGCACAGACTCATCCGCTCGATGCAAGTGGTCGTCGCTCAGTCTGCCTGAAAATATCAAGATTAACCACATAGGGAGCACGACCTCTGCCTCTGCTAACTCTGAGGCGACGAATGCGGCCCTCAGCAGATAACATATCCATGCTACCGCTGCTGCTGATATCAACGCTGAAGCTGCCATCGGGGTCCACCCGATCCCTGGCGTCTCAAAATCCACTTCCCTGGGGAAGGAAATCTGGAATGCCTCTGCCAGCCGATCTATCCTCCAACACTCGGCGCCAAGTGCCTCCATCTAGACTTCGCCTCTGGCGGTAGATCCCTATCCAAGGAACTGCAACGTCATGCTTCACAAACAACGCCTACTCCATCGAGTCGTCCCAAATCTGAAACGGAGGGACCGAATGAGCTAAAAGGTATCCTGGCGCAATCCATTCCCAGACACATATATCCTATGCGCCTCGTCCCTCTAACATGGAGCGCGCAGTTCAGCAACTGCGTAAACTCTCAGGCACAAGGAGGCTCTCAAATAGTCTCTCTATCACCACCAACCACGATTCTGCATCCACAGGCTCCCAGCTCAATCCTACGAATCGGGGTGGTTCATCTGCCGAAACGGGCTCAATCAATCGATCATGACCCACAGCTCATCTGCTGTCAGCTATCCACCATGCCTCGGTGCCTCGGCGCTAAACAATAGCACGGAGGGGGCTACTCGCTCCATCGGCGCCACAGAAATCACTGCCACTGAGGATACTGCAACCGGGTGGTCTTAGGAGGAAAGCACTGTCGGGCTGCCCGCTGTTCCGACAACTGTGTCACCTAAACCAGCTGCTCACTCCGCCGCTGATATGCCTCTAATAATCCTGCCATCTGGGTCCGGAGCTCTCTGATCTTAATCTGGGTATCCGGCCCAAATCTAACCGCTCAGGCTCAACTGCTGCGACAGGATGCACACGGGTCAAAACCCAACGTCGGGGAGACGCCGCTCACCACGACAAAACTGCACATCAGCACACAACAAACACTCGACCCAATCCAGCGAAAGTCTAGAGCATGTCACCCATTCCACAGCATTATGTTGTCTGCAGCCAACATAATCACTTAGGAGAATAAACATGCTGATCACTCATCCCATCCTTTGGGAGAGGTATAAAACTCAATCAGGACTCTCGCTACAAGTCACGACTCTCACGAAGTCATCCTAGGGTCCAACCACAAGCCTAGGGTTTCTAAGTCCACCATGACCTACAACCTAGGCTCTGATACCACTCTAATCTGTCACACCTCGGGGTCAAAACTGCGACCCGGGCTCGCTAACAGATCCGCCGCGTATGCAAAACACCGCATAGGCGAAGCGTCCTACCTGCAAGAAAGGGGCTACAGCTAAACAGATATCAGAGCTATAAAATAAAAGTGTTGTAAAACTAAAACCAACCATCTGTACAACTGGAATAATGATACAATATCCATCTCCTATAAATGATAATCATACAATATCCTCCAATACAATAAACCAGAACTCAACAGGGAGGTAACCTGAAAATAATACGTCAGTGTACAGGCTCTCAGTACAAGTCAGATCCTCACAATACAAAATCTCTCAAAAGCGGAAAAATAAATAATCTTCTGACTGTACTCAGAATCTCCAATGTAGGGGTACCGCTACTCTCCACTGACGGGTAGGGATCTAGCTCGCGACTCCCTCGCCTCGCACAGCAACCGCAGAATCAGCAACACCCGCTAAGACTCAGCAAAACAAAGGAGAGAAAAGAAAGAGAAAGGGGGGAAACCCCCAATGGGTGTGAGAACTACACCAAAAGGTAGTTCTCAGTGGGTACCACCGCCAAGCCCGACGATCTGCCCACTAAGTCTACTAGAGGCATAAGATAACGAAGCAGTAAAAACTGAATAAGAAAGCTGGAGATACTCTACAGCTACCATGCCTCTATCTAAATGCTCGAAAGGGGAAAAACCAATTAAAGGTATGCAACCACTCACACACGAGGTGCACAATCGACCCAATTGAGAAGACTGCCACATCTGGTCCAGTCAAGCCTGCGCCTCCCTAGTGTATCAACGTAGGGTGTCCAACTGGACTAATTCGCTATCGAATAATGGCACATGCAGGCTATAGTCGAAATCCACGCTCTCTCTCAGAACGGAAAGACTCAAGATCCTCAACATCTCGCATAATGGACGAAGTACTCTCAATGACACGGGATCACCGTCAACCCAAACGGCTCCCAACAACACTAGCACTAGTCTAATCACAGATACTAGACTCCACTCGGCCCCCAGGCACGAGTGCAATAATAAAGGTATCTACCTGAATAAACCCAATCAATGGACCAGTAAAAATTGGCACTGCCAGCTCAAACTGTCTCAAGTATCTGCTAACAGATTGGCACTCACTGACCGGCACTCACTGTCCGGTACTCGCTGGCCGCTGTGTAAATTGCCTACTCCGGAGTGGCACTCGAGGGGAGCGACCCGCACGAGTAAAGTAACCATGTCACAAGTATCATGAAATAGCAGGACTGGATCACGACAATGATCGAAGTGGGAAAACCCATCCACTAAAGGGAAACCCGATCCCCAATCGAAAACAACAGTAAACAATAAGTGGGAAACTCCATCCACTAAAGGAAATCTGATACCCAATCTGATGCACAAGTACATATCCGGTCAACCGTCCAATATCCGCGGTCGCTGCAACACCCACAACCCACAATCAAGTCCAACCTGCCCCAGACTCGAAGTCTCGACTACACTATCCCAAACCCCTGCTCAACTCGAGCAATAAGAATCGCCTGACTAATGAATAAGGAGAAAAGAAGCAAACACGGTTTCTCCTAAGTCAAGTTCCAACATGATAGTGTAGCAATAAAAGATGGCCTATCTAGATGTCCATACAAGCATGCATTTGTCCTCAAGGAAGATACAAGATAAAAACAAATAGCAGTTCCACATAAGTATAAGCACATGCCAAAATCACTAATGAACTACACCTGTCCATAATTCATGACCCATAATCCATAATAACTCCTCAGAGTAATATCTATATATAGCTACATCATCCTGTCCCTTTGAATGATCAGTCCTCACGAAAGGCTATGTGCTAACATGGCATGCTAATAAATCGCCACTATAATATATCAATTCCATATAAATATGCAAAAGGGTAATCGAGCATGAACTCTATCTCATCTAGTATAACATGAACATAGCCATCTAGAAGGCTAGATCTCAAATCCTCTAAAGCATGTAAAATAATCAAGTAAGCATTAATCCACATGATCTAGGCCACTTTCCACGCTTACATCTCAATTCTAATAGTTGTACCTTAATCATGCATGCTATAAGTCAAAGAGGGTAACAATCCCTTAGTTAAGCTTTCCTTAATCACCAACATGGATATCCGAATCATGCAAGTCCTCATAATATAACATGAATATTAAACTTGCAATTCTCTTAGACAATCAACATTACTAAGCTTACCTCTCAATCACAAACAATGTACCCTAAACATGCATGCATTCTATCAAATAGAATTAGAGAACCGTCCACCGGTTCCGGGGACAAGGCAACCCACCTGAAATGCTTTCCGCAGGCAAAACCGAAGTCGATGAAGTGCGTAGTCACACGCTAACCAAAATCCGCTGAAACCGCACCCTCCGTACTCAGTCGCACAAGCCTCAGCTCCGATCAACCTCACAACAACAACACACTAATCAAATACCCAAAATGCACCCGCTGTTTTGCAAAACAGCACAAAGAAGAGGGTTTTTCACCTGCGTGCAGTCCTCCGAAAAATCCAGAAAAATGACGGTTACGATCCTCGCGACGAGTAGATCCAAATCAAGTATTTATACACCCCATTCCAACACCTGTAGGCCAAAATATAAATACAACAATGCGGTATGCCAAAATATCCACAAACAAAATCCTGTAGAAAACCAGTCCGAAAGAAGCATAATTATCACCTTCAAAGATTCCTCCAAAATTTCCGATAAAAATACGGGTGCGCTCTTCTCGAAGCGTAGATAACAATCGAGTCCTTACACGCCTCATTCAAATGCTCGTAGACCGAGAAAATCAAACAATACTCCACCGTTGTTCCGTACCTCGCAGCAGTACAAAGGGTCACAGAAAAACCTCGGGAACCGGCCACACCCCAAAATAAGGCGAAGTGATTAAAACGAAAATCGAAGGCGTACCTCTCGTGAACGCGCTACCATGAAAATCAGCTCAAAAGTCCATCTGGATAGTCCAGGGTGTTGGGTTATATGTAATACGGATCTAAATAGGGGAAAAAACACCTAGAGGGGGGTGAATATGTGTAAACGCATAAACACTCAAAAAATCGTTGCGATAAAAACCCAATGCGGAAATAAAAATAATACGCAAGATTTTTACGTGGAAAACTCCATCACCGGAGTAAAAAACCACGGGACCGATAACACGGCAGAAATTCACTAGAATTAAAACACGTACAAGGTGATTTACCGTACACACTTACGACTCAACCTTTTCCATACGCTCCTAGAGGATCTTCTCCGCTCGCTCTGCGACGCTTCTCGAATCAACGATCTGCGCCCAACGCCGAATCCACGGCGTCCAACGTCGAATCCACAACGTCCGACCGAATCCACGGTCTTCACCCAATAGCACCCTTCGAATCCACGAACGTGCCTCGCTCCGAATCCACGAGAGCGGTTGAACCTTGAATCCACAAGGACACGCGAATCCACGCGCCGATTTTTGGGGTAAATCGTTGTTTTGGGTGGTGATGATCCGCCGAATACTTAGATCAAAGATAGATCGGAAATACCATCTAAGTATTCATTAGTTTGATTCAACTCAAGATGTGAGTATGAAAACCTAGAATCAAACTAATCAATATAGATGAAGAAACATAGAGTGTTCTCTAATGATTTCCTTTCTTCTCTATATGTGGATCTATAGCCGTATAAAATGATATATGAAAATGACGGCTATTGACTATGTGGATTAACCCTAGAAAAAGAATCATAGGGTCTATTTATAGGTTAGAAACCCTAGGAAGGAGATAAGAATCAAAAACCTAACATTTCTGGAAATTTTACGGACGGCGATCCGGATCGGACTAGCTGTGATCCGGATCGTCGTAACGAGTCAGCCAGTTCCAGAAAAACGAAGGTTCGGGATCCGGATCGAAGTGCTTGATCCGGATCGTTCATACAGTTCACCAAACATCAACGTTCGGGATCCGGATTGCGAAGCTTGATCCGGATCGTTCAAGGAAGATGGTAAACTAAGTGTTCGGGATCCGGATCAAGAGGCTACGATCCGGATTGAACTGGTGTATGAACGAACCACCTTCGGGATCCGAATCGAACAACCTGATCCGGATCCTGAACATGTCCCAAGTCCAGTTTTTGATTTTTATGCAATGAAAGATTCTTCCAAGTGTTTCTACACTACACGAAGTATTCGGATCACACAAAATCTTTAGTTAAACATACCTGATCCTTTTGAATTCTTCTTTCTTGAGATTGAGTTAAATGATCCAACTTTCTTCACCTTCAATCTTCACGACTTGAGACTTTCACGAAACTACGCCAACTCAAATTCCGTAACAATCTCCCCCTTTGGCGGTTTCGTGACAAAACACAGATCCACTAAAGAAAATTCAAAAAGATATTTTTGTTGCTATCACCATACAACAAAAATTTACAATGGAGATCCAAAAATTTAAAAACATGAGATAAACTCCTAAAACAGACTCTAGACTTAGACATCTGTACTCTCTGCACAAAGAAATCATTCTTGACAAAAAGAGATCGTTAGATACCTCAAGAATATTTAGCATACAAAACCTAGTACAGAGATAGAGTTTATCTAATCACCATGACATTTGAGAATTCAGATATGTAAGAGAATCATAGTCAAAAACCAACATATCTTCTATGCATTCAAAAACCAAATGTCAAACAATGTTAGTCCAACATCAACTTGTTAGTTATATTACATGCCCAAATAGTTAGTCGAATAGTTAGTCGAGACATGCAAACAATCACAAGATGGAAACCAAAGTTGAAGTTGAAGAGATACTTACCTTGATGTATACAAAATCTTCATCATCAAGATTTTCACAATCATTGTTCATCTTACCTTGATGTATACAAAATCTTCATCATCAAGATTTTCACAATCATTGTTCATTGTTCAAATCATTGTTCTAAACTCTCTCCCCCTTTTTGTCACAAATAAAGCCAAAGATTACAGAAGTGGAGAGAATGGTTAACAGTTTAAGTTAGAGAACTAAAAAACTCAAATTAAAACTTAAAAACCTGCACAACAGAAGGATTTAAACATATGCATAATACCCAGAAATTAGAAGGATACGGATTATTCAGACTCGTCTGAACTGATACAGCCGAGGATTTGGAAAATCTTCTTTATTCGCTTGTTCATTGTTGATTGATTTTTATTTACCTTCTTTATTTCTTCCTTTACCTCAATTAGTTCATTTGATATACGTTCTTGCTCGTTGGAGAGCCTTTGCTGTTCTTTATAGATTGAGGTAACAGATGCATCATCATCAG
Source organism: Tillandsia leiboldiana (assembly GCA_029204045.2). Classification (NCBI taxonomy): domain Eukaryota; kingdom Viridiplantae; phylum Streptophyta; class Magnoliopsida; order Poales; family Bromeliaceae; genus Tillandsia; species Tillandsia leiboldiana. The sequence goes on from CM055073.1 coordinate 9,969,727, forward strand.
AAGTTGATTGTGGTGCTTCTTGTGCCGGAGGTGCTGGTTGAACTGGAGGAGCTGCTGCCGGTGCAGAGGTTGTTGCTCGTTGTTGTTGTGCTCGTTGCCGGTGAGGAGGTATTATGGGTTCATCTGGCTTCGTCGAGAGAGACTTCACAATTGTCGTCTCATTAATGGTGCCCAAACTGTACATGTATGAGCTCGCGCTTGTATCGACTTTAAACTTTCTAAGGATGCGCATGATAATCATTGGGTAGGGTAGTCTTTCTGTGGGATGAGAGTGTTCCACATACCGCGCCATCCTTGACCAAATGAGATAGGGCATATTCAAGTTTGCTCCCATCAATGCGGCCGGATTTCCAAGAAGATAAAGGTATAACATTCTGTCCCATCGAAGAACCTTCGTATTCATGTTGGGAAGAATGTTGTAGCAGACAATGAAGTTTATATACCGATACTCTGGTCGTAGCTCTTTAGAGAAAACAGAATTTCCGGTCGACCGAGTATTTGGAAGACAAATTCCATTAACTACAACTCTCCAGGAGTTGTCATTGAAGCTTTGGGTTTTTAGGTAATGGAGTCCATCAGCTCTGGCTGTCATACCTAGCACAACTCCAATCAGCTGGGGTGTGACTTTGATTTTGATATTTTTAACCAAAGTGTGAAATTCACGACGTCCATCCTCGTGATCAATCAAATTTGCAGCGTTCTGATAAAACATTCGAACTGAGTGTGGACAGTACCCAGTAGTCTCAGGGAAGTTGCAAATTTGAGCAAGACCAACTTGGTCAAACAAAGTCCCAAAAGCTGCAGATCGTTCCTTCATTGGTTTGACATTGACATGTCTCTCGCCAATGCATTCCCTCTTCTCAAAATCCTTGATTCTGTCGGAGCTGATGAAGTCTTGTGGAGGAGGCTGCCTAGCAACTGGTTCCTCAATGGTAATTCCCTGAGCACTGCCTCTTTTTCTTGCACCGGTTTTTCTTTTTGTTCCAACTGGACTTGGTTCCATTGGTGCTTTCCCTTTTTCAGCTGCAGTAGGTTTTGAAGCTTCAGCAGTTGCTTTCCCTTTGGAGACAATGGGAGCAGCTTGCTCGATTTCGATGTTATCCTAGTCGATCGACTCTGTCTCTGATTCAGTGTCGGAATCAACCTTAGTCTTCTTTGCTTTCTTAGCCTTCTTAGGCTTGGCAGTATCCTTGACATGTACCATGGCAGCAAGTAGGAAAATAATCCAAGTGATCACCATTTTGATTGCTAGTGAAAAATGTATCCTGTGAAGACCAACTCAAGAACACATGAAAAATTGTTAATTTTCAAAAATTTGAAAAATTGTACCCAAACAATCATAATCATGTAGAGAGACTAAGAATCAAATTAGTTTTGCAAAAGGACTTTTAAAAATAGATCAATTGCATGATTTTCGAAAATCCTTATTATATGCCCTAAAACCGAAATTTTAGAAATCGAAGCCTAAAAATCCGTTAATCAGGAGAATACCTAGCATATAATCAAAACTAATCTACCCAGAGTTCTTATTTCAAAAGAAATTTGATCAAAAACCATCCACAAACAAAGTTGATCCAAGAAATTCATCACGTTTGAGGAGGAAAAGAGAAAAACGGTGAAAAACCGAGATTTTGATCAATAAAACTTACTTGGAGTTGAAGAACTTGAGTTTGAAAGCTTCCAGGAAGGATGAAATCTAGAGAGAGAGGCTCTGGAAACTTTGGAACAAAAGATTGGAGTAAAGAAATCAAAAACCCCTTTCGTTCTTTATAAAACCTAGTCGCGATCCGGATCAGTTCATAACTGCGATCCGGATCGGCTACCCGCAGTGAGAAACTGCGTTCGGGATCCGGATCGGCAGATACAATCCGGATCGTCAGCCCGCAGAAGAATTCCTGCGTTCGGGATCCGGATCATCTTGCCCGATCCGGATCGGCTCCAACTTTTTCTTTAGAAAATTTTAGAGAAATTCAAGAAAAACCAGAAAAAGATTGTAAGCACAAATGTGTATCAACTTTAAACAAAAATCATCGTTTCATACAACAAGAATTAGATTATGCCAAATCTATCAATAATATCCAAAAATGAAACGAAAATTTACAAAAATTAAATCCCTTAAAGTTGAACACCTTCAATTACATCTAACTTGATCTTATGAGTAATGCCTTTATCAAATCATCAATTCAGTAAAGAAAATGAAATACAAAGATCAATAGATGTTTGAAATCCCAAATATAATAGATAATGTATCTAGACAATCTGTTGAAGAGAGTGGCTCTTTGAGCATCTTTCTTTAAAAACCCACCTTATACCAACCTTGAAATTTGACAGAGTCAAGAATTTCAACATGCATTTTACTTAATCAAAAATTTGAACAACCATGCTTGGTATACATGTGGTAGCTGCACACAATACTCGGACGACCGAGGTGGTAGCTCTTTCCTCCATGTGGTGGTAGTTTTCACACTCCTCATTGGGATGTAACTCTTTCCACATCTTTTGAGCATTTTACCTTTTCTAAGACTCCCCCTCAATTGGCTATCAATTATTTAAGATATAAAGTATTCAACCAAATATTGATCTCGATTTCATACTCGACTAAGCAGTCAAATAAGATAATGACTATACCAAAAAATCATAGAGAGAGAGAAATTGACTTTGATCACTTTAGAAGATGATTTAATTAACATAAATGATCATTGCAACAGTGAAATATTATGATGGCAAAAGCATAATAAATTTCTAAATGTGCGAAAAGATGCAATTAAAGTCAATTAAGATCTATGCTCAATTAATGTCCTATGTACAAACATAGATAATGAACAAAACAAAAACAAATACAAAACCTATCCTAAGCAAAGATTTCAAAAAGAAGATTATTTCAAGGAAAGCATCCCAATTGCTTTTCGTAAATGAATAAAACGTTTTTGATCCAAAGGTTTTGTTAGAATGTCAGCTAATTGATCCTCAGTTGAGATATATGAGAGTTGAAGAGTATTTGATTCAACTAGCTCTCTAAGAAAATGATATCTAAGTTCAATATGTTTTGTTCTAGAGTGCAACACAGGGTTTTTAGAAATGTTAATTGCACTAGTGTTGTCACAAAGTATTGTTACCGAAGATGCTGAAATGCGGAAGTCGCTCAATACGCTTTTCATCCAAATGAGTTGAGTTGAGCAACTTCCAGCTGAAATGTATTCCGCTTCGGCAGTCGAGAGTGCTATGCAGTTCTGCTTTTTACTGTGCCATGCAACAAGGCAATGGCCAAGATAGAAGCATGCACCACTCGTGCTTTTCCGATCATCCACTGATCCTGCCCAATCGGCATCTGAGTATCCAACAATATCCAAACTTGTTCCCATAGGATACCAAATTCCGAAATTAATTGATCCTTTGATATACCGGATGATCCTTTTCACCGCTTTCAGGTGAACCTCCTTTGGTGCTGATTGATATCTCGCGCAAATCCCAACACCAAAAGATATATCCGGGCGACTAGCCGTGAGGTAAAGTAGACTTCCAATCATACTTCGATACAGTTTCTCGTCTACATTCTCACTATGTGAATCACTTCCAAGTCCCTTGTGGCTAGTTCCCATTGGAGTCGGAAAATCTTTACAATTTTCTAGATCAAACTTTTTGACCAACTCCATTGCATACTTGGATTGACTCAAGTGAATACCTTCATCATTTTGTTTAATTTGCAATCCAAGGAAATAAGTCAATTCGCCCATCATGGACATCTCAAATTCGCTTTCCATGGTCTCCGCGAATTTAGAAGCATCGTTATCTCTTGTTGCGCCAAATACAATGTCATCGACATAGATTTGTGCTACAATGAAATTGCTTTGATAATGCTTCACAAAGAGAGTCCTATCAGCTCCCCCTCGAGTATAGCCCTTCTCCAAAAGGTGCTTTGTTAACCTTTCGTACCATGCTCGCGGTGCTTGTTTCAGACCGTAAAGAGCCTTTTTCAAACGAAAAACATGGTTAGGTTGTTTATGATCTACAAAACCTTTCGGTTGAGCCACATAGACTTCCTCATTTAAAAACCCATTTAGAAATGCGCTCTTAACGTCCATTTGAAATAATTTAATTTTAAAATGACAAGCAATAGCGAATAGTATACGAATGGACTCGAGTCTAGCTACAGGGGCGAAGGTTTCATCAAAGTCTATACCTTCTACTTGAGAGTAGCCTTGAGCAACTAATCGTGCCTTGTTCCTGATGATAGTACCATCCTCATTTTTCTTGTTCTTGAAGATCCATTTGGTACCTATCACATTGTGTTGCTTTGGAGGCTTCGTTAATTCCCAGACTTTGTTTCGCTCAAATTGATGGAGCTCTTCCTGCATTGCTTTAATCCAGTAGTCATCCTGAAGAGCTTCATCTATGTTCTTTGGTTCGATTAAAGATACGTAGCAAGCGAATCCACAAACCAACTGCCTCCGAGTTCTGACTCCTTCTTGTGGATCTCCAATAATATTCGATTCCGGATGATCCTTGGAGATTCGTAACGTTTGTTGAAACGGAGTACTCGGAGATATATGAGATGATTCCTGCACATCAGATAAACTTGAAGAACCATTAGATGCATCATTAATATTGGAAGTATTATTATGAGAAGATGCACTAGCAGGAGAATCATCATCTAGAGAGATATCGAGGGTAGATTTTCCAGTTTCAAAGTGAAAAGCTTCATCTACTTTAACATTTATAGATTCTACGATCGTCTTAGATTCAATGTTAAATACTCGATATGCTCTGCTATTCGTAGAATAACCCAAAAAGATCCCTTCATCACTTCTAGAGTCGAACTTTCCAAGATTTTCACGGTCACGTAAAATGTAACATCGACTCCCGAAGACACAAAAATATTTGATATTGGGTTTTCTACTAAACCACAGCTCATATGGTGTATTTAAAGTTCCTGGGCGCAAGTAAACTCTATTAATGACATAGACAGCGGTGTTCACAGCTTCAGCCCAAAAATGTAGCGGTAAATTCCGGCTATGAAGCATCACACGTGCCATCTCTTGAACAACCCTGTTCTTGCGCTCAACAACACCATTCTGCTGAGGTGTATAGGGTGCCGAGAATTCATGTTTAATTCCATTTGAAGTGCAAAAATCAATGAATTTTGAATTTATGAATTCTCCACCTCTATCACTTCTAACACGAATGATCTTTTCATTCTTTTCAATCATAATACGATGGCAAATCTCATGAAAAGAGTCAAACGTATCAGCTTTCTCTTTTAAAAATGCTACCCATGAAAACCGAGAGAAATCATCAACCAATAAAAAAATGTACCATTTACCTCCCAAAGATGGTTGACGGGTCGGCCCCATTAAGTCCATGTGCAAAAGTTCCAAGGGCCGTTTTGTACCAACGTGGTTCAAGTTCTTGTGTGCAGTCCTAGACTGTTTTCCCTTTTGGCAACCACCACACACAACGTTTTGTTTAAATAAAAGCTTTGGAACCCCCTTGACCACGTCCTTGTTTGAAATTCTAGTAAGTTTCTTAAAATTTAAGTGACCTAGCCTTTCATGCCAAAGAGTTTCATTATTCAAAGCAGCTAAGTTACAATTTTCAGAAAATTTATTAGGAACAACATAACAATTGTTTTCAGATCTAACCCCTTTTAAAAAGAAGACATGGTCCTTATCAGTTACAACGCATTCAACAGATGAAAAGTTAACTGAAAAACCATTGTCGCAAAGTTGACTTATGCTTATGAGGTTAGTCTTAAGGCCATCAACAAATAAGACGTTTTTCAAAATCGGGCCATCTGGAATAGCTACCGTCCCTTTTCCAACAATTTTGGAAGATCGACCGTCTCCGAAAACAACGTGTCCTCCGGAGATTTTCTCAAGATTTTGAAAACTATTTTTGTCACCGGTCATGTGACGGGAACATCCGCTATCCAGATACCAAGACGAACTATCATATGCATGCAAGGAAACATTGGAAACAAGACAAGGGAAAATTTCACCTTTGCGCACCCAAACCCTTTTGGAGTGCGTCGGTAATGGTCGAGAAGTTATATGCCTAGGTGAAGGCGTCTTGTTATAGCGATTGTTGTTCCTTGATGAAATCGTCTTGCGCGATGAACTACCAAATCTCTTTTCATTTGAAAAGTTTTGCTTTGATTTTCGGGGAGGAGCCATTTTGGTAGTTGTTGCAAGAGGTCCTTGAGATGAGCGTTCGACTCCCGTCTTGCAATATCTTCTTATGTGCCCTGAAACACCACAACGAAAACATACCTTAGATCTTGACGATCCCAAAGAGGATGAAGTAGGTTTGTTGTCGTTGTTTGTCTTGAATTCCGGTGTCGGAGGAGGAGATACCGACTGAGGCACAAAAACTGTCTCACTCGAACTTGGACTGTTTCCAGTTTGAGTGTATCCGAGGCCGAACCTATTTGATTGACCAAGACCAAGAAGTCTATCCAACTTACTCCTTCCTGAAGAGAATCGCTGTAAGTCATTCTTGAGTTGGAAAATGGTCTTTGTCATTTCCAGGTTATCCTGTCGAGCCTCGTTGTAGAGCTTTGAGAAGTGATTCGCGTTATCCACCAGATTTGTATGTTCCTTCTCAAGTTGCTCATTGGACTCTTGAAGGGAAGCATTTGCCTTTATCAGGTTTTCCCTTTCCACTTCAAGAGCGTTTGAGAGAGAAGACGCTCTTTTTGCTTCTTCTTCGAGATCATGCACTCTCCCTCTCAAACTCTTGTTTTGCTTAGCCACTTTCTTTGAGTCCCTCAAAAGTCTGTGGTAGGCTAGAGCAAAATCTTCACCTTCCGAATCATCTGATTCGTTGTCCGTAGCATTCTTTTCAACAGTGGAGTTGGACAACGACTCGGATGTACTTGCCATAAAGCACATGAAGGGTGAAGATACGGACGCGTGGAATGCGGTGGAGCTCTTTTCTTCATCACTCGAAGACGACTCATTTGACGTTGAGTTGTCATCCCAAGTGACGACTTGCATCGCCTTCTTCTTTGCCGGATACTTGTTAGGACATTCCATTGCAATGTGGCCGTAGCCTCGACATTTGAAGCATTGTAGTTGTCCTTCTGAACTTTTCTTATCCTTTGAGAAGTTCTCTTGCTTTCTTGACTTGTGACTTGAAGTACCCTTGCCTTTGTTCGACTTTCCGAAGGATGGAGATTTGCTTGAATTACCCCTTCGAAAGTTGCGGCGAAACTTCCTTGTCAAGAGAGCGAGCTGTTTCTCAAATTCCTCCATAGAAAGGTTCTCGTCATCGTCTGAGGAGGACGTATCCGCGTCTTCTTCCTTAGTTGTTTTCAACGCATAACCTGAAGACTTAGAAGTGGATGCCTTTCCAGAAGAATTGTTAGTAGTAAATGTCATTTCATAAGTTTGTAATGAACCAACTAATTCTTCTACACGTATTTCGTCCGGGTGTTTAATAGTTTCAATGGCAGTAACCTTTGGGCGAAATCGTTCAGGAAGAGTTCTTAAGATTTTTCTTACAATCTTAAATTCTGGAATCTTCTCTCCCAGATTAGCACATGAGTTTACGATGTCTTGCAATCGTGTATAGTAGTCCGTGAAAGATTCATTTTCTGCCATTAAGATAGAGTCAAACTTGCTCGTAAGCATTTGCAGTTTCTGAATCTTCACGAGGTTAGTTCCCTCATGTGTAACCTGAAGAACATCCCAGATTTCTTTCGCAGTCTCACATGCCGAGACGCGAGAGAATTCAGTTTGGGATAAGGCATTAAAGATAGCATTAATTCCCTTGCCATTGTAAGAAGATGAATCTAACTCTTCCTTGGTCCATTTCGACCTAGGTTTTAAGGTGCGAACATCACCAATAAATTCAGTTGGATTAGACCATCCTAATTCAATTGATTGCCACACCCGTTCGTCGATGGAAATTAAAAAGGTTTTCATCCGTACTTTCCAGTACGCATAATTTGTTCCATCGAAGAACGGGGGTCGGTTGATGTTTCCACCTTCAACCATTGTTTATAACCCTATTTCCTTCTCTGATACCACTTGTTGGGTTATATGTAATACGGATCTAAATAGGGGAAAAAACACCTAGAGGGGGGTGAATAGGTGTAAACGCATAAACACTCAAAAAATCGTTGCGATAAAAACCCAATGCGGAAATAAAAATAATACGCAAGATTTTTACGTGGAAAACTCCATCACCGGAGTAAAAAACCACGGGACCGATAACACGGCAGAAATCCACTAGAATTAAAAGACGTACAAGGTGATTTACCGTACACACTTACGACTCAACCTTTTCCATACGCTCCTAGAGGATCTTCTCCGCTCGCTCCGCGACGCTTCTCGAATCAACGATCTGCGCCCAACGCCGAATCCACGGCGTCCAACGTCGAATCCACGACGTCCGACCGAATCCACGGTCTTCACCCAATAGCACCCTTCGAATCCACGAACGTGCCTCGCTCCGAATCCACGAGAGCGGTTGAACCTTGAATCCACAAGGACACGCGAATCCACGCGCCGATTTTTGGGGTAAATCGTTGTTTTGGGTGGTGATGATCCGCCGAATACTTAGATCAAAGATAGATCGGAAATACCATCTAAGTATTCATTAGTTTGATTCAACTCAAGATGTGAGTATGAAAACCTAGAATCAAACTAATCAATATAGATGAAGAAACATAGAGTGTTCTCTAATGATTTCCTTTCTTCTCTATATGTGGATCTATAGCTGTATAAAATGATATATGAAAATGACGGCTATTGACTATGTGGATTAACCCTAGAAAAAGAATCATAGGGTCTATTTATAGGTTAGAAACCCTAGGAAGGAGATAAGAATCAAAAACCTAACATTTCTGGAAATTTTACGGACGGCGATCCGGATCGGACTAGCTGTGATCCGGATCGTCGTAACGAGTCAGCCAGTTCCAGAAAAACGAAGGTTCGGGATCCGGATCGAAGTGCTTGATCCGGATCGTTCATACAGTTCACCAAACATCAACGTTCGGGATCCGGATTGCGAAGCTTGATCCGGATCGTTCAAGGAAGATGGTAAACTAAGTGTTCGGGATCCGGATCAAGAGGCTACGATCCGGATTGAACTGGTGTATGAACGAACCACCTTCGGGATCCGGATCGAACAACCTGATCCGGATCCTGAACATGTCCCAAGTCCAGTTTTTGATTTTTATGCAATGAAAGATTCTTCCAAGTGTTTCTACACTACACGAAGTATTCGGATCACACAAAATCTTTAGTTAAACATACCTGATCCTTTTGAATTCTTCTTTCTTGAGATTGAGTTAAATGATCCAACTTTCTTCACCTTCAATCTTCAAGACTTGAGACTTTCACGAAACTACGCCAACTCAAATTCCGTAACACAGGGGGTCTCTCGGACTGAAAAGAGACGGTAGAAGCCAAAATCCAAGGAGAGTCAAAGTGCGCCGCGTCGCAGAAAACGCCAATGCCGCGGCCTCCAAAAAATTCGGGAATCCATCGAAGGGTGGAAGAGAGAGGAGAGGAAGAACTTCTCTGTAGAAAGCTCTCAGAGAAAAATCCCAGAAAAGGGAGGAAAAGAATTGCTAAGGGGCCTATTTATAGCCTAAGCCCACCAAAAGGAAATTCCGGATTCGGGCGCAGGAATCGGGCGCCCGAATCCTGCCCGGCCCAATACTGTGCGCGCCCGAAACTGTTGGGTTATGATAATATGGATCTAAATAGGGGAAAAAATACCTAGAGGGGGGTGAATAGGTGTAAACAATAAACACTCAAAAAACTTTGCGTAATAAAACCCAATGCGGAAATGAAAAATAACACGTAAGATTTTTACGTGGAAAACTCCAAAACTAGGAGTAAAAAACCACGAGACCGATAACACGGTGAAATCAACTAAGATTAAACACGTACAAAGGTGATATACCGTACTCACACACGACTCATCCTTTTTCCATACGCTCCGAGTTGATCTTCTCCGCTCGCTCTGCAACGCGCCTCGAATCCACGATTTGCGTCCAACGCCGAATCCACGGCGTCCAACGTCGAATCCACGACGTCTGACCGAATCCACGGTCTCCACCAAGTAGTACGTCTCGATCACACGAACGTACCTCGCTCCGAATCCACGGGAGCGGTAGCACCTTGAATCCACAAGGCCACGTGAATCCACGCGCCGATTTTGGGGAAAATTGTTGTTTTGTTGGTGGTGATGATCCGCCGAATACTTAGATCAAAGATAGATCGGAAATACCATCTAAGTATTCATTAATTTGATTCTACTCAAAATCTGAGTATGAAAACCTAGAATCAAATTAATTAATATAGATGAAGAAACATAGAATTAAATCTAGTTATTTTCTTTCTTCTCTATATGTGGATTTATAAGTTTTTCTCCGTTAATATTTTTCCGTCATTTTTCGGAGTATAAAACTTATCGTGGATTACCTTAAAAGATAGAATTAGGGTTTACTTATATGTTAGAAACCATTGGAAGTGGATAAGAATCAAAAACTGGCTGTAACAGATTTTTACCCGCACGACGGTCCGGACTGGATTAGGCTCGATCCGGACTGTCGTCGTTTTTCAAAGAATTCCTGAAAAAACAAGGTTCGGGGTCCGGAACGAAATACCTACGGTCCGGACTGTTCATGCGATTTCAGCAAAATTCACGTTCGGGGTCCGGACTGAAACAGGGGTGTTCCGGACCGGATTTGCGCATGAACCAACCTATGTTCGGGGTCCGGATTGTAGAACCCTGATCCGGATCCTGAACATATAACAGTCCAGTTTCTTGATTTTTAAGCAATTAAAAATCCATCCAAGTGTTTCTACATTATAAGAAGTATTCGGATCACTTAACTTATTTAGTTAAACGTACCTGATCCTTTTTAATTCTTCTTTCTTGAGATTGAAGTATATGATCCAACCATCTTCATCTTCAATCTTCAAGACTTAAACACTTTCACGAAATACACCAAAACAAATTCCTTAACAATCTCCCCCTTTGGCGGTTTCGTGACAAAACATAAATCCACTTAAGAAAATTCAAAATGATATTTTTATTGCTATCACCATACAACAAAAATTTACAATAGAGATCCAAATAAACAAAATACATGAGTTAAACTCCTAAAACAAACTCTAGACTTAGACGTTTGTACTCTCTGCAAAAAAGAAGTAATTCTTGACAAAAGAAATCGTTAGATACCTCAAGAATGTAACAATCAAAAAACCAAACAGAGAGATGAAGTTTATACTCACCATGACATTTACTAAATCAGATATGTATTAAAATACCAATCAGAGATAGATATATCTTCTAAGCATTAAATTCCAAATGTCATATGAATGTTAGTAATCAAACAACTTGTTAGTAATAATACATGCCCAAATAGTTAGTCAAATAGTTAGTCGAGGCATGCATTCATTCACAGTACAAAACCAAAGTTGTTGTATACTTACCTTCCAGGTTTCATTCCAAAGTTCTCACAGAGACCATTGTTTAACCAGTTCAAATCTCTCTCCCCCTTTTTGTCACTAAACAAAGCCAAAATTACAAAAATAAAAGGGAGTCAAAAGTTCAAAAATGTAAGAACTAAGACTAAAACCTGCAAAACAACAAAAGAGTTAGATGAATCAATTGTCCGACTCTGAGTCTTCAGAGCTACTACATCCCATCTTTGAGAACATCTTTTTCATCAACTTTTTCATTGAAGTGAACTTCTTTGTCAGAGTGATCTGGGCTGCAGTGATTAACTCAAGCTCATCAGAGATGCGCTTCTGTTCTTTAGTGATTTATTCAAGTTCAAACGATAATCTTTGCTGCTCCTTATAAATTGACGTCACAGACGCTTCATCATCTGACATGGGTACTTGCTTTGAAGGTGATGCAGAAGTACCGACGGAGGGTTTCTTCCTGTGCGGAGGAGTTGGGGTGGCATGAGGTAGTTTATGAAAAGACTTAACAACTATCGAATCATTAATCATACGTAAAAAGTGTTGATAACTTGTAGAGCTGATATCAACCTTGAATTTCCTTAAGATCCTCATTATGATTAATGGGAATGGTAGTCTTTCCGTTGGATAAGGATGCTCAACGTACCGTGTCATCCTATTCCAAATGATGTATGGAATATTGATGTTCAAACCCACTACCTTTGACGAATGCCCTAATAGATATAAGAAAAGCATTCGATCCCATCGTAGGACTTTCGTCTGCATGTTCGGAAGAATATTGTAACAAATGATGAAGTTGAGGAACCGGTACTCAGGTCGAAGTTCTTTGGACTTAACTGAATTTCCACTTGACTGAGTTTCCGCCATGCATATTCCCTTCACAACAGTTTGCCACAACCTGTTTGTTAAACTCCTTCCTTTCAAGTAATTGATCCCTGTCATGCTAGATTGCATCCCTAGGACTTCTCCAATTAAGTGTGGAGTTATTTTGAGTCTTGTCCCTCGGACGTTCGTATAAAACTCCATTGGATCGTCTTCATGTTCTTGAAGCTGCAGCGCATTTGTGTAGAAGGTTCGTACCAGATGCAAACAGTATCCAAGCGTTTCCGGAAATTTGTAAACTTGAGAAAGATTGTCTTGTTCAATCAAATTTCCAAACGCCGGAGAATGGTCTCGAAGAGCTCCAATATTAACGTGTCTTTCTCCAATACATTCTCGATTTTCAAAAGCCTTCAGTCGGTCAGTATTAACAGACACGTGTTCCTCACGAGGTGGTGAATCATGAGCCATTGGTTCTTCAATTACAATCCCTCGTGCTCGTCCCATTCGTCGAGCTACTCTCTTTCTTTTCATTGAGATAGACGATGGTGGCATTGGAGCTTTGCCTTTCTCTGCAGCAGAAGGCGTCGTCTTCGCCTTAGTTGTATCAGGGGTTTTTCCTTTTGATTTAGGAAGCGCTGCGTCGTCGTCCATTAGTTCGTCCCAGTTCACTGATTCTTTCTCAGATTCCGTCTCGGAGTCGTCTACAAGGACAAACTCTCCTTTTCTTTGAGTTTTCTTCGCTCTCTTTAGTTTGTTCGTTGCTTGTGTGTGCACCATGGCAACCAGAAGCACAATGATCCATGTAAACACCATTGTTGCTCGTGCTTAAGAAGTTGAAAAACCTGCGAGCAAAAACTCAAGAACACGAAAAAATTGTTTATTTTCAAAAATTTGAAAAATTGTACCCAGATAATCATTATCGTGTAGAGAGACTAAGAATTAAATTAGTTTTGCAAACAAAATTTTAAAAATAGATCAATTTCATTAATTTCAAAAATTCTCATTATATGCCCTAAAACCGAATTTTCAGGAATCGAAACCTAAAAATCCGTTAATCAGGAGAATACCAAGCATATAAACAAAACTAATCTACTCAGAGTTCTTATTTCAAAAGAAATTTGACCAAAAACCATGTAGAATTGAATTCCACCCATGATTTTCACTCACATTTTGAACGATAATGTAAAAACAGTGGAAAATTTGAATTTTGATCAAAGAAACTTACTTGAATCCGAAGAACTCGAGTTAGAATGGCTCTAAATTGGTTGTTTTCTAGTGAGAGAAACTCTGGAGACTTGGAAACAAAAGTTTGTTGTAAAAAGAAATGAAAACCCTTTCGTTTCTTATAAAACCCTAGCCGCGGTCCGGAACGGCTTATGAATCCAGTCCGGATCGGCTACCCGCAGATAATTCCTGCGTTCGGGATCCGGAACAGGAATTCCAGTCCGGATCGGCTAGAACTTTTTCTTCAGAAAAATTCAAAAAAATTTCAGAAAATCCAGAAAAAGTATGTAAGCACTTTTGCATGTCAACTTTAAACAAAATTCATCGTTTCATAAAAGAAATAGATTATGCTAAATCTATCAATAATATCCAAGTAGTGAAACAAAAATTTATAAAAATTAAATCCCTTAAAGTTGAACAAGCTCAATGACATCTATCACGATCTTATGAGTAATGCGTTTATCAAATCATTAATATAGTAAAGAAAATGAAACACCAAGATCGATAGATGTTTGAAATCCCAAATAAGTTAGATAATATATCTAGTCAAATTTTTGAATGGAGTGGCTCTTTTAGCATCTTTTAATAAAATCCCCACCTTATACCAACCTTGGAATTTGACAGAGTCAAGTATTCCAAAAAGCATTTTATCTATTCAACACGAAAAACCATGCTTGGTATACATGTGGTAGCTGCACACAGTACTCGGACGACCGAGGTGGTAGCTCTTTTCTCCATGTGGTGGTAGTTTTCACACTCCTCATTGGGATGTAACTCTTTCCACATCTTTTGAGCATAAACATTTTAATAAACTCCCCCTCAATTGGCTATCAATTATTTAAGATATAAGGTATTCAACCAAAAATTGATCTCGTGTTCATACTTGACTCAATTGTCAAATAAGATAAAGACTATACCAAGAGATCACATGAGAGAGAAATTGACTTTGATCAATTAAAGATGACTTAATTGACATAAATGATCATTGCATCAAATGAATTATTATGATATCCAAAGCATAATAAATTTTTAAATATATGAAAGGATGCAGTTAAAGTCAATTAAACTAATGCTCAATTAATGTTCTATATACAAACATAGATAAGGAACAAAAACACAAAACAAAACCTAACCTAAGCAATGGTTTCAAAAAGAGTTATTTCAAAGAAAGCATTCCTATTGCTTTACGCAAATGAATAAACCATTTTTGATCCAAAGGTTTTGTCAAAATGTTAGCTAATTGATCTTCAGTTGAAATATAAGAAATTTGAAGAATACTCGATTCAACTAGCTCTCTTAGAAAATGATATCTAAGTTCAATGTGTTTTGTTCTTGAGTGCAACACAGGATTTTTAGAAATATTTATAGCACTAGTGTTGTCACAGAGAATAGTTACCGAAGTTGCTGAAATTCGGAAGTCGCTCAACACGCTTTTCATCCAAATGAGTTGGGTTGAACAACTACCCGCTGAAATATATTCTGCTTCGGCAATCGAGAGTGCAATGCAGTTTTGCTTTTTACTATGCCACGCAACAAGGCAATGGCCAAGATAAAAATATGCACCACTCGTACTTTTCCGATCATCCACCGATCCTGCCCAATCGGCATCTGAATATCCTATTATGTCAAGAGTTGTTCCCATAGGATACCAAATTCCGAAATTCACGGTTCCTTTAACATACCGGATGATCCTTTTCACCGCTTTCAGGTGAACCTCCTTTGGTGCTGACTGATATCTCGCGCAGATCCCAACACTAAAGGATATGTTCGGGCGACTAGCCGTGAGGTAGAGTAGGCTTCCAATCATGCTGCGATAAAGCTTCTCGTCTACACTTTCACTAACAGATTCACTTCCTAATCCCTTATTGCTAGTTCCCATCGAAGTCGGAAAGTCTTTAGAATTTTCTAATCCAAACTTCTTGACCAACTCCTTTGCATACTTGGATTGGCACAGATGGATGCCTTCTTCATTTTGTTTCACTTGCAATCCAAGAAAGTATGTTAGTTCGCCCATCATAGACATCTCAAATTCGCTTTCCATGGTTTCAGCGAATTTAGAAGCATCATTGTCTCTTGTTGCACTAAATACAATGTCATAGACATAGATTTGTGCCACAATGTAGTTATCCTGATAATGCTTCACAAGGAGAGTCCGATCTGCTCCCCCTCGAGTATAGCCCTTCTCCAAAAAGTGCTTTGTCAACCTTTCGTACCACGCTCGCGGTGCTTGTTTTAGACCGTAAAGAGTCTTTTTCAAACGAAAAACATGGTTAGGTTGCTTATGGTTTACAAAATCTTTCGGTTGAGCCACATAAACTTCCTCGTTCAAAAACCTATTTAAAAACGCGCTCTTAACGTCCATTTGAAAGAGTTTGATTTTAAAATGACAAGCAAATGCGAACAAAATACGAATCGACTCGAGTCGAGCTACCGGGGCGAACGTCTCATCAAAGTCTATTCGTTCAATTTGTGAGTAGCCCTGAGCAACTAGGCGTGTTTTGTTCCTGATAATGGTACCATCCTTATTTTTCTTGTTCTTGAAAATCCATTTAGTACCAATTACATTGTGTTGCTTCGGTGGCTTCGTTAGTTCCCAGACTTTGTTTCTTTCGAACTGATGGAGCTCTTCTTGCATTGCTTCAATCCAGTAATCATCCTGAAGAACTTCATCGACGTTCTTTGGTTCTATCATGGAGACGTAACATGCGACTCCACAAACCAACTATCTCCGAATCCTGACTCCTTCTTGTGGGTCCCCAATAATGTTCGATTCTGGATGATCCTTGGAGATACGTAGCGTTTGAGGTAACGGAGTACTCGGAGGTACATGTGATGATTCCTGCATATCAGATAAACTAGAAGAACCATTAGATGCATCAACATTATCAGGAGAATTATTATGAGAATATGCATTTACAGGAGTATCATCATCAAGAGACATATCAGGGGTAGATTTATCAGATGCAAAGTGAAAAACTTCATCTACTTTAACATTAATAGATTTTACCATCGTTTTAGATTCCAGGTTAAATACCTGATATGCTCTACTGTTTGTAGAATAACCCATGAAAATCTCTTCGTCACTTCGAGAGTCGAATTTACCAAGATTTTCGCGGTCACGTAAAACGTAACAGCGACTCCCAAAGATACGAAAATATTTGATATTCGGTTTTCTACAAAACCATAGTTCATATGGTGTATTTAAAGTTCCCGGGCGCAAATACACTCGATTAATTACGTAGACGGCAGTGTTCACAGTTTCAGCCCAAAAATGTAACGATAAATTCCGGCTGTGAAGCATAACACGCGCCATCTCTTATACAACCCTGTTTTTGCGCTCGACTACACCATTCTGCTGAGGTGTATAGGGTGCAGAGAATTCATGTTTTATGCCATTGGAAGTGCAAAAATCAATGAATTTAGAATTGAGGAATTCTCCACCTCTATCACTTCGAACACGAACGATATTTTCAATTCTTTCAATCATAATACGATGACAAATCTCATGAAAAGAGTCGAAAGTATCCGCTTTCTCTTTTAAAAATGTTACCCAAGTATATCTAGAGAAATCATCAACCAAAAGAAAAATATACCATTTACCTCCCAAACTTGGTTGACGAGTCGGCCCCATTAAGTCCATATGCAGTAATTCTGGAGGCCGTTTGGTACCAACGTGGTTCAAGTTCTTGTGTGCAGCACTTGATTGCTTTCCCTTTTGACAACCTCCACACACAATGTTTTCTTTGAAAGAAAGTTTAGGAACCTCCTTAACCACATCTTTATTTGAAATCCTTGCTAGTTCCTTAAAATTTATGTGACCTAGTCTTTCATGCCAAAGAGTTTCATTATCCAAAGAAACTAGGTTACAATTTTCAGAAATTTTGTTTGGAATGGCAGAGCAATTATTTTCAGATCTAACCCCCTTTAAAAAGAATGATTTACATAAGTTACAGGACATTCAATCGCAGAAAAGTTAAAGACAAGGAAAGAATTCACCTTTGCATACCCAAACCTTTTGAGTTTTGGAGTGCGTTGGCAATGATTGTGAAGTTACTTTCCTTGGTGAAAACGTCTTGTATGATTGAATGCTTTTCTTTGATGACGTCGTCTTGAGGGGTGAACTACCAATGTTCTTTTCTTTTGAAAGGTTCTCCTTTGATTTCCGTGGAATCACCTTTTTGGTAGTTGTTGCAAGAGGTGCTTGATGTGATCTTTTCGCTCCAATCTTGCAATCTCTTCGTATGTGCCCTGCAAAACCACAACGAAAACATACCTTTGAACTTGTCGAACCCGAAGTAGGTGAGGTAGGGTTGTTGTCGTTGATTGCAGTGAATTCCGTCGTCGGAGGAGGAGATACCGACTGGGGCACAAAAACTGTCTTACTCGAACTAGGACTGTCTCCAGTTTGATTGTATCCAAGGCTGAAACGGTTTGTTTGACCAAGACCAAGCATCTTATCCAACTTGCTCCTTCCCGAAGAAAATCGCTTCAAATCATCCTTAAGTTGGAAAAATGGTCTTCGTCATTTCCATTTTTTCTTGTCGAGCCTCGAAGTAGAGCTTCAAGAAGTAACTTGCTTTATCCACCAGTTTTACGCATTCCTTCTTGAAATGTTCATTTTTCTCTTGAAGGGAAACATTTACTTTGATCAAGTTATCCCTTTCCACTTCAAGAGCGTTTGAGAGAGAAGTTGCCATTTTTGCTTCTTCTTCGAGATCCTGCAATCTCCCTCTCAAACCCTTGTTTTGCTTTGCCAGTTTCTTTGAATCCTTTGTGTGGTGACCCGGATCTTTGCAGGGCTCCTACAGTGTGACCAGCAGCTTCTGGAAGCCTACGTGGCATGTCGGCGGTGTTCGCGCGCCAGTTTGGACACAAGAGATGGACTCGGGGCTTAAAATGGATCTCGTAGGTAAACGGGGGACCCCATCGGATGTTTAGAACAGTTTACGCGAGGAGTGGATATCAAATTTAGGCTCGGCGCGGAATTCGGACTAAAAATACCTTTCCGGGAGCCTCCGGCAAATTATAGGATTGGAATTTGGCAAAATGGACGCCGGATTTGGAATCAGCGCGCGAAAACGGTCAAGATGGGCTATTTACTTACTGTTTTTGAGCTTGCGGGTACTGTTCATGCCGGAACAGTGTTTCTGGCGATCGCCGGCGGCGGCCGGCGGCGGCGGGCGGTGCCGGCGGGCGGCGGCGCGGCCTCGGGCAGGCGGCAGGCGGCGGCACGCGGCGCGGGCAGGGCGCGGGCAGGCGCCCGGGCGCGCGGTCAGGTGCACGGTCCACCGCGGGGGTCGTGCACCAGGGCGGTGCCACGTGGCGCTTTCCGGTTGGCCGGTTCAGCAGGCGCGGTCCACTGAATTTTGGTCCGGGTGCACGGTAGATCGGGTGGACACGTGGCGTGAGGTGGTTGGTGCGGTGTTGTGCTCCCGGTCCACACAACCTGTGGAGTCGTTGGCCGGGGCAGGTGCCGTACGCCCGGGGCAGTGGCCGTACGGCCCTGGGTCAGCCGCGACGTGCGCGGTCCACGGCGCGACGTGCGTGGTGCACGGGTTGCCGGGCCATGTGTCGCGTCGCCATTCGCGGGCGCAGGTGCACCGGGTGCAGTGGGGGCCCGGGGGAGTGTGGACTGGGCTGTGTGGTGGACCGGGCCGCACTGTGCGCGCCCGAAAGTTGTGGGCCGGGCCGCACTGTGCGCGCCCGGAAATTTCCGGGCGCCCGAAATTCCGGACAGAATGGGAATTTTCCCATTTGTTTCTCCAGCACTTATATACCAACCCGAGCCCCCCTTCTTTGCTTTCTTTCTCTCAACCCTTTCACTTTCTGCCCGAGCCCCCTCAAGCTAAGTTGTTCACCTCTTCACCCTTGATCTTCCTGCCAAGTTCTAGGATTTTTGGGGGCACGAATCCCGAGGTTCCCCATTTTTCGGTGCGGCGCGACGTTGCATTCCTGGGTTCTTCTTCGGCGCAGCGACAGTGTTTTAGCTCCCCTGGGCTACCCCGAGCTCCTTTTTCTGTGATTCTTGCGCCGACAGACTCCTAAGAGGTAGGGCTTCATCTTTTGTATTGATCGCAATTTCCCGTTGCGAGTTTTTGGCACGGATCCCGAGGCAACACTGTGACCCTTTTTCTGTTTGGCTTTGTGGGACAGCATCGAGGTGTTTTGGCCATATCTTTGCGCCCAAGCGTCAGCCGGAAACGAGCTTATACAACTTTTTCATCTACAGATCGCAAGGAACGCGCTCGTATTTTTATTGGATTTTTCTGAGATTTCATCAGAGGTGAGAATCACTGTTTCTCTGTGTACAGTGCTACAGTCTTTTGTGCTGAAATCTTTTGAGTGTACCACCTTGTCGAATTTATATCTTGGCTTACCGAACTCCGATTTGGGCGTGCAAGGTACCGTTTCGAAGCTATCGACGCAAGGATCGCTGTGATATTTTTATTGGAATTTTCTGGGCACTATCTGCAGGTGATAATTTAACAGTTCAGAATTCGAGGTTGTATGTGGTTTTAAGTGCTATATTTGGGAGCCTAGTGTAATTAGTGGACTTTGTTTTGTGCCAGGAGTGTTACGGGTGTGCTGAACTTACTGGAGCAAGGGATTAGAGTTATCTGGTGTTTTCAGCTGTTGGGCTTGGAACAGTCAGCTTTCAGGTGGGTGCCTTATTCCCGGAACCGGTGGACGGTTCTCTAAATTTTCATATGCTAGCATTGCATGCAGGTGAATGGTACAATAGCTGGGATTGATCGGTAAGTTTAACAATGAGGATTTTATGGAAATTGCAAGTGAATTATTCACAGTATGACAATGGTATTAATCAAATAGTCATGTTGATGATTAGTGGAAGCTTATCTAAGGCAAGGATACCCTATATGATTAATTATCATGCCATATTAGCACATAACCTTTTATGAGGATGGTTTATGCATTGGGATAGGATTATGTAGTTATGTGCAGGTTCTACTCTGAGGAGCCATTATGGATTGAGAATTATGGACAGGTATGGTCATTGATAATTTTGGCATGAGGTTTATTTTCTTTATTCTTCTTGAGGACAAATGCATGCTTGTATGGACATATGTGTATGGACATATAGTTAGGCCATCTTTTACTGCTGCACTACATATTGGAATTTGACTTAGGAGAAACCATGATTGCTTTCTTTCTCCTTTTTATTTAGACTTTCGAGTCATGTTGCTCGGGTTCGAGCAGAGGTTTGGGATAGTGTAGCTGGGACCTTAGGGTCAGAGACAGGGTGTGCTTGATGTTGGATTGTGGGTTATTGCGGCAACCGCGGACAGTAGGCGGTTGACCGGATCTTGATTAATTTACCCAATTGTGGATTGTGGGTTATTGCGGCAACCGCGGACAGTAGGCGGTTGACCGGATCTTGATTAATTTACCCAATTGTGGGTTGTGGGTTATTGCGGTGACCGCGGACTTTGGGCGGTTGACCGGATGTTGACTATTGCATCAGATTGGGTATCAGATCTGTTCTAGTGGATGGTGGTTCCCACTTTTGGAGTACTATTGCATCAGATCGGGGTTTTGTTAGTGGACGGAGTTTCCCACTTTGATCATAGTCTTGATCCAGTCCTGCTATTATGAGACAGTGGTTACAGAGATACTCGATACAGTGATGCTTGATACAGTGATACTTTACTCGTGTGGGTCGCTCCCCTCGAGTGCCACTCCGGAGTAGGCTTTCCACGGTGTGAGCGCCGGGCACCAGGCAGGGTTCTTGAGTCCTGGGGACTCCTTGTGCTTCGGTGTTATGCGTAGGCTGGCATACCCGTCGCAGCAGAGCAGGCAGTACCAGTGATTACTGGTCTATCGATTGGGTTTATTCAGGCAGATACTTTTTGTTGCACTCGTGCCTGGGGGACCGAGTGGAGTCTAGTAGCTGTGTTTAGACCAGTGCTAGTATTGTTGGGAACCGTCGGGGTTTGACGGTGGTCCCGTGGTCGTTGTGAGTTCTTTGACCATTGTGTGAGAGGTTGAGCATCTTGAGTCTATCCGTTCTGAGAGAGAGAGCATGGATTATGACTATAGCCTGCATGAGCCACTACTCAATAGCGAGTTAGTCCGTTTGGACGCCCTACGTAATTCCTGCCCGTCAGCGGGAGGTGGTTGTAGGTGGGCGCAGGTTTGACTGGACCCGATGTGGCAGTCAGCTCGATTGGGTCGATTGAGCACCTCGTGTGCGAGTGTTGCATATCTTCATCAGAGTTTCCCCATTTGAGCATTTGGATAGAGGCATGGTAGCTGTAGAGTGTTTCCAGCTTCTTCTTTCAGTTTTACTGCATCGGTTATCTTTTGCCTCTAGTAGTCTTGGTGGGCAGATCGTCGGGCCTTGCGGCGATACCCACTGAGAACTCCCTTTTGCGTAGTTCTCACGCCCGTTGGGGGTTTTCCCCCCTTTTTGTCCTTTCTCCTCTTTGTTTTGCAGAGTCTTGGCGGGTGTTGCCGTTCTGTGGTTGCTGTGCGTGGTGAGGGAATAGCGGGCTAGATCCAGACCCATCTTTGGAGAGTAGCGGTACCCCCCCCTTTGGAGGAGATCTTCAGTTTAGTCGGTAGATTGGTATTTATTTCCTCTTTTGAGAGACTGATGTAGTGAGGATATGATGTATTGAGAGCTTGTACACTGATGTTTTATTTGAGATATCTCCCTGTTGAGCTATGAGTTTTGTACTCGAGGTTAATGTATGATTATCATTTTTGGGAGATGGACCTTGTTGTTTTATCTTCAGTTGTACAGTGGTTGATTTTATTCTACAGCAGTTTTATCTTTTAGCTCTGATATCTGTTAGCTGTAGTTCTTTTTGCAGGTAGGACGCTTCGCCTATGCGGGTTTGGCATAGGTGGCGGATCTGTTGGCGAGCCCGGGTCGCAGTTTCGACCCCAGGGCGTGACAGATTAGGTGGTATCAGAGCCTAGGTTGTAGGTCATGGTGGACTTAGAAACCCTAGGCTTGTGGTTGGACCCTAGGATGACTTCGTGAGAGTCGTGATTTGTAGCGAGAGTCCTGATTGAGTTTTGCACCTCTCCCGAGGGACGGGATGAGTGATTGGCATGTTTATTCTCCTAAGTAGTTATGTTGGCTGCAGACAACATAACGCTGTGGAACGGGTAACATGCTCTAGACTTTCGCCGGATTGGGTCGAGCGTTGTGGTGTGCTGATTTGTGGTTTCGTCGTGGCGAGCGGTGTCTCCCCGACGCTGGGTTTGGGACCCTTGTGCATCCTGTCATGGCAGTTGAGCTTGAGCGGTTGGTTTTGGGCCGGATACCCGGATTGAGGTCAGAGAACTCCGGACCCAGATGACAGGATTGTCAGAGGCATACCAGCGGCAGAGTGAGCAGCTAGTTTGGTGACGCAGTTGTCAGAGCAGTGGGCAGCCCGACTGTACTTTTCTTTTGAGACCACCAGAATGTAGTACCCTCAGCGGCAGGGATTTCTGTAGTGCCAATAGAGCGAGTGGCCCCCTCCGTGCCAATGTTTAGTGCCAAGGCACTGAGGTAGGGTGGATGGTTGACAGCAGAGGAGCTGTGGGGCATGTTTGATTTAGTGAGCCAGATTTGGCAGATGAACCACCCCGACTCGTAAGATTGAGCTTGGAGCCTTTGGAGGCAGAGTCGTGGTTGGGGGTGATGGAGTGATCAATTGAGAGCCTCCCTGTGCTAGAGAGCTTTTGCAGTTGTTGAACTGGTGCTCCAGGTTTCGAGGGACGAGGCACATAGGATAAGTGAGATTGGGAGTGGATTGCGCCAGGATACTCTTTAGTTTCTTTTCGGTCCCTCATGTTCGGGTTTTGGACTGTGGATGCCTCGTCGGAGTAGGCATTGTGTTTGGAGCTGGACACTGCAGTTCCTTGGATGGGGATCTGCCGCTAGAGGCGAGTTCTGGAGGGAGGCACTTGGCGCCAGGTGATGGAGGACAGATCGGCAGGCAGAGGCATTTTCGTTTTGCTTTCCTGGGTGGTGGATATCCTTGTGGATGGTTAATGCAAAGCTTACCCAAGGGAATTCTACCCTTTGTGGTTTATAACTTGCTTATTTTGATTGTATCATATGGGATTGAGGGGTGAGCTTAGCAAGGATAAGTGTATAGGGAATTGCATGGATTAATGGTGTTTTGTCTTATGACGGTTGCAATGATGGACTTCTGAGATGTTGGGGATCGGGCGGACCCCGATGGCTGTATCAGTGTCTATATCAGAGTAGCGCAACGGTAGCGTGGTTTTGTTGTCTGCGGAGGATCGTATCTGTTGCCTCAGCGTGAGCAGAGACAGAGGTCGTGCTCCCTTGTGATTGATGGGATATTTTCTGATGGACTAAGCGACAACCGCTTGCATCGTGTGGATGAGCTTGTGCCGCCTGGTTGGAGGGCGCCACGGCAGTGGATCGGGTTGTTGCAGGTGTGATTTCATCACAGCAGTCGGAGTTAGTGCACCTCGCTTTCCGGCATGGACTAAAGGCAGAGTTATTACCACGTGCACTAGAGGTACAGAACATCATCGGTGTTATGCATGTGAAGGAGGCTTGTGGGTTTTGTTCAGTGTCGTTGAGACCATGAGTTATACCAGCAAACCTCTTGATATGGGTGGCTGTTCGATGTTTTGACCCAGTGCTTGGGTTTGGTTGGCACGGCACCACTGGATGGTTAAGTGCAGAGAGGGTGCTGATTGTGACTTTTGCGAGGCAGACAAAGGAGGCTTGTTGTGGGGAGATTGTTCGAGCACACAGGGTTTAGCGACTGTGTGAGAGGAGCTTATGGTGGCGCCGGGACCAAAGGATATTTCTATTGCTGCGAAATCCCGGGTGTGAGTCCACTCGAGTTGATGATTATGCCGCCTGTTAGGGATTTTGATTGCGGTTGACGTGGTTCTGGAAACCGCGCCAACCTCAATAGCACCACTTGGATTATCGGTAAGAGCTGGGAGATTTGATCGCACCGGTGCAGGGATCTGTTGGATAGAGGGTCTGTTTGACCCAGTGCCACGTCGTTGATACACGACGGTGAGAGCCTTTGGGATTGGAGTCCAGGCAGGTCCAGGTATTATTTAGAACCTTTTGAAGGAGCTATATTCCGGCAGTTATTGTTTGATTCCTGCGCCAAGTTGGAATTTCAGCTGAGGGCATTGTCTAGTTGGTGTTCAGGACACGGTAGGGAAATATGAGTACAGTGAAGCCAATGGATTGACTAATGCCCTGTTGCCTCTAGATTGAGGAATTCTATGTTTCAGTTGGGCTTGAACGGTTTGATAGCGGCGTTCTCTTGGGATATTTTGGTTTTACCCCCTCCCTGAGTGGTTTAGAGCTTGTGCAGCATTTGTAGACGATGTGACAAGTCTGTGGGGATGAAGCTTTATGCCTAGTCGTTGTGGTACAAGTTTTAGCTTCGAGAGCATATCTTCCTGGACTACTTCTTCTAGCCGAAGGGGCGGCGGTGGAAATTCGGCCAAAGTGGATGCTATATAAGACTGGCCGAGATCGACGGTCATTGTTGGGGTGAGGAGTTTTTGGACCGGATAGTGCCAGCAGAACTTGATGACCGGGTGATGAGATTGGTACCAGCGCCGATTCTAACCTAGTCAGTGGTGGGAGATGGATTTGCGAGTTATTGTGATACCTCCCGTAGTGGCTGTAGAGCCACCATTGGATTTTGTGAGCATCCAGTATCACCCCGACAGAGCCACTGTGGTGGCGGATGCCTGGAGCAGAAGAGCTATTTGGGAGTCGAGTTTGACGGTTCCATAGCTGGCGCTGTGTGGGGCCATTCTGGTGTACAGAGTTCGAGTTTGTGTCCCAGAGGATCCCTTTTGATGAGAGGCTGCGGCTGAGCAATCCACTTAGGTGGTTGAGTTTTGAGGGCGACTGAGTGTGAACCCCTGCTTGTTAGGGCCCCTTTTCTGTGCAGGTGTTTGTGTGGTTGTGATTCGGGTCGCTTTGGTTGAGCTGGCTCTTGGTAGTGATTTCAGAGCGTGTTACTCAGGCTGTTTGTTCCTTTTCCCCCCGCCTTTTGTTGGAGTTTTTGAGGTTTTTCTGCGTCTCAGCTCTGGAGTGTCATGTTTTGGACCCCTCGCCCGTGTTTGACTCGTTCCTTTTGGGGTCTGTAAGAGTTTGGAGTACGAGGGACGCCGTTGCGAATTCTGACTCGTGAGGTGAGGGAATTGCGCAATCGGGCTATGCCGTACTGGTTGTTGCTGTTGTTGTTGCTGAGGAGTAATCACGGGGAGTGATAGGTGACTTGGGAGCTGGAGACGGCGGTGTTGAGTTTTGACCCATGGTTTCTGGGACTCCTTGGGAGTTGCCTTAGTTTCGAGGACGAAACTTTCTTCTAGTGGGGGAGGATGTGGTGACCCGGATCTTTGCAGGGCTCCTACAGTGTGACCAGCAGCTTCTGGAAGCGTACGTGGCATGTCGGCGGTGTTCGCGCGCCAGTTTGGACATAAGAGATGGACTCGGGGCTTAAAATGGATCTCGTAGGTAATCGGGGGACCCCATCGGATGTTTAGAACAGTTTACGCGAGGAGTGGATATCAAATTTAGGCTCGGCGCGGAATTCGGATTAAAAATACCTTTCCGGGAGCCTCCGGCAAATTATAGGATTGGAATTTGGCAAAATGGACGCCGGATTTGGAATCAGCGCGCGAAAACGGTCAAGATGGGCTATTTACTTACTGTTTTTGAGCTTGCGGGTACTGTTCACGCCGGAACAGTGTTTCCGGCGATCGCCGGCGGCGGCCGGCGGCGGCGGGCGGTGCCGGCGGGCGGCGGCGCGGCCTCGGGCAGGCTGCAGGCGGCGGCACGCGGCGCGGGCAGGGCGCGGGCAGGCGCCCGGGCGCGCGGTCAGGTGCGCGGTCCACCGCGGGGGTCGTGCACCAGGGCGGTGCCACGTGGCACTTTCCGGTTGGCCGGTTCAGCAGGCGCGGTCCACTGAATTTTGGTCCGGGTGCACGGTAGACCGGGTGGACACGTGGCGTGAGGTGGTTGGTTCGGTGTTGTGCTCCCGGTCCACACAACCTGTGGAGTCGTTGGCCGGGGCAGGTGCCGTACGCCCGGGGCAAGTGGCCGTACGGCCCGGGTCAGCCGCGACGTGCGCGGTCCACGGCGCGACGTGCGTGGTGCACGGGTTGCCGGGCCACGTGTCGCGTCGCCATTCGCGGGCGCAGGTGCACCGGGTGCAGTGGGGGCCCGGGGGAGTGTGGACTGGGCTGTGTGGTGGACCGGGCAGCACTGTGCGCGCCCGAAAGTTGTGGGCCGGGCCGCACTGTGCGCGCCCGGAAATTTCCGGGCGCCCGAAATCCCGGACAGAATGGGAATTTTCCCATTTGTTTCTCCAGCACTTTATATACCAACCCGAGCCCCCCTTCTTTGCTTTCTTTCTCTCAACCCTTTCACTTTCTGCCCGAGCCCCCTCAAGCTAAGTTGTTCACCTCTTCACCCTTGATCTTCCTGCCAAGTTCTAGGATTTTTGGGGGCACGAATCCCGAGGTTCCCCATTTTTCGGTGCGGCGCGACGTTGCATTCCTGGGTTCTTCTTCGGCGCAGCGACAGTGTTTTAGCTCCCCTGGGCTACCCCGAGCTCCTTTTTCTGTGATTCTTGCGCCGACAGACTCCTAAGAGGTAGGGCTTCATCTTTCGTATTGATCGGACTTTCCCGTTGCGAGTTTTTGGCACGGATCCCGAGGCAACACTGTGACCCTTTTTCTGTTTGGCTTTGTGGGACAGCATCGAGGTGTTTTGGCCATATCTTTGCGCCCAAGCATCAGCCGGAAACGAGCTTATACAACTTTTTCATCTACAGATCGCAAGGAACGCGCTCGTATTTTTATTGGATTTTTCTGAGATTTCATCAGAGGTGAGAATCACTGTTTCTCTGTGTACAGTGCTACAGTCTTTTGTGCTGAAATCTTTTGAGTGTACCACCTTGTCGAATTTATATCTTGGCTTACCGAACTCCGATTTGGGCGTGCAAGGTACCGTTTCGAAGCTATCGACGCAAGGATCGCTGTGATATTTTTATTGGAATTTTCTGGGCACTATCTGCAGGTGATAATTTAACAGTTCAGAATTCGAGGTTGTATGTGGTTTTAAGTGCTATATTTGGGAGCCTAGTGTAATTAGTGGACTTTGTTTTGTGCCAGGAGTGTTACGGGTGTGCTGAACTTACTGGAGCAAGGGATTAGAGTTATCTGGTGTTTTCAGCTGTTGGGCTTTGAACAGTCAGCTTTCAGGTGGGTGCCTTATTCCCGGAACCGGTGGACGGTTCTCTAAATTTTCATATGCTAGCATTGCATGCAGGTGAATGGTACAATAGCTGGGATTGATCGGTAAGTTTAACAATGAGGATTTTATGGAAATTGCAAGTGAATTATTCACAGTATGACAATGGTATTAATCAAATAGTCATGTTGATGATTAGTGGAAGCTTATCTAAGGCAAGGATACCCTATATGATTAATTATCATGCCATATTAGCACATAACCTTTTATGAGGATGGTTTATGCATTGGGATAGGATTATGTAGTTATGTGCAGGTTCTACTCTGAGGAGCCATTATGGATTGAGAATTATGGACAGGTATGGTCATTGATAATTTTGGCATGAGGTTTATTTTCTTTATTCTTCTTGAGGACAAATGCATGCTTGTATGGACATATGTGTATGGACATATAGTTAGACCATCTTTTACTGCTGCACTACATATTGGAATTTGACTTAGGAGAAACCATGATTGCTTTCTTTCTCCTTTTTATTTAGACTTTTGAGTCATGTTGCTCGGGTTCGAGCAGAGGTTTGGGATAGTGTAGCTGGGACCTTAGGGTCACAGACAGGGTGTGCTTGATGTTGGATTGTGGGTTATTGCGGCAACCGCGGACAGTAGGCGGTTGACCGGATCTTGATTAATTTACCCAATTGTGGATTGTGGGTTATTGCGGCAACCGCGGACAGTAGGCGGTTGACCGGATCTTGATTAATTTACCCAATTGTGGGTTGTGGGTTATTGCGGTGACCGCGGACTTTGGGCGGTTGACCGGATGTTGACTATTGCATCAGATTGGGTATCAGATCTGTTCTAGTGGATGGTGGTTCCCACTTTTTGAGTACTATTGCATCAGATCGGGGTTTTGTTAGTGGACGGAGTTTCCCACTTTGATCATAGTCTTGATCCAGTCCTGCTATTATGAGACAGTGGTTACAGAGATACTCGATACAGTGATGCTTGATACAGTGATACTTTACTCGTGTGGGTCGCTCCCCTCGAGTGCCACTCCGGAGTAGGCTTTCCACGGTGTGAGCGCCGGGCACCAGGCAGGGTTCTTGAGTCCTGGGGACTCCTTGTGCTTCGGTGTTATGCGTAGGCTGGCATACCCGTCGCAGCAGAGCAGGCAGTACCAGTGATTACTGGTCTATCGATTGGGTTTATTCAGGCAGATACTTTTTGTTGCACTCGTGCCTGGGGGACCGAGTGGAGTCTAGTAGCTGTGTTTAGACCAGTGCTAGTATTGTTGGGAACCGTCGGGGTTTGACGGTGGTCCCGTGGTCGTTGTGAGTTCTTTGACCATTGTGTGAGAGGTTGAGCATCTTGAGTCTATCCGTTCTGAGAGAGAGAGCATGGATTATGACTATAGCCTGCATGAGCCACTACTCAATAGCGAGTTAGTCCGTTTGGACGCCCTACGTAATTCCTGCCCGTCAGCGGGAGGTGGTTGTAGGTGGGCGCAGGTTTGACTGGACCCGATGTGGCAGTCAGCTCGATTGGGTCGATTGAGCACCTCGTGTGCGAGTGTTGCATATCTTCATCAGAGTTTCCCCATTTGAGCATTTGGATAGAGGCATGGTAGCTGTAGAGTGTTTCCAGCTTCTTCTTTCAGTTTTACTGCATCGGTTATCTTTTGCCTCTAGTAGTCTTGGTGGGCAGATCGTCGGGCCTTGCGGCGATACCCACTGAGAACTCCCTTTTGCGTAGTTCTCACGCCCGTTGGGGGTTTTCCCCCCTTTTTGTCCTTTCTCCTCTTTGTTTTGCAGAGTCTTGGCGGGTGTTGCCGTTCTGTGGTTGCTGTGCGTGGTGAGGGAATAGCGGGCTAGATCCAGACCCATCTTTGGAGAGTAGCGGTACCCCCCCCCTTTGGAGGAGATCTTCAGTTTAGTCGGTAGATTGGTATTTATTTCCTCTTTTGAGAGACTGATGTAGTGAGGATATGATGTATTGAGAGCTTGTACACTGATGTTTTATTTGAGATATCTCCCTGTTGAGCTATGAGTTTTGTACTCGAGGTTAATGTATGATTATCATTTTTGGGAGATGGACCTTGTTGTTTTATCTTCAGTTGTACAGTGGTTGATTTTATTCTACAGCAGTTTTATCTTTTAGCTCTGATATCTGTTAGCTGTAGTTCTTTTTGCAGGTAGGACGCTTCGCCTATGCGGGTTTGGCATAGGTGGCGGATCTGTTGGCGAGCCCGGGTCGCAGTTTCGACCCCGGGGCGTGACACAAGTACCCAATCAAAAGCCACCATATTGGTCAACAAGACCTCAGGGAAACTGCCCAACCTGGCACCAACCTGGCTGACATACCCCGCCTGGGGGTCACGGGTCTTTCAACAAACCACTTTACCGGTAAAGAACATACCCACGGGGAGCGACCCTGTCACGCCCCGAGTTCAAAAACCAGTGTATAATTTTATTTTCTTTTTTTTTTTTTTTTTTTTTTTTTTAATAAATCAGAGTTGCAAAAACAGCCAGGGCAATGACAGACCGCCACATATATAGAAGAGTCCCAATCCCCCATAGAATTGAGCCTTTTCTATATATGCACGGCTAGCTTGGCAACAACATCAGAGTACTAACTACGTACAACTCTAACAATATTACAAGTTAGCTTTACAACTATCTTTACAGATATACAACTGAAATACAATTTCCTTTCTCTCAACATCTATTACATAACTTTTCGGCTGTCCAGGGTCAACCTCTATATCGATACCTCGCCAATTCGTCCCGACATCCCAACACCCGCGCGACCTGAAAAACAGTCACCCGAGGGTGTGAGACACACCGGAGTGTATCCCAGTGGGCACGACGAGCCGAGAAATAGCAGATCGTACCTACTGGTATACAATACTAGAGGATAGTAAAAGATCACTGTTAGGAAAAGCAATTATCATAAAGGAGCAGTGTTTACTCGAAGTAAAGTCATTATGAGTTAAGACAGATAAGAAATATCATTATGGGATAAACATGGAGATTAACCATTTTATTATAATGGAAGCAATGTGGAGATCAACAAGTATATCCTCATGAAAGTGTCATGGAGTGTCAGCAGATATGAAAGCACGGGTAGGATCAGCAACTCAATAATCATGATACTAAAAGTAAAGGCATCATATCAAATCTCGACATGTATAGGTGGATAATTGAAATCAAATCCAGGAATCAATGGATAATGAAGTAAACATAACAATCAGCTACTCATGCATCAATAGATGAAATACTAAAATCAACTCAATCTCAAGCCACCATATTGGTCATCAAGACCTCACGGGAAAAACCTCGCCGAACCTGGCACCAACCTGGCTGACATACTCCGGCACCCTCGGGCACTAACCTGGGAGTCAACACTCCGGCACCCTTAGGCACTAACCTGGGAGTCACGGGTAGCTACTGCTAACCACTTTACCGGTAAAGAACATCTACACGGGTAGCTACTCCGCTGATGTTCGTGAAGTACAGCAATGCGGGCGATAAATCATGCGAATGCTCAAACTAACGGTCCTCTGACCGGGTAATCGGCAATAAGCCGGGAACTATCCCCCTTTGGGATTCAGCGATAATACCATATCAGAATATCATCTCAATCACATGCATGGACAACAGCAACTATAATGATCCAGGAACAATCAGGGGAACTGATATCTCAGATATCGCAATAATCACGAACAAGTACTAACATGGAAATCAACTACAAATCGATCATACAACTAAACACATGATGTTTTTGAGAAAACATTTTGAAAACAAGTTCTAGGTCCAAATCTCGCAGAGCTATGCCCTTGTCCTATCAAACAAGAACAGACTCAGGCTACCCTACGAAGCTCGGTAAAAACATTTATTTAATAAAATCATGTATTTAGCAGTATAACGGGTGAACAACAAGCCGAAACAATCCGATCAACGATGAAATGTCAGAATCAACTGAATCTCAACTCATATGCAGGAATAATTATCAACTATCCAATCAAGGATGCAATATCAGAATCAACTGAATCTCAACTCATAGGCAGGAATATGATCAACCACAACTAGAACATGAATCTGGATATAGATACTGATAATCAAGTATAAATGTGCAAACAAGTAATGACCAATCAGGCAAAGCAACAAATAGTAATATAACTCAATCAAAGGCAGATAGGCTCAATTATAATCCAGGTTAACCAAAAACAGGGGTCCAACCAATACCGTACACAGAGGGCCGAAATGATAAAGCCCGGACCGAAGATAAACCCACCTGACAAATCGCAGGCGACTAAACCGTAATCCACTGTATGCTCGAGGACCAGATGCAAACTGGACAGACCTGAATCAAACATATTGATCAGGGATCGATTTTAACTCTAACTTATTTCAAGTCAACTTAACCCTTTTTAGCACTGTTTTCGCTCGTTCTTTCAATTGGAAACTCATTTTCACGAACCGTAACTTCCAGCAGGTAACTTTTAACTTGCTGAACACCGTGCTCACACATTTGTGGCAGCACGCACCCCGAGGAAAACTTCGGGCCAAAAAATACTCTTCTAACACAGCCTTTTTGCATTTTTGTTTCTCCGGAACATCAAAACCTAAATCTAACGCGAGCATCGCGTCCAGTGACCCCAAATTAGTCAAGAACTCACTGTCGCGACTTCGCAAACAGCCCAGAACAAACCTTGGGCCATAAAACACACCCTAGAGCTCGACAACCTTGGAACTTAAGTTTTATTGTGCCAATTTAATTTCTGCTTTTACCACATGCTTAAAATGCCCTATGAATCACTGGGCTTGCTCTATTTGCAACCCAGAATCATTGGATCAACCAGAACCAACACTTAGCCTTTAATCAACATTCATAATGCTCCAAACATAAATCCACACAGATCCAACTTGATCTGAAGTGAGCATCAAGCTCAGGGGACCATTTGAAGCATCTTTTATATTTACATCAAGGCTAGATTCTATCAAAATCTTCATTGAGGCATTACATCGAACACTTGGTCTGCACTTCTCATGCACAAGCATACAAGCACAAAACCGAACTAGTTCTCAGCATACATTGCACCAAAAGCTTCCAAACTTGGAAGGAAATGGTCCTCTAAGTTGCTAAAGTGTTTCCATCAATTTGGTCTTTCAGGTTTGCTCCTAAGTTCGGCCGCGGCAAGAGGTTGAAGATGAAGCCTTTGCTTCGAATTTCGTGACCATTCAACCAGAGGCTTCGGGGCTCAACCACTTGACCATACCTTCCCCAAAACTCATAGCAAGCTTGCCTGGACCCGTGCCCAGCGACGAGGCACGGCGGCGACGGCGGCGGAGAAAGCTCCATTTCGAGCTTCTTCACCGTTAATGGCGGATTTTTAACGAGGCATCTTGGATACTTCCAACTTGGATGGAAATTCTCTAAAGAGTCATAGGAAGCTTCCCGACCATCTCACCCCGGCCAAAGATGGCCGGAGCGCCGGCGGCCGCAACATGGTGCAATTTCGGGTCAACCATGGCCGCACCAATTTGGTGCTGCATGGGTGCCATGCAAATGCATGGAGGCACTCCTCTAGCTCCCAGCAAGTGTTCTGGGTAGGTGGCCGGCGCTGGGGAAACTCGCCGGAGCCGGAGCAAGGAGCTCGGCCAATTTTACAAAAATCCGAAAATTAGGGCTTTTAAGTTCTCCCAAAATACTCCACCATAAATGCCCAAATTTTTCAGACTTAATCTACAGGTTACACAGTCCATACACACCAATTTTTAGCCTTTTTGGTTCATTAGTTGTTGAGATTTGCAGAGGCGGAGCAAAATTAGGGTTCCGGCCATCTAATGCTCCCGCCGACCATGCACTTTGCATGGGAGCTCGGAGCTTGGCCTGTAGCATTCTAAGGACCTAAGAAGTCCACTGCTAAGGGTCTCGGGCTCATACAACCAGTGGTTAGAGCTCCTTACCTTTGCCGGACTCGGGGAAGATAGGAAGAAGCCAGAAATGGGTTCCTCTTCCACGTGCGGCCTTGGCAGCTACCAGCAAGGTCCAGAGGCACCAAGGAATTCCTCAGGGTACTCCAGATCCAGACTTGAAGCAACTTGGTCCCAACCTCTTCCTCCTCTCTCACTCTCGGGTTCCTCTCAATGGGGTTTGATGTCTCTCGGCCACCACAGCACCCGAGGTTATAAAGAGATAACTCCTGGGAGTTATGAATCCCAAGAGCACCTCGTGTAACTCTCACACGAGTAGCCCAAAAGCCATTTTGAGTTTAATGCTATATTTTACCAAATTTCAAATAACCCCTTATACAAACAACCCTAAACTCTAAGGTCCCTCCTGTAGGTGACATTTGCACCCAGAACCTTAATGTATAAGCCTTGTTAATTTTTGATACATAAAATATTAGGGTTTCTTCCAAAATACCTCCCTTTTCGACACTTTTCACGCTTTTCGAGAAAATTTGCTCGACGAATCACGAAACAGACTTCGCCACGACGTCCGGCTCGTCGAGACCTTCAAAGTAGGCTATTCATTTGTTTGATTTGGTGCTCGTATGAAATCTCGGGCCATCTTGTTCTGTATGTCGTAAACCGACGCACGCACTTCGATGCACCCGGATCGCCAAACGCGAAAACCGTCAGTGCCATTGCGCTCAGAACGTCGAAATTAACTAGGCTTGACTACTCATACCCCTATGTCAGGGTTCCAGACAGTGAAACGGCCGATGACGATCGAAGGGCCATTTAAAATAGAGGTTACTATTCACAACTTAAGTTGTGGGACCCATTTCTTCTTCGCTGTTTTGCGGAAAATCCGACCGTTGGATCGTCGACAAGTGAATATGAACTTTTCATGTTTCGTCGAGACGATCGCAATGGTGATCTCGGATTTTCGAGACCAGGCCCCGATCAAAAGTCGGTATTTTAGGGCCACTATTGTCTATTATTTACCTATTTTTGCCATTCAAATAATTCAGATAATTATTTAAGCTTAGATTTTGGATTTTAAAAATCACGGTTACTACATCACCCACAACTTCTAAGAAGTTTTGTCCCCGAAACTTATCAAAATATACTTAAAGTTCAGAATCACACACCCAAACCAACATAACTGTTTATAATAATTTTTTTTTTTTTTCTAGCGAACATCCTAACACCCAGATGGACCTTCTCCAGATGGTTCGCCTTGTCGGGTCAGAGCATAGACTCGACCACCAGACACTTGGCGTGATCCCTCAGTTTGGCGCGATTGTGGATGACGACTTGAAGCAGCCACACTCTGGGTGGACACAGAAGGCTGAGCAGCAAGAGGTGGAACAGATAATACTGATGGGGCTGGGGCAGATCCTTGCGGGCAGTTAACAGCAATATGTCCAGGCTGGCCGCACCGGTAGCATCGGCCTTGGCGTCGATCACAAACGTGTGGTCGATGACTTCCTCCACAGAAAATGCAAGGCCCTGACTTATGCTGCTGATTACTCCCTCGAGAACTGGCCGCCTGATTCTGGCCTCGAGGGTACCTCGGGGGCCTCCAGTTGGATCCAGATGACCCTTCTCCATTCCCAGAAAATGGTCGCTTCTTTCCTTTACCCTTTTCCATGGCCTCTCGCTCAGCACGCGAGATCACGACTTCAGATTCAATAAAAAGGCATCGCTCGATGCAGTCATCATAATTGGCGATCAGATGCGATGATAGTTGACGTCGAATTTCAGGCCGTAGACCCTGGGTAAACAGCCTGACCTTGCGCCTTTCATCTTGTACTGCGCGAGGCACCAAGTCAGAGATTCTTGTGAATTCTTCTTCATACTCCCGTATAGTGCGAACACCTTGACGGATAGTTTCCAGATCCCTCTCCAAGGTTTCTCTTGTAGTTTCTTTGAGATAGCGTTGATATAACGCTGCCTTAAACTGGTC
The DNA here is from genome assembly GCA_029204045.2 of Tillandsia leiboldiana. Classification (NCBI taxonomy): domain Eukaryota; kingdom Viridiplantae; phylum Streptophyta; class Magnoliopsida; order Poales; family Bromeliaceae; genus Tillandsia; species Tillandsia leiboldiana. The sequence goes on from CM055073.1 coordinate 10,005,366, forward strand.
CCAAGTGGGTTTTGGCGCACCTTCAGCAAAATTTATGTGCTGGTAATGCAACCACCACATACTTGCACTGACCCCCAAACAGTGCACTCCCAGCATCACCTTGTCTTCCTCTTCGGTATCCAGGTCCCGAAATAATTTTTCCATATGATTCAGCCACTGTTCGAGAGCCCACTGGTCTTGCCCTCTTCCAGTGAATTCCTGGGGTTTAAATTTATTAAACTCTAACAATACCCCTTTTGTCCTTGTCCTTTCCGCCCTATACGCTGCTCTGGGATCTTCCGGAACAGCCGGTTGAACAGGCGGAGCAGCAATACCAACAGGAATGCCACCCCCTGCCACACCAGGAACAACCCCAGGCGCAGGAACAGCTTCAGGGGCAACAGGAATTGGTGGTACTGGTGCAGGAGGAGCAGGTTGTCCTTCAGGCTCAGGGACTGGTGGTGCAACAGGTGGTACTGGTGCAGCACGACGAGCATTGGCTTCCTGCTGAGTAAACTGGTGGATCATTGCTGCCAGAGCAGCAAGCTGGTCTTCAAACCGTTGCATTCGGTCGGGACTTTCTGGGCCTCGGCTTTCCGCAGATGTTTGGGAAGCCCCCCGACCAATGTCAGATCCACGTCTACCACGTCGAGCCATAACTGCAGTATCCAAGGATTAATTTTAGTACAAGCGACCCACAACTTCTGTTTCAGACTTAGGACTTAGAACACTACCCAACGCTCTCACGTGACACAAGTCTTCCTAGGGTTCGTTCCTAGCCATACTTAGACTTCATAGTCCTATTTCTCTGATACCATCTAATCTGTCAGGCCCCGAGTTCAAAAACCAGTGTATAATTTTTTTTTTTTTTTTTTTTTTTTTTTAATAAATCAGAGTTGCAAAAACAGCCAGGGCAATGACAGACCGCCACATATATAGAAGAGTCCCAATCCCCCATAGAATTGAGCCTTTTCTATATATGCACGGCTAGCTTGGCAACAACATCAGAGTACTAACTACGTACAACTCTACAAGTTAGCTTTACAACTATCTTTACAGATATACAACTGAAATACAATTTCCTTTCTCTCAACATCTATTACATAACTTTTCGGCTGTCCAGGGTCAACCTCTATATCGATACCTCGCCAATTCGTCCCGACATCCCAACACCCGCGCGACCTGAAAAACAGTCACCCGAGGTGTGAGACACACCGGAGTGTATCCCAGTGGGCACGACGAGCCGAGAAATAGCAGATCGTACCTACTGGTATACAATACTAGAGGATAGTAAAAGATCACTGTTAGGAAAAGCAATTATCATAAAGGAGCAGTGTTTACTCGAAGTAAAGTCATTATGAGTTAAGACAGATAAGAAATATCATTATGGGATAAACATGGAGATTAACCATTTTATTATAATGGAAGCAATGTGGAGATCAACAAGTATATCCTCATGAAAGTGTCATGGAGTGTCAGCAGATATGAAAGCACGGGTAGGATCAGCAACTCAATAATCATGATACTAAAAGTAAAGGCATCATATCAAATCTCGACATGTATAGGTGGATAATTGAAATCAAATCCAGGAATCAATGGATAATGAAGTAAACATAACAATCAGCTACTCATGCATCAATAGATGAAATACTAAAATCAACTCAATCTCAAGCCACCATATTGGTCATCAAGACCTCACGGGAAAAACCTCGCCGAACCTGGCACCAACCTGGCTGACATACTCCGGCACCCTCGGGCACTAACCTGGGAGTCAACACTCCGGCACCCTTAGGCACTAACCTGGGAGTCACGGGTAGCTACTGCTAACCACTTTACCGGTAAAGAACATCTACACGGGTAGCTACTCCGCTGATGTTCGTGAAGTACAGCAATGCGGGCGATAAATCATGCGAATGCTCAAACTCACGGTCCTCTGACCGGGTAATCGGCAATAAGCCGGGAACTATCCCCCTTTGGGATTCAGCGATAATACCATATCAGAATATCATCTCAATCACATGCATGGACAACAGCAACTATAATGATCCAGGAACAATCAGGGGAACTGATATCTCAGATATCGCAATAATCACGAACAAGTACTAACATGGAAATCAACTACAAATCGATCATACAACTAAACACATGATGTTTTTGAGAAAACATTTTGAAAACAAGTTCTAGGTCCAAATCTCGCAGAGCTATGCCCTTGTCCTATCAAACAAGAACAGACTCAGGCTACCCTACGAAGCTCGGTAAAAACATTTATTTAATAAAATCATGTATTTAGCAGTATAACGGGTGAACAACAAGCCGAAACAATCCGATCAACGATGAAATGTCAGAATCAACTGAATCTCAACTCATATGCAGGAATAATTATCAACTATCCAATCAAGGATGCAATATCAGAATCAACTGAATCTCAACTCATAGGCAGGAATATGATCAACCACAACTAGAACATGAATCTGGATATAGATACTGATAATCAAGTATAAATGTGCAAACAAGTAATGACCAATCAGGCAAAGCAACAAATAGTAATATAACTCAATCAAAGGCAGATAGGCTCAATTATAATCCAGGTTAACCAAAAACAGGGGTCCAACCAATACCGTACACAGAGGGCCGAAATGATAAAGCCCGGACCGAAGATAAACCCACCTGACAAATCGCAGGCGACTAAACCGTAATCCACTGTATGCTCGAGGACCAGATGCAAACTGGACAGACCTGAATCAAACATATTGATCAGGGATCGATTTTAACTCTAACTTATTTCAAGTCAACTTAACCCTTTTTAGCACTGTTTTCGCTCGTTCTTTTAATTGGAAACTCATTTTCACGAACCGTAACTTCCAGCAGGTAACTTTTAACTTGCTGAACACCGTGCTCACACATTTGTGGCAGCACGCACCCCGAGGAAAACTTCGGGCCATAAAATACTCTTCTAACACAGCCTTTTTTGCATTTTTGTTTCTCCGGAACATCAAAACCTAAATCTAACGCGAGCATCGCGTCCAGTGACCCCAAATTAGTCAAGAACTCACTGTCGCGACTTCGCAAACAGCCCAGAACAAACCTTGGGCCATAAAACACACCCTAGAGCTCGACAACCTTGGAACTTAAGTTTTATTGTGCCAATTTAATTTCTGCTTTTACCACATGCTTAAAATGCCCTATGAATCGCTGGGCTTGCTCTATTTGCAACCCAGAATCATTGGATCAACCAGAACCAACACTTAGCCTTTAATCAACATTCATAATGCTCCAAACATAAATCCACACAGATCCAACTTGATCTGAAGTGAGCATCAAGCTCAGGGGACCATTTGAAGCATCTTTTATATTTACATCAAGGCCAGATTCTATCAAAATCTTCATTGAGGCATTACATCGAACACTTGGTCTGCACTTCTCATGCACAAGCATACAAGCACAAAACCGAACTAGTTCTCAGCATACATTGCACCAAAAGCTTCCAAACTTGGAAGGAAATGATCCTCTAAGTTGCTAAAGTGTTTCCATCAATTTGGTCTTTCAGGTTTGCTCCTAAGTTCTGCCGCGGCAAGAGGTTGAAGATGAAGCCTTTGCTTCGAATTTCGTGACCATTCAACCAGAGGCTTCGGGGCTCAACCACTTGATCATACCTTCCCCAAAACTCATAGCAAGCTTGCCTGGACCCGTGCCCAGCGACGAGGCACGGCGGCGACGGCGGCGGAGAAAGCTCCATTTCGAGCTTCTTCACCGTTAATGGCGGATTTTTAACGAGGCATCTTGGATACTTCCAACTTGGATGGAAATGCTCTAAAGAGTCATAGGGAAGCTTCCCGACCATCTCACCCCGGCCAAAGATGGCCGGAGCGCCGGCGGCCGCAACATGGTGCAATTTCGGGTCAACCATGGCCGCACCAATTTGGTGCTGCATGGGTGCCATGCAAATGCATGGAGGCACTCCTCTAGCTCCCAGCAAGTGTTCTGGGTAGGTGGCCGGCGCTGGGGAAACTCGCCGGAGCCGGAGCAAGGAGCTCGGCCAATTTTTACAAAAATCCGAAAATTAGGGCTTTTAAGTTCTCCCAAAATACTCCACCATAAATGCCCAAATTTTTCAGACTTAATCTACAGGTTACACAGTCCATACACACCAATTTTTAGCCTTTTTGGTTCATTAGTTGTTGAGATTTGCAGAGGCGGAGCAAAATTAGGGTTCCGGCCATCTAATGCTCCCGCCGACCATGCACTTTGCATGGGAGCTCGGAGCTTGGCCTGTAGCATTCTAAGGACCTAAGAAGTCCACTGCTAAGGGTCTCGGGCTCATACAACCAGTGGTTAGAGCTCCTTACCTTTGCCGGACTCGGGGAAGATAGGAAGAAGCCAGAAATGGGTTCCTCTTCCACGTGCGGCCTTGGCAGCTACCAGCAAGGTCCAGAGGCACCAAGGAATTCCTCAGGGTACTCCAGATCCAGACTTGAAGCAACTTGGTCCCAACCTCTTCCTCCTCTCTCACTCTCGGGTTCCTCTCAATGGGGTTTGATGTCTCTCGGCCACCACAGCACCCGAGGTTATAAAGAGATAACTCCTGGGAGTTATGAATCCCAAGAGCACCTCGTGTAACTCTCACACGAGTAGCCCAAAAGCCATTTTGAGTTTAATGCTATATTTTACCAAATTTCAAATAACCCCTTATACAAACAACCCTAAACTCTAAGGTCCCTCCTTAGGTGACATTTGCACCCAGAACCTTAATGTATAAGCCTTGTTAATTTTTGATACATAAAATATTAGGGTTTCTGTCCAGAAATACCTCCCTTTTCGACCCTTTTCATGCTTTTCGAGAACAATCTGCTCGACGAATCGCGAAACAGACTTCGTCACGACGTCCGGCTCGTCGAGACCGTCAAAGTAGGCTATTCATTTGTTTGATTTGGTGCTCGTATGAAATCTCGGGCCATCTTGTTCTGTATGTCTAAAACCGACGCACGCACTTCGATGCACCCGAATCGCAAACGCGAGAAACCGTCAGTGCCATTGCGCTCAGAACGCGAAATTAACTAGGCCTTGACTAGTCATACCCCTATGTCAGGGTTCCAGACAGTGAAACGGCCGATGACGAGCGAAGGGCCATTTAAAATAGAGGTTACTATTCACAACTTAAGTTGTGGGACCCATTCTTCTTCGCTGTTTTGCGGAAAATCCGACCGTTGGATCGTCGACAAGTGAATATGAACTTTTCATGTTCGTCGAGACGATCGCAATGGTGATCTCGGATTTCGAGATCAGGCCCCGATCAAAAGTCGGTATTTTAGGGCCACTATTGTCTATTATTTACCTATTTTTGCCATTCAAATAATTCAGATAATTATTTAAGCTTAGATTTGGATTTTAAAAATCACGGTTACTACAGACCCCGGCAATGTTCGTGAAGTACAGCGGTGCGGGCGATCATAATGCAAATGCTCAAGCTCACGGTCTAATGACGGGTAATCGGCAACAAGCGGGAAAATCCCAACAGGGATGCAAACAACAGAATGCCAATTGAATTCATCATATGCAGAATATAATCCACAACTACTAGAACATGGATCAGGATATGCTGATAATCAATAAGGTGTGCAAGCTAGCTAATGACCAATCAAGCATGGCAAATGTCCGAGAATAAAATCATGATATCTAGAAAACTAAGATCAATCATGCAAGGCATCATATAATCAGATAACTGATAAGGGATCATAATATCTGATAGCAAGCTAAAGATCAATCGAGCATGGCAACATAAAAGCTAGCAAGCTAAGGATCAATCAAGCACGGCAACATATAGGCTGTAAACTGATAATGATCAATGAACCAAGTAGATATAACAATATAAAAGTGATGCTGATCAATAAAAAGAGCAGGCCTCAACAAGAAAATCTAGGCTATCACAGAACAGGGGTCCGACCAATTACGATACCCTAGAGGGCGAGATGATAAGCCGAACCGAAGATAAACCCAACTGTCTGCAGCGATCTGAACAACTCCAACGGAATGCTCGAAAAGACTAGAGCAAAAACCGTGCAACTGAATCATAAACATGCTAAAACC
>CM055073.1:10011528-10078955 GCA_029204045.2 Tillandsia leiboldiana
TTTTAACGACGGAGAAATCTCCGGTCGTTAATAAGTATTCATTAGTGACCATATAAAACTGGTCGTTATTGCTTTTTAACGACGGGAAAGAAAGAAATTGACGGGAGTTAATCAGTATTCATAGTGACCATACAAAAACGGTCGTTATTGGTTTTGACGACGGAGAAAGAATATTCCCGGGTCGTTACTCAGTATTCATCAGTGACCATATAATGCAACAATAGCGACCTATTCGTCGTCGCTAATAAGCTTAATGATTTAGAAGTTTGGAACTTTAACGACCAATATTTTCGTCGCTAATAATCAAATTATTACAAAATAATAGACAATAACGACTAAAATTATGTCGCTAAAAGTAAACCTTTAGAAAAAGGGTATAATAATAACGACCAGTATTTTGGTCGCTAAAAAATACACGTTTTGAAAAATATATAATAAAACGACCAGTATTTTGGTCGCTAATAAATGTATAATATACAGCACATATATACAATTAACCATATATCAACAAATAAATAGAGAAGACATTACATTCAATTAAAAATACATTCACATACACACCATTTTGTCAAAATAATTATCAAAAATATTGTCATCAAACATACAACCATCACATACACACCATTTTCAAGTCTACATATAAAGTTGTCAAAATGTTTACTAAATTAAAAGTAACCACTCCAAAATAGCATGCACCATCCATTGTATTTCGAAAGAAGAACAGAAAAAAATAATTGGAAATCTAGTCTGCTGGCTTCAAGACGATCCTCTTTGCTCAAATCTATCCGTTGACACCAATTCTGTCTCTGCTAATAGCAGTCCAGCCAAAAATGCTCCTAAAGCCATTGAGAGTCCAGCCTGTTTGGGAAAGAGTATGACAGATAAATATTTGAAGAATATTCAGAGAGGAAAAGATGAAATATCACACATACCCGTGCTGTAAGAAGACTTGTCCCAAGAATAACAAGAAGGGCATTTGCAGAAATATCTCTGCATTCGGTTCTCAGATTTGCTTATAAATCGGCCGAAGAAACTGCAAGTAGCAAAATTGTCTCCAATTAAAAAAATAAGCCTACCAAAGGAGAAACATTCAGATATCTCCCATAGTGGGTCACGCCCCGGGTGTAAACCAGAACCCGGGCCCGTCCACAGATCCGCCGTGCACACAGAATTTCCCGTGTACACGAAGCGCTGGTAACCTGCTCAGAAATAAAGATATAATAAAGGAGCATAAAACAGAGCTAAAATAAAACTACTACATCTCAGACTACAGCGGAAAGTAAAAGCATAATAAAAACTCTCAAAATATACAAGTGTCTCTCCCAGCTCACGAAATAAGTACAAACAGCTGGCAAGAGCCAGACCCAAAATAAACTACAACTGTCTGAGAAAGAAAAGGGTACAACTGGTACACGACTAAGCTTGAAGTCGGGGTAGATGAACTACCTAATCCGCTAACTGCTTGCCTCGCTCTGCCCGAGACGGCCCTGCAACTCCCGCAGAAGACTCTGCAAAACAAAGGTAGAAAAGAAGAGAAGGACAATGGGGGGTGAGAACTACTATATAAACAGCAGTCTCCCCTAGTGGGCAAAACCTCAAACCCTGACGGCCCACTAGGACAACTAGAGGCAAAAAGGGAAAAACAGTAGTAAGCTATAAAGGCTACTGATAAGGAAAACTATCACTACTATGCCTCTAAATGCAGTATCTAAAGAGATGACTGTATGAATGCATCAGAAAACTGTATCTGTCCAAATACCCAATCATGTGCCACCAGTACAACTGCATTGCCTGCTCAGCGGAATCTGCACACAAGGCTCGAAACCGCGGGATCGGCCCGCACGGCTCGCATCCCAACATCAGTATCAGACCGGCACACAAGGCTGGGTCCGAAAAGCCTACCTCCGGAGTGGCACTCGAGGGGAGACCCACACGAGTATAGTATCTCAGTAACAAGTATCTCAGTAACCAGTATCTCAGTATAGCAGGACTTTCATCATGACTATGATCAAAGTGGGAAAATCCATCCACTAATGAAACCCCAATCCCCAATCTGGTGCAATAAACTCAATAAGTGGGAACTCCATCCACTAGAGTAATCTGATACCCAATCTGATGCATAAGTAAAGTATCCGGTCAACCGCCCAATGTCCGCGGTCGCCGCAACAATCCCTCAAGTCCAATCTAATAAAGTAATCAACAACTGGCTAACCGCCTACTGTCCGCGGTTACCACAATGCCCCACGATCCATAATCGAGTCTAATCTGACCCCGACTCGATGACCTCGACTACACTATCCCATACCCCTGCTCTAACTCGAGCAATATGTAACTGAATAGAAAGGAGAACAACTAAACATGGTTTCTCCTAAGTCATGTCCCAATATGTAGTGTAGCAGAAAAAGGTGGCCTAGCTAGATGACCATACAAGCATGCAAAGTCCTTTACTTGATAAAGCAATTACAAGCATTCTAACTTTTACAAAACTAAGTGCATGGGACCTCCAATGTACATGATGCATAATACATGATCCAGGATACAATCTTAATACATGATCGACTAACAATAGGCTTCTCAAGATGCGAGCCCTAACCACGTGCTTCCACAAGAATAAGAATTTCCCTAACACTTTGCTTTTCAAGATACAATCACTTCCAATATGTTGTTACAAAGAGAGGAACTCACTAACAATTAATCTTTCCAAATATGAACTCTAACCACATGCCCAAACCTTCCATTATACATACAACATGATTTGGATTAGCATGATTCCAAGTGTTTAAACTACACCTCTAAAGCAGGAAACACAACTTACTAACATTTAGTTCTCTAACCATGCAAGTAGTAATAATGAATCCGTGATCTCATACAAGCATGCTAGGTCCATTACACAATTCTAACTAGCAACATGATCAAGCAACACTCTAATATGCCTAGTGGGAAATCAAAAGTAGGAGGTTTACAACAACACCCACCTCGAGCGCTAAATCCTGGTCCCAAAAGTGATGTCCACGCTCGGTCCAAACAACCTCCACAAAACTGTACAACATTCCCAAAAGAACAAACAACATTAATCACACAATACAACCCAAAATCTGTCCCAATTACAGCAGTCCACTATATGTCTGTTTTCACCTGTGAAATATGCCCGGAAAAATCCAAGATAAATACCGACACGATCCTCGCGACGAACCCGTCGAAACGAGTACCTGCACGTTCAATTCCGAGTTTTCTACGCTGAGTTACAAATTCTGCAAGAGCAACACCCCAAACCAAACTGTACCAAATTTCTGTGTCAAAGAACTACAGTGAAAGGAGATCTTCACCTTCGAGACAAATCCAGAAAAATCTCAGAAAAATCCAGGAGATTCCTTGCGAAAAGTAGATGAAGTTTGCCTTTTGAATCGCCTCGATCCGCTGCCTGTGCGCAAAGATATGGCTAGTTCATCGCAGCGCTGTCCAAAAATCCGCGAAGGAAATGGGTCAAATGGGTGCTCAGAAAACTCCAAGGTCAGCATGGAAAACGAGGAACCTCAAAACACCGGAGTTGAAGTCCTACCTGTCGAGAGTCCAACGGCGCAAGAATCGCCGGAAAAGGAGGTCGGGGTGAGTCGGGGCAGCCCAAACACTGAGAAGGGGCGAAGCGGGTTGCCGGAGAACGAGCGTCGCGCCGCGCCGTAAAATCGCGAACCTCGGGATGCGTGCCTCCAAAAATCCTCCAAGTCCTCCAATGGATAGTGCACTGTGAGAGGGAAAAGTCTCCTGAAGAACTCACTGCGAAAAGGGGTCCAAAAGCCCAAAAAGGAAACAGGGAAGCCTATTTATAGGTCAGACCAAAACAGTGCGGGCCGGACTTTCGGGCGCAAGATTCGGGCGCACTCGCCCGAAAAGTCCGGTCGGACGGCTCCCATCAGACTGCTGCCGAATTTTCCTGGTGCGGCCACGTGTCCCTGCAATAGGAAACAGCGGGCAAGGCTCCCGCCGCGCGCCACGCGTCCCTCACGGTCAACGGCGGTAGGTACGGCCCGCCAATGGCGGGCCGACACGTGGACCGCACTCACCGCACTCGAGTGCGGCCGACAGCGCCGCCTGGCGCCTCTGCGCGCACGCGCCCCGAGGCGCCCCCCCCGTGCACTCCGTGGACCGCGCCCTCGTGAGCCTGCCAATGCCAGGCCGACACGTGTCCAAGCACCCGGTCCACCGAACCCGCACAACTCAATGGTCCGCGCCCGCGTGCGCCGGCCACTCCGGGCAGGCCACGCGTCCCCCGCCCGCGGTCTATGCACCGCCGCGTCTTCCGTGGACGAGCTGCGTGAGCCGGCCAATGATAGGCCGGCCACGTGGATCCAGGCCGGTCCACGGTCACCCCCATGCACCGAAACTTTCCGAAACTTCGGAAGCCCGTTTTTGGTCATCCGGACTCCAAATTTAACAAGCAAATAGCCGTTTTAAAGCGTTTTTCCGCGCTGAATCCAAATCCAACCTCTGTTTGGCCCAAATCCATTTCTAAAATTTGGCAAACGCCAGCCGAAGGCCAAATCAGTAAAAGATACCTCACAGGTTCCATCTGTGGCATCCCTTTGATGCACTATGGGCCAGGCACACCAACAAAAGGTGTTCTACACAATGGATTCACCAGAAAAGTTGCATGGAATTCCGGACCACTACATCCTCCCCCACTAAAAGGAGTTTCGTCCACGAAACAAGAAAAACAACCAGACGTACCTCAACCGGAAGCTTCGAACAGAAAAGGGGTAGGTACCTTTCATCACCATCTCTAGCTCCCAAGTAGCCTCACGCTCATCGTAATTGCTCCACAAGACCTTCACATACGGAATGGCCCGGTTGCGCAGTTCCTTCACCTCACGAGCAAGAACTCGCAACGGGCGTCTCCTCATATCCAAGATCCTCGCCGATCCCCAAAGAGGTGAAGCCGGTCATATGCGAAGTGTCCGATAAAACGGGGACTAAACTTCCCACGAACTCCAAATCTCCGGACTTCTTCCGAAGGCAAGACCTTCAAAAGACTTGATCACTAATCTGAAGCTCTAGGTCTCGCCGCCGAGTGTCGGCGTAGCTCCTCTGACGCTCTCGGCCATCACAAAATGTCGGCGAGCTAATCTGGCTTTCTCCTCTGTCTCCAACAGTAACTCCGGTCCCAAAGTCCTCCTCTCACCCACGTCACCCCAATACAAGGGCGACCGACACATACGTCCATCCGCGCCTCGAACGGAGCCATCTGAATGCTCGCCTAATAGCTGCCGTTGCACGCAACCTCAACCACTGCTAAGTGCCCGGTACCACTCTCCTCCAAAATCCATGACGCCATGCTCTCAACATGTCCTCGAGGGTCTGTATGGTGTGCTCAGGCTGTCCATCGGTTTGTGGGTGGAACGCTGTGCCACATCGGAGCTGGGTCCCCCCCAAGGCTGACTATAGACTCCCTCCAAAAGTGATACAAGCCTCGGGTCCCTATACATCCTAGTACTACCAGAACGAATGGTAAAAGGTGTATAATGGGCCCCTCACAACTCTGGTCTCTGTACCGTAGTACTCTCGAGCTGTCCTGTGCAAAATCCCCTATATGATCTGCCTGAAGCTGTGATCCGATCCTCGTCGAGTGGGGGTCCTCACTCTGTGTCTCCCTAATCCTGGCCAACAGAGTGGGGCTGCAAGATCATAGACATGAGTCTAGCAGAGACCCCAGGGAATACCATCTCAATCTGTAGACGCCTCACTGCTCCACTAGCGGTGCCTGCCACGTGATCAACATGCTCAAACTCTTATGATCAGTGTAAATATCACAGTGCTCTCCGTAGAGGTAATGCCTCCACAACTTCAACGCGAACATCACAGCCGTAAGCTCCAAATCATGAGTAGGATAATTCTTCTCATAATCCTTTCATTGCCGTAAAGCATAAGCAATTACCCTACCATGCCGCAACAAAACACATCCCAAACCGCTGGGAGAGGCGTCACTGCAAATCATAAATCCATCGCCCCTCACTGGCAATGCCAGAAGTGGTGCCCAAATCAAGTTCCTCTTCAGTTCCTTAAAGCTCAGCTGGCACCGTTCAGTCCAAACAAACCTTATTCCCTTCCTTGTCAAACTGGTCAGGGGAAAAGGGCAAAGAGCTTCGCAAAGCCCTCCACAAATCGACGGTAATGACCCGCTAAGCCCAAAAGCTATGGACCTCAGTAACCGTCGTCGGTCTAGGCCAATCACGAACAACAACAATCTTCGTCGGGTGAACTGCCACTCCTGCGGCTAACACAAAGTGGCCTACAGATGCAACCTCCCGAAGCCAAAATTCGCACTTTTCACCCTCGGCATACGGCTTCTTCTCTCGTAGAAGCTGCTGCACTATCCTCAAGTGCTCCACACGCTCTATATCCCTCCGGGAGTAAAACACAATGTCGTCAATGAACACAACAACAAACAGGTCCAAGTACGGCTGGAATACCCGGTTCTTCAGATCCATAATATAGCAGGGGCATTAGTTAAACCAAAAAGCATAACAGGGAACTCATAATGCCCGTACCGGGATCTAAAAGCCGTCTTGGGGATATCCTCGGCCTTCACTTTCTGCTGGTGGTAACCTGATTGGAGATCAATCCTCGAGAAGGCACAAGCCCCTTGCAGCTGATCAACTAAGCCATCAATGCGCGGCAAAAGGGGTACTTGTCCTTGATGGTCACTAAATTGAACTCTCACACAAAGTCGTAGTGAACCATCCTTCACTTTTACAAATAGCACCGGCGTTCTCCAAGGCGAAACACTGGGTCCAACAAAACCCTCAACCTTCAAGTCCCGAAATTGCGCCTCTAACTCTCGCAGCTTAGCCGGGTGCCATTCGATAAGGAGCCTTAGAGATTGACGTAGCTCCTGGAACTACGTCAATCAAAACTCAATCTCCCTAACCGGCGGCATACCAACCAACTCCGGGGGAAAACATCCGGGAACTCGTGGGCAAAAGGGATATCCGCGAGTTTCGATGCCGCCGTTGGCTCCCCCACCACACTAGCCCAAAAAGGCTATGCATCCACTGCGGATCATCCGCCTCGCTCAGGAAGTCGCAACCACTGAGGTACAAGAAACATCCTGACACCCTCTATACACACAACCTCCTGGCCTGGCTCGCTAAAGGTAACAGTCCTCGCGGCATCATAAAAAATCGCAATGTATCGAGCCAGCCAATCCATCCCAAGAACTACATCAAAGTCCCTCAGCTGTCCCAAGACCAATAGGTCCACTAACATAATCCAGAACTCGATCTGCATCGGGCGGACCCACAACACTCCTCCACGTGCAAAAAGATCGGGGAAACCAAACCTCTCGTGCATGTGGTAAAAGCCCTATCTCTAACCCATATGATGATGCAACTGATCTACTAAAGAAAGAATGCGATGCTCGTATAACAAATAAGACAAGAATTCAAATGCCAGTAATAAATCATACCTGCCACCACACAGTCAGCCGTAGCAGAATTCCCCGCCAGTGCTAAGCCGCCCTGATCACTCAACATCGGCTGTCTCTCACCAGAAGGGTGGGGAGGCGAAACTCGGTCTGCCTGGGGACCTGTCGATGAAGCTCCCGGTCGCAGCTGGGAAGTGGCAGGAACAGATGCCGAAGTCGGTGCCGCTGATGTCGCAAAAGGGCATGAAACTCGTAAGTGCCCGGCCTGACCACAGCCAAAACAACGCCCCCACCTCAGATCACAGGTGCCGGGAAAGTGCTGATCTCCACAGAAAATACAACTGCCAGGGACCCGTAACTGTCGCGGCTGACGCTGCCGTCTCTGAAGTCGTGATCGCGACCTCTGCTGGGGTGCTGTAGGGGCCAATGCTGAAGGAGGTGCTACCAAGGTCCGAAAGGGGCACGTAGATCGGATGTGGCCTGGCTGCCCACATCGGAAGCATCGACCCTCCCTCAAGCTACAGGTATCAGATGGATGCTGCCCCCTACAGAAAACACACCGGGACAACGCCCGAGACTGCCGAGGCTGCTGCTGCGATGGCCTCTGAATCCTACCAGGTCCTCGTCGATCAAGACGCCCACGGCCCGGAGGCTGGGGCCGCGGGGGTCGTGATGGTCTCCCCGAACTGGCCTGTCCATCCTCATCGGGGGCTGGGCGTTTCCTGTCTGGACGTTGCTCTGAAGCCCCGGCCCCCTCGCCAACCGTCAAGTCACCCTGCCGCGCCAGTAACTGCTCCAGGCGCTGGTCCTGACGGAAGCTCCTCGCCACTAACTGGGTCACCAAAGCCCGCAGTTCTCCCAACTCGGCGGATACCGCCCGCTCAGACTCCCTCAGAAGGTGCGGGGGTACCCCCGGTGGCTGTGAACGACGACGCGGGGACATCCTGCCACAGTAAACCAAAAATCAGCAACAAAACCCACAAGACCCAATCTAGCGAAAGTCAAAGACATCCCCCTATTTCTGCAACTTTATGTTGTCTGCAGCCAACATAATTGTTCAACAGAAGTAGGGTATGTCGATCCCTCTTCACTCACTGGAAGAGTCAACTGACTAAAATCATCGACTTTCGCAAAATATCACGCCACTCATGCCCTAACATCCTAGGGTCTGCCAAAAGCCTAGGGTTTTTCTAAGTCCCAACTGACCTATCCCTAAGCTCTAATACCAAACTAATCTGTCACGCCCCGGGTGTAAACCAGAACCCGGGCCCGTCCACAGATCCGCCGTGCACACAGAATTTCCCGTGTACACGAAGCGCTGGTAACCTGCTCAGAAATAAAAGATATAATAAAGGAGCATAAAACAGAGCTAAAATAAAACTACTACATCTCAGACTACAGCTGGAAAGTAAAAGCATAATAAAAACTCTCAAATATACAAGTGTCTCTCCCAGCTCACGAAATAAGTACAAACAGCTGGCAAGAGCCAGACCCAAAATAAACTACAACTGTCTGAGAACAGAAAAGGGTACAACTGGTACACGACTAAGCTTGAAGTCGGGGTAGATGAACTACCTAATCCGCTAACTGCTTGCCTCGCTCTGCCCGAGACGGCCCTACAACTCCCGCAGAAGACTCTGCAAAACAAAGGGAGAAAAGAAGAGAAGGACAATGGGGGGTGAGAACTACTATATAAACAGCAGTCTCCCCTAGTGGGCAAAACCTCAAACCCTGACGGCCCACTAGGACAACTAGAGGCAAAAAGGGAAAAACAGTAGAAAGCTATAAAGGCTACTGATAAGGAAAATATCACTACTATGCCTCTAAATGCAGTATCTAAAGAGATGACTGTATGAATGCATCAGAAAACTGTATCTGTCCAAATACCCAATCATGTGCCACCAGTACAACTGGCATTGCCTGCTCAGCGGAATCTGCACACAAGGCTCGAAAACCGCGGGATCGGCCCGCACGGCTCGCATCCCAACATCAGTATCAGACCGGCACACAAGGCTGGGTCCGAAAAGCCTACCTCCGGAGTGGCACTCGAGGGGAGCGACCCACACGAGTATAGTATCTCAGTAACAAGTATCTCAGTAACCAGTATCTCAGTATAGCAGGACTTTCATCATGACTATGATCAAAGTGGGAAAATCCATCCACTAATGAAACCCCAATCCCCAATCTGGTGCAATAACACTCAATAAGTGGGAAACTCCATCCACTAGAGTAATCTGATACCCAATCTGATGCATAAGTAAAGTATCCGGTCAACCGCCCAATGTCCGCGGTCGCCGCAACAATCCCTCAAGTCCAATCTAATAAAGTAATCAACAACTGGCTAACCGCCTACTGTCCGCGGTTACCACAATGCCCCACGATCCATAATCGAGTCTAATATGACCCCGACTCGATGACCTCGACTACACTATCCCATACCCCTGCTCTAACTCGAGCAATATGTAACTGAATAAAAAGGAGAACAACTAAACATGGTTTCTCCTAAGTCATGTCCCAATATGTAGTGTAGCAGAAAAAGGTGGCCTAGCTAGATGACCATACAAGCATGCAAAGTCCTTTACTTGATAAAGCAATTACAAGCATTCTAACTTTTACAAAACTAAGTGCATGGGACCTCCAATGTACATGTTGCATAATACATGATCCAGGATACAATCTTAATACATGATCGACTAATAATAGGCTTCTCAAGATGCGAGCCCTAACCATGTGCTTCCACAAGAATAAAGAATTTCCCTAACACTTTGCTTTTCAGGATACAATCACTTCCAATATGTTGTTACAAGGAGAGGAACTCGCTAACAATTAATCTTTCCAAATATGAACTCTAACCACATGCCCAAACCTTCCATTATACATACAACATGATTTGGATTAGCATGATTCCAAGTGTTTAAACTACACCTCTAAAGCAGGGAAACACAACTTACTAACATTTAGTTCTCTAACCATGCAAGTAGTAATAATGAATCCGTGATCTCACACAAGCATGCTAGGTCCATTACACAATTCTAACTAGCAACATGATCAAGCAACACTCTAATATGCCTAGTGGGAAATCAAAAGTAGGAGGTTTACAACAACACCCACCTCGAGCGCTAAATCCTGGTCCCAAAAGTGATGTCCACGCTCGGTCCAAACAACCTCCACAAAACTGTACAACATTCCCCAAAAGAACAAACAACATTAATCACACAATACAACCCAAAATCTGTCCCAATTACAGCAGTCCACTATATGTCTGTTTTCACCTGTGAAATATGCCCGGAAAAATCAAAGATAAATACCGACACGATCCTCGCGACGAACCCGTCGAAACGAGTACCTGCACGTTCAATTCCGAGTTTTCTACGCTGAGTTACAAATTCTGCAAGAGCAACACCCCAAACCAAACTGTACCAAATTTCTGTGTCAAAGAACTACAGTGAAAGGAGATCTTCACCTTCGAGACAAATCCAGAAAAACCTCAGAAAAATTCAGGAGATTCCTTGCGAAAAGTAGATGATGTTTTCCTTTTGAATCGCCTCGATCCGCTGCCTGTGCGCAAAGATATGGCTAGTTCATCGCAGCGCTGTCCAAAAATCCGCGAAGGAAAATGGGTCAAATGGGTGCTCAGAAAACTCCAAGGTCAGCATGGAAAACGAGGAACCTCAAAACACCGGAGTTGAAGTCCTACCTGTCGAGAGTCCAACGGCGCAAGAATCTCCGGAAAAGGAGGTCGGGGTGAGTCGGAGCAGCCCAAACACTGAGAAGGGGCGAAGCGGGTTGCCGGAGAACGAGCGTCGCGCCGCGCCATAAAATTGCGAACCTCGGGATGCGTGCCTCCAAAAATCCTCCAAGTCCTCCAATGGATAGTGCACTGTGAGAGGGAAAAGTCTCCTGAAGAACTCACTGCGAAAAGGGGTCCAAAAAGCCCAAAAAGGAAACAGGGAAGCCTATTTATAGGCTCAGCCCAAAACAGTGCGGGCCGGACTTTCGGGCGCAAGATTCGGGCGCACTGCGCCCGAAAGTCCGGTCGGACGGCTCCCATCCGACGCGCCCGAATCTTCCTGGTGCGGCCACGTGTCCCTGCAACAGGAAACAGCGGTGCAAGGCTCCCGCCGCGCGCCACGCGTCCCTCACGGTCAACGGCGGTAGGTACGGCCCGCCAATGGCGGGCCGACACGTGGACCGCACTCACCCGCACTCGAGTGCGGCCGACAGCGCCGACTGGCGCCTCTGCGCGCACGCGCCCCGAGGTGCCCCCCCTTGCACTCCGTGGACCGCGCCCTCGTGAGCCTGCCAATGCCAGGCCGACACGTGTCCAAGCACCCGGTCCACCGAACCCGCACAACTCAATGGTCCGCGCCGCGTGCGCCGGCCACTCCGGGCATGCCACGCGTCCCCCGCCCGCGGTCTATGCACCGCCGCGTCTTCCCGTGGACCGAGCTGCGTGAGCCGGCCAATGATAGGCCGCCACGTGGCTCCAGGCTGTCCACGGTCACCCCCATGCACCGAAAATTTCCGAAAACTTCCGGAAGCCCGTTTTTGGTCATCCGGACTCCAAATTTAACAAACAAATAGCCGTTTTAAAGCGTTTTTCCGCGCTGAATCCAAATCCAACCTCGGTTTGGCCCAAATCCTTTTCTAAAATTCGGCAAACGCAGCCGAAGGCCAAATCAGTAGAAGATACCTCACAGGGTCAATCTGTGGCTTCCCTTTGATGCACTATGGGCCAGGCACACCAACAAAAGGTGTTCTACACAATG
Organism: Tillandsia leiboldiana; assembly: GCA_029204045.2. NCBI lineage: Eukaryota > Viridiplantae > Streptophyta > Magnoliopsida > Poales > Bromeliaceae > Tillandsia > Tillandsia leiboldiana. The sequence continues at coordinate 10,023,715 of CM055073.1, forward strand.
GATTCACCAGAAAAGTTGCATGGAATTCCGGACCACTACAGGTGGAATCCAGTTTAATGGATTTTCAATATACAAGTGTGCTAAGCATGGTTTCTTAAGGAAAAAAATTTAAATTGCCATAAAAGTATCATGGCAGAAGAACAGTTATCTGGTTTCTAAGGTTTGATGTCTAATCAATTATAATAGAAGTACCAAAACAGGAAACTTCTGAGCCAAAGATACAGATGACACGTCTCATGATAAGTTGATAACTTAACATTTTATAAGCATTACCTGTTTGTACATCCACAGAATCACCACTGCCACAAAAGACAGGTTACTCATTACAACACATATAATAGTTAAAGTGGACCACACAGTCCTAATAATAAGAAATAAAAAAACCATGTTTTCCAGAGGCCATGTAGTTACTGATGAAACCAAGGATCTTTTCAGACAAAAGTATCAAATCTATCAGAGCGTACCAGGAATCAGCTTACTCCTATATTGGTACATTAAGAAATCACAGGCTAGCAGTTATTTGCTTGAACATAAACATTCTGCCAAAAGTTAGAATTGTGATATGTAAGCAGTACCTCCTAGCATATCTAGTCACATACAATAAAATTATGAACTCACCAAGCGACCTCCAGCAATTATGGCAGTGATAGCAACAATTGCCTTCACAGCAGCCATTCCAAGAGCTTCTGCTATTGCTTGGAAACCAACCTGAGTGAAGCAAGAAAGATTATTCATAGGAGCGATATGACAGCAATTTGTCTATGCATCAAATTTCTTAGACTAGATTATTAAAATGATTTTATTGCCATATCGATCATTCATTTTTTTCCTGCATAATCCTGATTTAAGATGCTAAAAAAAAAAAGACAGGAGTCTATGTAATTTTAGAAGGTTCATGGTAGAAGAGTGATATAAGAAGGTTACCCCTCCTTAGGAAGAATTAGGAGAAATGAGAGGTATAAGAATCAGCAAAACCACCACTGTCAGGTCCTGAGAATGCACAGCACACTTTCGTAGGTGGCTTCATCAGTGTAAGGCTTCAGCCACTGAACTGGGCCAACTCGGCTCTGTAACAATGTTCAAAAAAGTTGCAACTGATAAGGCTATCTGCTTAGCCCTTTAAACACCAATACTTCTTTAAGGCTATTTATTTCTTTTGTGGTGTTGTAAATACTAAAACCTCGAGAAAAGTTGTCACGCCCCGGGGGTTCGAACGCTCGGAAGAGGAGCCACCGATGCTCCTAATTCAGCTGTATATATTTTTTTTGAAACCAATACTCCCCGGCGTGTGCCCAGACCCGCCGCATATACAAATTCAATCTGCGAACGGGCAGAGTCTCCTTTGTATATGCACGGCGTCTCGACAACAAGGTGCATCACAAAGTACATCACAAACAGCCTTTAACCACAATAGTTGGGTTCCCGAACACATACAGTCATACATCATACAAGGTTTACTAATTTTAACATATAACATAGAGGCCGTCAATTTGAAAGGATAAATAATCACAAGGTTTTGAAAGCGACGCCCACTCGACGCCATTGTTTTAGAAAACTATTTCGAAACCACATAAATCCACAGAGTTTTGAAAACGGCACCCACCCGATGCCGAATTTATAAAACCAGTTCGAAACCACATAAATTCCACAAGGTTTTAAAATCCGGTGCCCACACGACACCCATGTTTTAAAAGAGGTTTTCGCAAACGGTTTTCTTTGTTTTTGATTTCCATTGTTTAAAACGGCCAAGTAAGAAGAGAATAACATTCATTCACATATGTGAAAAGAGGCAACATCCACTTCGACCCCACGGGGGTGTCGCAATCCACAACTAACTAACATGAGTAATAAAAGAAAGAGTGAAGAAGAGCAACTGTATCTGAAGTCGATCAATGTCAGAACAGCACTCTCGTGGCCTCACCGGTGCCCTAGCACTCGCCCCTGGACGAACCTGTCACGAAGTGGGAAGTCAGTGACTAGAAATAGTATGATAAGCAAAAAGGACTAAGACATAGCAAACCACAATAACCGGAGCAACCGTCCCTCGCATAAACCGTCAGCGATAATCACACCCTATACCAAAACAACACCGGGCACCTTTCCCGACCACGGCACCGAGCCCCTACCCCGGTGTCCCCCGCCGAGCACCTGCCTCGACATCACCGCTCACACCCCCCACCCATGAGGGCCCCCATTCCTAACGCCACCGTCGCGTGGGGTACACGGGTCAACGTACCACTTTTCCGGAAAAAGCACACCCTCGCGGTGGCCAAACCGCCGGTGTGCGTGTAGCAAAACTAGAGCCTCAGATCGATAGTAAGTAAAATAATATAACAGGGTTAGTACATAAACAGGAGGAGACTTACTATTCACCTTTGCCCCAAACATATAATTTCTATCATTAAAATCCTATTCCCACAATCCCCGGGAATGTACCAACCTCGTGCGTGTCGTCCTGCGCTCGACTCGTCCGTGTCCGTGCACCAGTCGCCAAAGACGTCCCGCACTCCTGAAGGAAAAAGGGAAAGTCAAGACTAAGGGGTCCGAAACCCACACCGACTCCAGACTTCGTGCGGTGGAGTTCCCCGTACGGCACCGGCCCGTGCGGCGCCCACTCCGCCTGTGCACGGCCCCGCGCGGCACCAACCCGCGCCGGTGGCCCACATGCGGGCGGCCCCGCGCGGCCAAGTGCCGCGCGGGTGCGCTGCCCGCGGGTGCGGGGCGACCCCGCGCGGCACCAGCCCGCTCGGGAGCCCCACTTGCGGGCGGCCCCGCGCGGCCATACGCCGCGCGGGCGCCCTGCCCGCGGGTGCGGGGCGACCCCGCGCAGCACCAGCCCGCGCGGGCGCCCCACCTGCGGGCGGCCCCGCGCGGCCATGCGCCGCGCGGGCGCCCTGCCCGCGGGTGCGGGGCGACCCCGCGCGGCACCAGCCCGCACGGGCGCCCCGCCCGCGGGCGGCCCGCGAGGCCATGCGCCGCGCGGGCGCCCTGCCCGCGGGTGCGGGGCGACCCCGCGCGGCAACAGCCCGCGCGGGCGCCCCGCCTGCGGGCGGCCCCGCGCGGCCATGCGCCGCGCGGGCGCGCTGCCTGCGGGAGCGGGGCGACCCCGTGCGGCACCAGCCCGCGCGGGCGCCCCGCCCGCGGGCGCCCCGCGCGGCCATGTGCCAAGCGATGCGCGCTGCCCGCGGGTGCGGGGCGACGCCGCGCGGCACCAGCCCGCGCGGGTGCCCCGTCCGCGGGCTGCCCCGCGGCGGCGGTGTCCGCCGGCCCATTGCAGCGGCCTCGCGGCATCGCGGCGATCCCCAGTCACGAGAGGTCTCCAAACCGAACGGAAAAAGGAAACCCATGAATTCAAGAACGCCACAAAAACTCACCTTGCTTCGCGAGGGAAAAAAAAAAAAGGAGGAAGAGGGATCGTTCGCCTTCACCCGATCGCCCACAGGAAGATCCACCTCCTTCCTTCTCTCTCGGGTCCCCGTGGTAACGTCTCACGCCGGAGGAGAGTTGAGCGAGAGCGACAATAGGTTGGGTTCCCCGTTCCTTTTCCCTCTCCGATCACGATCCCAAACCCTAGCCGCACCAAGAAGCGAGGGGAAGGAAAAGAAAAGGGAAAAATAAGTCCCAGCTAGAAACCCTAATCCCCCAATTAAAACCGGCGGCTAAGGTACCTCGAAAAGTGTGCCGACATCCGCACGGATCCCGGAGCGTCCGAAAAGGCCGCAAAACTTCAACATTTAATTCCGGGAGATCCCGGGGTCAGAATTCAGAACCGATCACACCACTGGTCCCCGTATCGCGAGCTCTATCACCTAAAAATACCCGCGAGCCCCGACGGACTGCCCAGAAAAACACGAAAATTAAACCCTCAGTCGGACCGTCAGAAGAAAAGGGATAACGGAAAAAGTCAAGGACAGGCCAGGTCTTACACCACTCACCGCTAAAAACAAGTTTCGTCCCCGAAACTTAATCCTCACCTGCGGCGATGAGGTCCGGGTAGCACTCCCTTATCTTTGACTCTGGTTCCCAAGTTGCCTCACGTTCTTCTTGATTGCTCCAAAGCACTTTCACGTAGGGAATTGTCCGACTTCGTAGCTTTTTGTCCTCTCGTGCTAGGATCCGCACCGGCACTTCCTCGAAGCTTAGGTCCTCTTTAAGCTCAATTGCAGAGATGTCGAGTACTCGCGATGGATCGGGGAGATACTTGCGAAGCATGGACACGTGGAACACGTCATGAACTCAGTCAAGGTTCGGCGGTAGGACGAGGCGGTAGGCCACCGGGCCGATGCGCTCCAGAATCTCGAACGGCCCCGCATACCGGGGGCTCAACTTGCCCCTCAACCCGAACCGCTTCACCCCTTTGGACGGCGAAACCCGTAGCAGCACGTGCTCCCCCACCTGGAACTCCAAATCGCGGCGTCTCTGGTCCGCGTAGCTCTTCTGTCGGCTATGGGCGGTCACTAACCGCCGCCTGATGAGGCACACCTTTTCCTCAGTTTCAACCACCAAGTCCAGTCCCAAAAACCTTCGCTCCCCCAGATCGTCCCAACAAATCGGGGATCTACAGCATCTGCCGTACAATGCTTCGTACGGCGCCATCCGGATGCTCGCTTGGTAGCTGTTGTTATACGCGAACTCTACAAGGGGTAGGTAGCGCGACAATCCGTCTCCCAAATCCAGTATGCAAGCTCGGAGCATGTCCTCGAGGATCTGGATCACCCGCTCGGATTGTCCATCCGTCTGGGGGTGAAAGGCTGAGCTGAAGTGTAGCTTGGTCCCCAAGGCTCGTTGTAGACTCTGCCAAAAGTTTGAGACGAACCTTGTGTCTCTATCTGAAGTAATAGATGTCGGTATCCCGTGTAGCCTCACAATCTCGCCGATGTAGACTTGAGCCAGTCGATCGCGTGTCCAGGTCGTGTGGATGGGTAGGAAGTGCGCTGACTTCGTTAACCGATCTACGACGACCCAGATAGCGTCGTGTCCCTGCTGCGAACGTGGAAATCCGGTGACAAAGTCCATCGTGATTTGCTCCCATTTCCATTCGGGCGGTAGTGGTTGCAATTTCCCTGCCGGTCGCTGATGCTCGGCTTTCACCTGCTGGCAGATCAGGCAGTGCGCTACGAATCGCGTCACGTCCCCTTTCAGTTTCGGCCACCAGAAGGTCTGCCTGAGATCTCTATACATCTTGGTGCCCCCAGGATGCGCCGCGTAGGGGGCGCAGTGCGCTTCAGTCAAGATTTCCCTTTTTAGGTCTGGCAAATCGGGCACGCAGATCCGTCCTCGGAACCGAAGGGTGCCGTCCGTCCCCACGGAAAAGTCTCCCTCCTGCTCCGGGGAAATCTTATCTCGTTCCCGCAGTAGCTGTGGATCCGCACCCTGGCCTTCTCGAATCCTCTCAAATAGGGTCAGCGCGATTGTTAGGGACATTAGTCGCTCGACCGTCCCTACTGGTACCACCTCCAATCTCAATCGTGAGAATTCCGCGATCAAGTCGTCCTGCTGCGTGATCGTGCCTGCTGAAGTCCCTTCTGCCTGTCCCTTCCTGCTTAGGGCATCTGCCACCACATTTGCTTTTCCCGGGTTGTACTGAATAGTTAGTCGTAATCCTTCAGTAACTCCAACCACCGCCTCTGCCGTAGGTTCAACTCCTTCTGGGTGAAAGGTATTTAAGGCTTTGGTGGTCCGAGAACACGTTACAGTGCACACCGTAGAGATAGTGCCTCCACAGTTTCAGCACAAAGACCACTGCGGCAAGCTCCAAGTCATGCGTCGGGTAGTTCTGCTCGTAATCCTTGAGTTGCCTTGAGGCATAGGCTATGACTCTTCCTTGCTGCATTAGTACTCCTCCCAATCCTGTCCGCGATGCGTCGCAGTAAACTTCGTAGTCTTCCCCGGGTGTTGGTAGAGCGAGCACATGCGCTATTGTTAACCGCTTCTTAGGTTCTTCAAAACTTTCTTGGCATTGGGTCGTCCAAATGAACTTTACTCCTTTCCGGGTTAAGCGGTTCAGGGGGGTTGCAATCTTCGAGAAGCCTTCGACAAAACGTCTATAATATCCTACAAGGCCCAGGAAGCTGCGGACCTCCGTCAACGTAGTTGGTTGGGGCCAGTCGGTCACCGACTCCACTTTCTTGGGATCCACTTGCGATTCCTGCTGCTGAGATGATATGTCCTAAAAACCCCACCTCGCGGAGCCAAAACGCGCATTTGTTAAGTTTGGCGTAAACTCTTTCTCCCTAAGAGTCTGCAGAACCATCCGTAGGTGCTCCTCGTGCTCCTCATCGGTGGGCGAGTAGATCAGGATGTCGTCGATGAAGACCACTACGAACTGGTCCAGGAAGGGCTTGAAAAACCCGGTTCATCATATCCATAAATACCGCTGGGGCGTTGGTAAGCCCGAACGGCATTACGGTGAACTCGTAGTGGCCGTACCGGGTCCGGAAGGCCGTCTTCGGAACGTCCTCACCCTTCACCCTGAGTTGATGGTACCCGGACTGCAAGTCAATCTTTGAAAACACCGTCGCCCCCCGCAGCTGATCAAAGAGGTCATCGATCCTAGGTACGGGGTATTTGTTCTTCACAGTGACCTTATTGATTTCTCGGTAGTCGATGCAGAGCCGTAAACTCCCGTCTTTCTTTCGCACGAAGAGCACCGGTGCACCCCAGGGCGACACACTCGGTCTAATAAATCCCTTGTCCAGAAGATCTTCAAGCTGCGCCTTGAGTTCCTTCAGTTCCGCAAAGGCCATTCTGTAGGGGGCCTTTGTGATCGGTCGGGTACCGGGTGGGAGTTCGATCGGAAACTCAACTTCTCGCTCGGGGGGTAATCCAGGTAGTTCCGTCGGGAAGACGTCTGGGAAGTCCCTCACCACCGGGATGTCGGAGAGTGCCGTAGAGGGTCCCGTGGCCAGGGCCACCGACGCCAAATAGGCCACGCACCCTCCCTCAATTAGCTTCCTGGCTCACGACGCTGGTATGATAGACGAAAAGGAGACACTTTTGCACGCCAAATACACATTCTCTGGGAACTCTGGGTACAGTAGCCGCACCTGGCGCTTCTCACAGTCAATCACTGCTTGGTACCACGTGAGCCAATCCATCCCTAGCACCACGTCGTATTCCTTCAATGGGATCACTACCAGGTCCCAGGGGCAGGAAAGCCTCCCCAACCTTATCGGGCAGGATGGTATAAGGTTGCGGGCCTCCAGGGACCCCCCCGCGGTGTGAACAGACATCAAACTGGGTAAGGGTCTCGTCTCAAAACCATGGGTCAGTGCAAAGTCACGAGACATAAACGAGAGGGTTGCTCCGGTATCAAAAAGGGTTCGAGCACGGTAAACGGAAACAAGAGTGATACCTGCGACGACGTGCTCAGACGGGTATGCCTCTTGCTGGTTCATTGAGTAGACGCGGCCTCCCGATGGTGGCGGCATGTCCCCTGCTGGTCGGGGTGTTGGCGGTCTGGAAGCTGACGCCATCGGGGCTTTTCCTCGCCCCGCGTGCTGGGATGACGGCACAGAGGCTGCTGAAGATGCTGTGCCTTGGTTCAGGGGGCAGTTGAAACGGAAGTGCCCCTGCTTGCCACATCGGAAACAATGGTCCTGCCTCTTGGCACATTCTGTCACTCGGTGCGCCCCGCCGCAGATCACGCAAGGCCGATCGTCCGAGCGTTGTCCTCCGCGCGCCTCTGGTCCTCTGCTGGGACCTCCAGCGCTTAGAGGGCCGACTCCCACTTGAGGAGCCTCCCCCAGAAACGTCTGAGTCCGCTTCCTGTCTTCTTGCTGATGGGGGCCATCCCTTCGAGCGCGCGTAACGGCAAAGCCGCGCTTTACAATGGTGGCCACGGTCGACACCTTCTGAAAGGTATGCAGATCTGCCGCATCCACAACTTGAAAAATGTCGGTCCTCAGTCCATCCACGAACAGTGTGCCTTATGAGACTCGTCCCGAATGACGAAGGGGACGCAGTTCGCTAGCCTCACGAACTCCCATTGATACTCCATGACCGTTCTGGTTCCCAGTTGATGTGGTTGAGATCATCCTCCAGTTGCTTCTTGACGCTGTTAGTAAAGAACGCCCCAAACAGCTGTTGCTTAAAGGTGGGTCCACGACGGGAAGACAGTACCCTTCGCGGAGTCGGGGCGTACTGTCTTCCACCATATGCGGGCGTTCCCCTCGAGGAAAGTGGGCGGCTAGGGAACCCGCTCGTGGTCTTCCATCAGTAGATCCTCAACACAACTTCTCCATTGTATCCACCCACTTCTCCACGGACCCAGGGGTTCCGTCGTCTCCCCCCTCAAACCTCGGCGGGTCGTACTTCTTGAAGTCTGCTAAGTTTGGCACGCACGCGATCCCGCTCTGTCGGCGGAGCCGACCCCCTCCCCCGTGGCAGAGTAGCGGCCACGACGGTAGAAGGCCTCACCTGGTCTCCACGGGGGTGTCCCTGAAGAAGTCCCCGCGTCGATTCCTGCTGCTGCCGCAGGAGGGGGTGCCTCTGGCACCGTCTGTTGGGGTTACGGTACCTCAGGCGCGTGGCCCGGGTAGGGGCAGCCCCCGCCTCGGCCTCCATAGTCGGCGGTCCGGTCGCCGGTGCAGTGGCCCAGGAAGTAGGGTCCCGGGGCGACACCACCGTTGCGCGGCCTGCCGTTGCTGTGTGCAGTTGGCGCACGTGATCCGTCAGGGCCGCCAACTGTCCCGCCATCTCCCGTAGTGCTTGCATCAGGAGTTGGTTCTCCGCGGTTGCCGACACCGCTGCGTCCGCCCCTGTGTCCTCGGCGGTAGATCTAGTTCTGCCATGATCTGAACACATGCACAAACCAGTTACTTCTAGTTAAAGCTAAAATAACACCGCAATCGCTAGCCCTAAAAGGAAGAAACACCCTAAATTTCCCCCTCCCCCACGGGCACTCGCGTTTTACTTGCCTACCCCAAGTTCACTTTATTAATCAGTAGTTAGTATATTGCGCCCCGTGGATGTTGTCGGGCCCCGACTATTGTGGTTAAAGTTTCCCGCTCCGATACCATCTTAATCTGTCACGCCCGGGGGTTCGAACGCGCGGAAGAGGAGCCACCGATGCTCCTAATTCAGCTGTATATTTTTTTTTGAAACCAATACTCCCGGCGCGTGCCCAGACCCGCCGCATATACAAATTCACTCTGCGAACGGGCAGAGTCTCCTTTGTATATGCACGGCGTCTCGACAACAAGGTGCATCACAAAGTACATCACACCAGCCTTAACCACATAGTTGGATTCCCGAACACATACAGTCATACATCATACTAGGTTTACTAGTTTTAACATATAACATAGAGGCCGTCAATTTGAAAGGATAAATAATCACAAGGTTTTGAAAGCGACGCCCACTCGACGCCATTGTTTTAGAAAACTGTTTCGAAACCACATAAATCCACAGAGTTTTGAAAACGGCACCCACCCGATGCCGAATTTATAAACCAGTTCGAAACCACATAAATTCCACAAGGTTTTAAAATCCGGTGCCCACACGACACCCATGTTTTAAAAGCGGTTTTCGCAAACGGTTTTCTTGTGTTTTGATTTCCATTGTTTAAAACGGCCAAGTAAGAAGAGAATAACATTCATTCACATATGTGAAAAGAGGCAACCATCCACTTCGACCCCACGGGGTGGTGTCGCAATCCACAACTAACTAACATGAGTAATCAAAGAAAGAGGGAAGAAGAGCCACTGTATCTGAAGTCGATCAATGTCAGAACAACACTCTCGCGGCCTCACCGGTGCCCTAGCACTCGCCCCCTGGACGAACCTGTCACGAACTGGGAAGTCAGTGACTAGAAATAGTATGATAAGCAAAAAGGACTAGACATAGCAAAACCACAATAACCGGACCAACTGTCCCTCTCATAAACCATCAGCGATAATCACCACCCTGTACCAAAACAACACTTGGCACCTTTCCCGACCACCGCACCGAGCCCTACCCCGGTGTCCCCCGCTGACCACCTGCCTCGCCCGCCGAGCACCTGCCTCGACATCACCGCTCACACCCCCCACCCATGAGGGCCCCCATTCCTAACGCCACCGTCGCGTGGGGTACACGGGTCAACGTACCACTTTTCCGGAAAAGCACACCCTCGCTGTGGCCAAACCGCCGTGTGCGTGTTACAAAACTAGAGCCTCAGATCGATAGTAAGTAAAATAATATAACAGGGTTAGTACATAAACAGGAGGAGACTTACTATTCACCTTTGCCCCAAACCATACTATTTCTATCATTAAATTCCTATTCCCACAATCCCCGGGGAATGTACCCACCTCGTGCGTGTCGTCCTGCGCTCGACCTCGTCCGTGTCCGTGCACCATGTTGGGTTATGTATAATTGGATCTAAATAGGGAAAAAAACACCTAGAGGTGGTGTGAATAGGTGTAAACAATAAACACTCAAAAATCTTGCGATCTAAACACCCAATGCGGAAAAATAAATAACACGCAGAGATTTTTACGTGGAAAACTCCAAACCGGAGTAAAAAACCACGGGACCGATAACACGGTGATATCCACTAGAATTATAACACGTACAAAGGTGAATATACCGTACTCACAGATGACTCAACCGTTTTCCATACGCTCCTAGTTGATCTTCTCCGCTCGCTCCGCAACGCTTCTCGAAATCCACGATCTGCGTCCAACGCCGAATCCACGACGTCCAACGTCGACTCCACTACGTCCGACCGAATCCACGGTCTTCACCCAGTAGCACGCTTCGAATCCACTGAACGTACATCGCTCCGAATCCCACGAGAAGCGGTAGCACCTGAATCCACAAGGCCACGCGAGTCCAGGCGCGATTTTGGGAAAATCATTGTTTTTGGGTGGTGATGATCGCCGAATACTTAGATTAGAAATAGATCGGAAAATACCATCTAAGTATTCATTGATTTGATTCTTCTCCAAATGTGGTATGAAAACCTATAATCAAATCAATCCATATAGATGAAGAAACATAAGATTAATCTATTGATTTCCTTTCTTCTCTATTTGTGGATCTATCTATTTCTGTCGTCTTTTTCCCTTTTTCGTGGTTACCCTAAAGATGAATTAAAGGGTCTATATATAGGTTAGAAACCATTGGAAGAGGATAAGAATAAAAAACTAACCTTTTCTGGAATTTTTCAGGACGGCGATCCGGATCGGATTTCGGCGATCCGGATTGCAGTAGCGAGACAGACAGTTTCTAGAAAAACTAAGGTTCGGGATCCGGATCGAAGTGCCTAATCCGGATCGTTCATACAATTTCACCAAACACCAACGTTCGGGATCCGGATTGAAAAGCCTGATCCGGATCGTTCATAAATCATGGTAAAACAGTGTTCGGGATCCGGATCAAAGGAGGCTACGATCCGGATTGCAGTTGCGTATGAACGAACACCCTTCGGGATCCGGATTGGAATGTCTGATCCGGATCCTGAACATGTCCCATGTCCAGTTTTTGATTTTTATGCAATTAAAAAATCATCCAAGTGTTTCTACACTATAAGAAGTATTCGGATCACCAAAGATAATTAGTTAAACATACCTGATCCTTTTGAATTCTTCTTTCTTGAGATTGAGTTATATGATCCAACCTTCTTTATCTTCAATCTTCAAGACTTAAACGAATTCACGAAATACGCCAACTCAAATTCCGTAAACACCAGTCGCAACGACATCCCACACTCCTGAAGGAACAAGGGCAAGTCAAGACACCTCAGGCGATGACGAGAATTTATCTATGGAGGACTTTCAAAGCAAAACCTGAAGACTTAGATGAGGATGCCTTTCCAGAAGAATAGTTAGCAGGAAAAGTCATTCATAAGTTTGTAATGAACCAACTAATTCCTTCGTCACGGAGGTGGTTGTCGGTGGGTGTTTAATTGGACCCAATGGCAGTCAGCCTTGGGTCGAAATCTTTGAGCACCTCGTGTGCGATTCTTGCAATATCTTCATCAGAGTTTCCCCATTTGAGCATGGATAGAGGCATGGTAGCTGTAGAGTGTTTCCAGCTTCTTCTTTCAGTTTTACTGCATCGTTATCTTTTGCCTCTAGTAGTCTTGGTCTCAGATCGTCGGGCCTGCGGCGATACCACTGAGAACTCCCTTTTCCGTTTCTCACGCCCGTTGGGGGTTTTCCCCTTTTTGTCCTTTCTCCTCTTTGTTTGCAGAGTCTTGGGCGGGTGTTGCCGTTCTGTGGTTGCTGTGGCGTGGTGAGGGAATAGCGGGCTAGATCCAGACCCCATCTTTGGAGAGTAGCGGTACCCCCCCTTTGGAGGAGATCTTCAGTTTAGTCGGTAGATGGTATTTATTTCCTCTTTTGAGAGACTGATGTAGTGAGGATATGATGTTATGAGAGCTTGTACACTGATGTTTTATTTGAGATATCTCCCTGTTGAGCTATGAGTTTTGTACTCGAGGTTAATGTATGATTATCATTTTGGGAGATGGACCTTGTTGTTTTATCTTCAGTTGTACAGTGGTTGATTTTATTCTACAGCAGTTTATCTTTTAGCTCTGATATCTGTTTAGCTGTAGTTCTTTTTTCAGGTAGGACGCTTCGCCTATGCGGGTTTGGCATAGGTGGCGGATCTGTTGGCGAGCCCGGGTCGCTAGTTTCGACCCCGGGGCGTGACACTTTGAAAGTTTATGGTAGGCAAAGCAAAGTCCTACCTTGGAATTAATCGATTCGTCGTCCGTTGCATTCTTTTCAACTTGGGAGGAGAAGGACATGGAATCGGATGTACTTGCCATAAAGCATACGTAAGGTGAAGATGTGGACGCATGGAACGCCGTTGCATTGTTTTCTTCATCACTGGAAGATGACTCATTGGACGTTGAGGTGTCATCCCAAGTGACGGCTTGCATCACTTTCTTCTTCGACGGATTCTTATTGGGACACTCCGTTGAAATGTGACCGTATCCTCGGCACTTGAAGCATTGGATTTGTCCCTCCGAGTTCTTTTTGTCTTTTGAAGAACTCTCTTGCTTTCTTGACTTGAAGCTTGAAAAACCTTTGCCTTTCTTCGACTTTACGAAGGATGAGGTTTTGCTAGAATTACCCCTTCGAAAGTTTCGGCAAAATTTCATTGTCAAGAGAGCAAGTTGCTTCTCGAAATCCTCCATTGATAGGTTCTCGTCATCGTCTGAGGAGGATGAATCCGCGTCTTCTTCTTTTGTTGTTTTCAACACAAAATCTGAAAACTTAGAAGAGGATGCCTTTCCATAAGAATAGTTAGTAGGAAATGTCATTTCATAAGTTTGAAAGGCACCAACTAATTCTTCTACTTTGATTTCGTCCGGGTGTTTAACTGTTTCAATGGCTGTAACCTTGGAACGAAATCTTTCAGGAAGAGTCCTTAAAATCTTTCTTACAACTTTAGATTCTGGAATTTTCTCTCCCAAGTTAGTACATGTATTTACGATATCTTGCAATCGTGTATAGTAATCTGTGAACGATTCATTTTCTGCCATGAAAATAGAGTCAAACTTGCTCGTAAGCATTTGCATTTTTTGAATCTTCACAAGGTTTGTTCCCTTATGTGTAACTTGTAGAACATCCCAGATTTCTTTCGCAGTCTCACATGCCGAGACGCGAGAGAACTCAGTTTGCGACAAAGCATTAAATAAGGCGTTAATTCCTTTGCCATTGTAAGAAGATGAGTCAATCTCTTCTTGGTCCATTTCGACCTAGGTTTGATGGTGCGAACATCAGCAATAATTTCAATTGGATTTGACCATCCTAACTCGATTGATTGCCACACCCATTCATCGATGGAAATAAGAAATGCTCTCATCCGTACTTTCCAGTAGGCATAGTTTGTTCCATCGAAGAATAGGGGTCTGTTGATGTTTCCACCTTCAACCATTGTTTACAACCCTATTCCCGCTCTGATACCACTTGTTGGGTTATGATAATATGGATCTAAATAGGGAAAAAAACACCTAGAGGGGGGTGAATAGGTGTAAACAATAAACACTCAAAAATCTTTGCGTAATAAAACCCAATGCGGAAATAAAAAATAACATGCAAGATTTTTACGTGGAAAACTCCAAAACCAGGAGTAAAAAACCACGGGACCAATAACACGGTGAAATCAACTAAGATTAAACACGTACAAAGGTGATATACCGTACTCACACACGACTCATCCTTTTTCCATACAATCCGAGTTGATCTTCTCCGCTCGCTCCGCAACGCGCCTCGAATCCATGATTTGCGTCCAACGCCGAATCCACGACGTCCAACGTCGAATCCACTACATCTGACCGAATCCACGGTCTCCGCCAAGTAGTACGTCTCGATCACACGAACGTACCTCGCTCCGAATCTACGAGAGCGGTAGCACCTTGAATCCACAAGGCCACGCGAATCCACGCGCTAATTTTGGGGAAAATCGTTGTTTTGTTGGTGGTGATGATCCGCCGAATACTTAGATCAAAGATAGATCGGAAATACCATCTAAGTATTCATTAATTTGATTCTACTCAAAATCTGAGTATGAAAACCTAGAATCAAATTAATTAATATAGATGAAGAAACATAGAATTAAATTTAGTTATTTCCTTTCTTCTCTATATGTGGATTTATAAGTTTTTCTCCGTTAATATTTTTCCGTCATTTCCTGGAGTATAGAACTTATCGTGGATTAACCTAAAAGATAGAATTAGGGTTTACTTATAGGTTAGAAACCATTCGAAGTGGATAAGAATCAAAAACTGACTGTAACAGATTTTTACCCGCACGACGGTCCGGACTGGATTAGGCTCGATCCGGACTGTCGTCGTTTTTCAGAGAATTCCTGAAAAAACAAGGTTCGGGGTCTGGAACGAAATACCTACGGTACGGACTGTTCATGCGATTTCAGCAAAATCCACGTTCGGTGTCCGGGCTGAAACAGGGGTGTTCCGGACTGGATTTGCGCATGAACCAACCTACGTTAGGGGTCCGGACTGTAGAACCCTGATCCGGATCCGTAACATATTACAGTCCAGTTTCTTGATTTTTAAGCAATTAAAAATCCATCCAAGTGTTTCTACATTATAAGAAGTATTCGGATCACTTAACTTATTTAGTTAAACATACCTGATCCTTTTGAATTCTTCTTTCTTGAGATTGAGGTATATGATCCAAACATCTTCATCTTCAATCTTCAAGACAAACACTTTCACGAAATACGCCAAAACAAATTCCTTAACAGAAACAACCACGAAGCGCCACGTCACCCGCTCCGCGCCCCGCGCGCCCGCCAATCGCGGCGCGCCGCGTGGCGACGCGGTCCACGGCGGGAACCGTGGGCCGCGGTTCACGATGGCCCAACCGGGTCGCTACGCCCGCCAATAAGCGGGCGACACGTGGCCTGGCGGGGTCCACCGTGCGCCGCGCCCAGCGCGCTGTCGCGCGTGCGTTGACCGGCCACTCCCCGCGCGCCACGTGTCCAAGCCAAAGTCCGCTGGTCCCGGTGCACGCCCAAGTCCGTGGACCAGCCTGCCCGCCGCCGCACACGCGCCTGCCCGCGCCCGCGCCGCCGCGCTCCGCCGCCTGCCTACGCCGCCGGTGCTGCCCTAGCCTACCGGAACAGTAACAAAGTGCCTCGAAATCCGTGTTTTGGCATCCGGGCTCCGAAAAATACAAGTAAATTATCCATTTTCATCATTTTCGCGCGCTAATTCCAAATCTGATGTCCATTTTGCCAAATTCCACCTCTAAAATTTGTCGAAGGCATCCGGACAGGTAAACTTAATCCAAATTCTGTGCTGGGTCCAACCTTGAGGCCCGATTTGCGCACAAACACCCAAATCACACCGAAATAAGGCTCCAGAAGTCGCTGATCACACTGCAAAAGCTTTGCGGAGATCCGGGTCATCACATTGATGGTGACAACATTGATTATAATCTCAGTAGGATATGACCATCCAAACTCAATTGATTGCCAAACCCGTTCATCGATGGAAATCAAGAACGCTCTCATGCGTACTTTCCAATATGCATAATTTGTTCCATCGAAGAACGGTGGTCTATTGATGTTTCCACCTTCAACCATTGTTTACAACCCTATTCCCGCTCCGATACCACTTGTGGGTTATGTTAATAATGGATCTGAATAAGAGAAAAACCACCTAGAGGGGGGGTGAATAGGTGTAAATAATAAACACACCAAATCGTTGCGTAAAAAATAACCAATGCGGAAAATAAATAAAGTACGCAAGATTTTACGTGAAAAACTCCATCACAGGAGTAAAAAACCACGGGACCGATAACACGGCGAAATCCACTAAGATTAAACACGTACAAGGTGATTTACCGTAACTCTACGACTCAACCTTTTCCATACGCTCCAAGCAGATCTTCTCCGCTCGCTCCACAACGCGCCTCGAATCCACGATTTGCGTCCAACGCCGAATCCACGACGTCCAACGTCGAATCCACGACGTCCAACCGAATCCACGGTCTTCACCAATGTAGCACGTATCAATCACACGAGCGTACCTCGCTCCGAGTCCATGAGAGTGGTAGCACCTTGAATCCACAAGGCCACGCGAATCCACGCGCCGATTTTGGAAAATCGTTGTTTTCTTGGTGATGATAATCTGCCGAATACTTAGATCAAAGATAGATAAGAAATTACCATCTAAGTATTCTTCAATTTGATTCTACAAGAAATAAGAGTTTGGAAACCCTAGAATCAAATTGAACAATATAGACGAAGATATATGAAATTAATCGTGTTTTCCTTTCTTCTCTATATAAGTGGATTTTTTATATATTTTTCAGTTACCCTAGATGTGAAATTAGGGTTTATTTATATGAAGACCAGAATCTTCGTGGTCATTACAGTGTGATCGACAGCTCGTGGAGGCCTATTTCTGTAGATAGTGTTGGTTGCGCGCAAATCGGACCCAAGAAACGGACTCAGTGCGAGAAATGGATCAAGATTGCCTATTTGGGAGTTTCGTCAAAAAATAGAAGTGATTTTGCACAAAACGGACACCGTATTTGGATTCAGCGCGGAAAAACTATCAAAACGGCTATTTGGTTGCATTATTTGGAGTTTTGGACTTCGGAATTGGACCCAGCGCGCGAAAATAGCCAAAATAGGCATTTTTGGAGCTTATTGGATCTTTATCAGGCTGCCGGTCCATGGGGTCTGCGCGTGCACCAGGCGCACTGGCCATTCGGCCTTCCACGCGGCGGCACAGGAGAGGCGGGCGCGGGCCACGCGACGCGCCTGCGTTGGGCAGAGAGCGCCCACGTGCGCCGCGCCGTTCTGCGCGTCCCCGCGTAGGGGACACGCGGCGCCACGCCAATGGCGGGCGCCGCGTCGGGCGTGGCCCCATCCGGGCCATCCGCCCGGGGGCGGGGCGCCCGGAAGGGCGCCACGTATACCCGCCTGGGGTGCGGGTTGGGCCGGCGCCGGGCCGAGCCCACTACTGTGCTTCGCACAGTAGCAGATTCCCCTCTCCTTCCTTCTTTTCTTCTTCTTCTTCTACTATTTAAGAGCTTATACCACCTCCTTCTTCCTCTTTTGGTGCTTCCAACCTTGGGGACTTCTACAGAGGAATCGCATGCAACCCTCCTTCATCTTCATCAACAAAGAGATGGGCAAAAGGGGTTTCATCACCATCATCTTCTCCATGAGGCAAACACCACCATTGTTGCTGTTGGTGGACCTTCCCGTTGCGTTTTAGTGCGAAAATTCCCCAGGACTCATTTCTTGGAATTTTGAGCTCATATTTGGTTCTAAGTTTTCACAAGAGGTAAGGCTACAATTTTTGTATTCAACTCTCCCCTCAGATCTCATGTTTTTACAAAGTTTTAGGGCCATTTTTGGGACCCTTTGTTTCAGTCTGGAATTTTGGGTAGTCTGTGGTATTTTGGCTTTTCTGAATTGTAGGAGTGGAATTTGTGGATAATGTTTACGGGGAAATTTCCATCACGCGAAGATCTACAATATTGGTAAGTACCATTTTCCCCAGATCTAAGTTTTTATTAGGTTTTATGCATGATCTTTGGAGTACCTTGCTGCATTCGTGTACAGATGGAACTTGGTGGATAGTTCAAAGTGTTTTTGGGATTTCTCCTTCATCCGAGCATGAAAATTGGAGTTCTTTAGCTCAATTTGTATCTACTCTCAACAAGGAATCCAATGGTACCTCTATTGTAGGATTTGGTGCACGTTTGGTTAGGTAACTTTAATGACCTTTCTAAGTGTTGTTATAAGGTTTACTGCAGTCCCTGTTTTTGTTTTGATTTGAGCATTGCACCTTGGAATGCAGATAACTTCGTGAATATAAGGTCTTTTTCAGAAATTCAAGTTGTTACTTCTTCTTAACTTCAAGGTGAACAAATTCTCTATTGTGATCTGTGGATGAATCCCTGTGGAAAAGCCCCTAATTAAGCTTGGAAATGCTAGCAAGTTTATGTTAGCAGTTTTGGACAACATTGTGACATTTGTTGTATTTGAATGTTAAGGGAAATTAATGGTGGATTTTGAGGATTTGGAGATGTTTGTATTAATGAGGACATCTTTGTTTTACTGTTAGAGACTTCATTTTGAGGTATTTGGGGCTGCACTTACATCTTCTTTAACTTAGTTTCAATTGCTGAAATTCTGGAATTTAATTGCGCCGTGTGCATTGTTTCAGTGATTGTGCCCAATCCGTGAGGCGGATTTGGATGATTTTCGTGGCATCGGTCTCCTGGGAGGATAAGGATTACTCACGCCAAATTTCAGCTATAGTGGACAGCGGATCGTCAAGTTTCAGGTGGGTGGTTGTGCTTTGCCGAAAACATCGATTTACCCACTCGGGCAATTGGTTTCCCTCATGGCATTGTGGTTGATGTTCTCTTCTCCTTGGTATAATATGCTTGGATATCCATGTTTAGATTAAGTTAATTGATCCTCAGTGTATACATGAGTGAATGAATAGTTTGATTGATATTGCATTATCTCATATGAGGTTCATTATAAGTGATCATTCTTAAACCTATGCTATGTGAGGGTAATTGGAAAATTAATCTTTAACCTACACCTTGTGATGAATGGTTGACCTAATTATGGTGAAAGATGGTGATAGTTATGTGTGAATGGTTGGTTGATTTATGTGAGGACTTGGTTGATTTATTTGAGAATGATTTATGCGAGAGTAGTGGGTTTGGTGATCCTTAGTCTCCACTTGGTGATATGAATTACAGTTGTCGATTCTTATCCTACAATGTGTGATGTTGGGCATAGATGTTAATCCATAACCTATCTATGTGAGAATAATTAGTTGATTGATCATTGATCTAACTTATGTGAAAATGGGTGATGATGTGGGTTATTGATCTAGTTGATGTGAGAATGACCTAGGCTTTTGATTCCTAATTCCTTCATGAAAAGATGGATATCATTGTTGAGTTGAGGCCTATTCCTTATGAGACAAAGCAATTTCATGACTCCTATTACTTACAATGAGATTGGACGTTGTTGGTAGATCCTATGTTCATCCTATGTAAGATCAATGAAGGTTGTTGAACCTTAAGCTATTCATTGGTGATACTTGATTGAATGTCCCTGTTTAAGTGATGTTAAATGATCTTGGGCTTACTCCTGTATGAATGTGAGGGTTGACAAGCGTTGTACCATCTTATGTGATTTTTTATTAGGTGTGGCACTTCCTTATTTTCATACTTTGTGAACATCGTGTATGTGGTATTGGCAGGCATAGGCTATGTTGCACTTAATGTTCTTATGCAATCATCAATATTATGGAATAGCATGCTCTAATAAATGTAGAACATCGACACCTGTTTTCTTTTTATCATCTTGGGACATTTGCATGCTTGTATGGTCATTTAGATAGGCCACCTTTTTCTGCTACACTATCATGTTGGACTTGACTTAGGAGAAACCATGTTTCTTGCTTTTCTCCTTTCATACTAGGCTCAGGGTATTTGTAGCTCGTGCGCGAGCAGGTGGTTTTGAGATAGTGTAGGCAGACTCTTGGGATCTGGGACAGGCTGACTTGAGGGCAGGGTATTGCGGCTACCGCGGACTTTGGGCGGTTGACCGGATGGTGACTTGTGCATCAGATTACGGATGACAGGTCGGGTTTGATTTGGGGGATTTGTGGGATATTGCGGCGACCGCGGACTTTAGGCGGCCGACCGGGTATTTACAGCTGCATCAGATTGGGGGATCGAGATTTATGTAATGGATGGGGTTTTCCCACTTTGATTAGAGTCGTGATCCAGTCCTGCTACATTATTGATATTAGGTACTTGTTACTTTACTCGTGTGGGTCGCTCCCCTCGAGTGCCACTCCGGAGTGTGTGTGTGACCGTGCCAGTCAGGAGCCGATCTGTCGCTTTTCGGGATGCGACCGTGCCGGTCAGGAGCCGGTCTGCATCCTGTGGCTGAGTTTTGAGTCGACAGCAGAGCAGGCAGTACCAGTGTTGACTGGTGGTTGGATTGGGTTTATTCAGGCATTTATATTCTGATGTATACCTTTAGCTATCTTTATTAGCTCGGCATTTAGAGGCATTTTAGTGGTAGCTTTCTTTTATCAGTAGTTATGTTTATAGCTTACCACCTCTCTTATTCCTATTCTTGCCTCCGGTAGACTTTTGAGTATGTCGGGGTTTGAGGCTTTACCCACAGGGGGAGGCTACTGGTTTTACTAGTGGTTCTCACCCCCATTGTTGTTTTCCCCCTTTCCTCCCTTTGTTTTGCAGTGTCTGCTGCGGGAATTGCGGATCTTACGGGTGGAGGTTCGAGGCGAGGGAGTCGCGAGATAGATCCCTACCAGTGTTGATTTCTATAGTGGGATAGATGTACCAACCCGGATTGTGGGTTTCACTGTACTCAGTTGTATTTTATTATTTCAGTTTATCTCCCTTTTTGGATTTGTAGATGATGTATAGGTGGCATTTACTTGTATTACAGTTTCGGTGGACCGGATTATTGTATGATTATATCTGGGAGATGGATATTGTACTTTTACTTTTCAGTTGTACAGTGATTCAGATTTTTTTATTACAACAGTTTTTCTTCAGCTCTGATATCTATTTAGTTGTTAGATGATACTTTGCAGGTTAGACGCTTCGCTTATGCGGGGTTCCGCATAGGTGGCGGATCTCTTGGCGAGCCCGGGTCGCAGTTTCAACCCCGGGGCGTGACAATTTATAGGTTAGAAACCTTTGGAAAGATATAAGTATCAAAAACTAACTTAACAAACTTTTTCCCGCACGGCGGTCAGGACTAGATTTGGCTGATCCGGACTGTCGTCTTTTTTAGCAAATTTCCTAAAAAAACAGTTCGGGGTCCGAACTGGAATTTCCTGATCCGGACTGTTCATGCGATTTTTGCAAACACAAGGTTCGGGGTCCGGACTGACTGGGGACTGTTCCGGACTGGAGTTACGCATGAACTCAACTCAGTTCGGGGTCCGGACTGGAATGCCCTGATCCGAATCCTGAATATCCAACTTGTCCAGTTTTTTATTTTTATGCAATGAAAAATATTCCAAGTGTTTCTAAACTACAAGAATGTATTCGGATCACCAAAATTATTTAGTTAAACGTACCTGATCCTTTTGAATTCATTCTTCTTGAGATTGATGTATATGATCCGTAATTTTTCATCTTCAATCTTCAAGACTTAGAACACTTCACGAAATACGCCAACACAAATTCCTTAACAGACCATCCTGCTGTTCTCGCTACCCCCAGCCTATCTGGTGGATCCGGCTTGCGGTGCTGGAGTCACCGTTTGCTCCGATAGAGGCGGTGGTGGGATTAATGGGCCCCCACGTAGCTCTCCTTGGGCTAAAAACTGCCCAAATCGAGCGAGATTTTCATCCGTAGCTGGGGCGTTGGCGTCCCAGGCTCGA
Source organism: Tillandsia leiboldiana (assembly GCA_029204045.2). Lineage (NCBI taxonomy): Eukaryota > Viridiplantae > Streptophyta > Magnoliopsida > Poales > Bromeliaceae > Tillandsia > Tillandsia leiboldiana. Next base: position 10,045,595 of record CM055073.1, read on the forward strand.
ATCTTGTTCTCTAGAGCCCTCATCATTTGGGCCAGTTGCCTATATATCTCTGACAGGGACGACTCTGGTTCTGCCGACTCCCCGTATGGCTATGGGAATCCTGACATGACAACGGTAGGATTAGGTAGTAATTACCTAAGGGTCCCACCGGGCGTTCCAAGAAAGTTGTTGGGGTCAAAATATGGATTGCGCGCGATCGGCCCCTTTGGATGACCCTCCAGAGGTGTCGAAGTGTGTCGCGTGCCAACTATCAAGCGATCGGGTTGAGGAGGGATCTGCTTGGCCGGGTTCTCCTCTGGTAACTTCTCATGACCGCTCGACTGAAGACAGCCGAAGCAGATTTATGGAAGTACAGAGGGATCGCCGGTTTCGACTTAGGGTAGTCGAACCGGGTAGAGAGGCGAATGTACGGCTAAGGAGCCGATTGTAGTGTCAAGGCAAATAGGGACACGGCTAGTGAGCCAGTTTCTACTCTAAATACACAAATAAAGAAGAGAAGCAAATAAAGACACGGCTGATAAGCCGGTTTACACTCTAAATGCAAGAATAAGGAAATAAAGATACGACCGAATGGGTCGGTTTACACTCTAAATGCATAAATAAATACACGACCGAATGGTCGGTCCACACTTTATATTGATAAAAGAAGGGGATGCAAGTGGGGGAAAAGGGATAGAAGGATTACAATTAAGCCTACTCCTAGAAATGCAGTAGAAAAGAAGAAAAAAGAGTTAAGTTACCCTACTCCTAGATATGAAGAAAAGCTGGGGTGGTACTGGGCTTACGAGATTGCCGGACCACGTTTCCTTCGATGGTCCGGGTATTTATACATATCCCGAATCGACTTATTAGGCACAGATTTGAATTATCGGCATTAATTGGGGGAAATCATCGTGAAATCCTGAAATGGCTCCCTTACTAGCCTCGGTTGGATAGTAGTTATCTCCCGTCTAGGTTCATTCCCTGATTATTGCGTCGGGGCGTAATTCTCAGCGCTTTCCAATACTGGATGCCGCTTGTCGTTCTTGGTTGGTTGCAAAACTTGCACCCAAGTCTCGCACTCCTTCTGCTTAAGATCTTTCCTTATGCAATCTCGATCAGCTTAGGATTGATCTTGACTTTGCCTTCTTTATCGCTTGCTTGAGGCGGTCTAGTACCCTTCTCCAGTCGAGAGACGGTCCTGATAATCTTCCATCGGCTGACACTTTCAACCAATGGCCTTTTGTTGCACCGTAATTGATCCGGCTCAGGGCGCGAGCCCTTCTTCGGTTGACCCGTCGTTCCGTCAGTTGGTGCTTCCTGTCAGCTGATGCTTTCAGCCGACGACGTGTCTCTTATGGGATACTGTCGCGTACCTAAACCGGATCCGAAGCAAGACGCGGGTGTTTTCTTCTTCGGCTTGATCAACCGAAGGTTGACTCCGACTCTGCCTGCTTCATCGTGCGAACGGGGAAGTCGGATCTCTTTTGTCACACCCCGGGGTCGAAACTGCGACCCGGGCTCGCCAACAGATCCGCCACCTATGCAAAACCCCGCATAAGCGAAGCGTCCAACTTGCAAGAAAAGGGACTACAGCTAAACAGATATCAGAGCTAAAAAAAATAAAACTGCTGTAAAACTAAAAACAACCATCTGTACATCTGGAAATAATAAAATAATATCCATCTCCCATAAGTGATAATCATACAACATCCTCAAATACAATAACCCGAAACTAAAAGGGAGGTAAACCGAAATAATACATCAGTGTACAGGCTCTCAGTACAAGTCAGATCTTCACAATGCAATGATCTCTCAAAAGTGGAAATAAAATAATCTACTGACTGTACTAAGGATCTCCAATGAAGGTGGGTACAGCTACTCTCCAAAAATAGGTAGGGATCTAGCTCGCGACTCCCTCGCCTGGAACAGCAACCGCATAATCAGCAACACCCGCTAAGACTCTGCAAAACAACAGAGAGAAAAGAAAGAGGAGGGGGGAAACCCCCAACGGGTGTGAGAACTACACCAAAAAGGGAGTTCTCAGTGGGTACCGCCACCAGGCCCGACAATCTGCCCACTAAGTCTACTAGAGGCATAAGATAATCATGCAATAAAAATTGAACAAAAAAGATGGAGATACTCTACAGCTATCATGCCTCTATCTAAATGCTCAATGGGGAAAAACCAATGAAAGGTATGCAACCACTCGACCCAATCGAGCTGACTGCCACATCTGGTCCAGTCAAGCCTGCGCCCACCTACAACCACCTCCCACTGCCGGGCAGGAATTACGTAGGGTGTCCATGCGGACTAACTCGCTATCGAATAGTAGCCCATGCAAGCTAAGTCGAAATCCACGCCCTCTCTCAGAACGGATAGACTCAAGATCCTCAACATCTCGCACAACGGTCGAAACACTCACAACGACCCAGGACTACCGTCAACCCAAACGGCTCCCAACAACACTAGTACTGATCTAATCCCAGCTACCAGACTCCACTCAGCCCTCAGGCACGAGTGCAACAATAAAAGTACCTACTTGAATAAACCCAATCAATGGACTAGTAAAACTGGTACTGCCTGCTGTGCCTGCCATATCGGGTATGCTGGCCAACGCATAACACCGATGGGAATAAGGAGTCTCAAGGACTCAAAGCCTGCCTGTCGCACACTCCGGAGTGGCACTCGAGGGGAGCGACCCACACGAGTAAAGTATCTCAGCAACAAGTATCATAAGTATCATAAAACAACAGGACTGGATCACGACTCTGATCAAAGTGGAAAAACCCATCCACTAAAGAAAACCCCGGTCCTCAATCAGATGCAATAGTACTCAATAAGTGGGAAACTCCGTCCACTAGAAAAATCTGATACCCAATCTGATGCATAAGTAAATATCCGGTCAACCGCACAGTATCCGCGGTTGCCGTAATGCCCCACAATCCATAAACCCATAACCGACCTCTGGTCAACCGCCCAATATCCGCGGTTGCCGCACTATCCTGCCATCCACAATCAAGTACAACCGACACTCAGCCAACCGCCCAATATCCGCGGTCGCTGCAATACCCACAATCCACAATCAAACCCAACCTATCCCAGACTCGAAGTCTCGACTACACTATCCCAAACCCCTGCTCGAACCCGAGCAACATGAATGTAGTGTCTCGACTTTTTAGGGTAGGTCTTCTGCGCTTGCGAGTATTTTTCTGCAGTAGAGCTCGTTAAACGGAGAAGGACGATGCGATCGGATCAGAAATCCGACTTACGGATCTTCCGGAATGAGGGTTCTAGTGTTAGCGGGTCCAAAAAGGTAAGTTCTGACATCCTAGGAACCCGCAATGTGTTTTGGTGCATCAGGATCTGTGCTAACGGTTACGGGACGGTTCGGAGGATCGACACGCTTATCGAGGAATCGGCTAAAAATATCTTTAAAATATCGGATATTGGGATTTTCGTACGTACAAAAAAAAAAAATATTAATAAAAAGATATTAATATCCCAAATACCGTATAACCCTAATTTTGAGAAAAGATCATTCCTCTTCCTCTTTCCTCGTTGCGCGTGCCGAAGACCGAGACCGGAAGCGTCGCCGATACCCAGGAGCGGATCCAGAAACACCACCATCCGCGGAGATCGGGATCGCGTCATCTTCTCCGTCAGGGCTAGGTTAGCACCCTTTTCGCTTTGTGAATCTTGACCTTTGGTTATCGTTACTTTAGTTTCTTGGCGTTCTTGAGTGTCGTTGGTTGGTTCCGTTCTTCGGTTTTTGATCGTTAGTATTTTTCATGATTCGTGTTGTGGGTCTCGTCTCTCAGTTTTACGTTAGGGTTCGTTGGTTTTGTTCGGTTTGATCGTTGGTTCGTATGATGGTTTTCGTTCGGTGATTTTGTTCGGTTCGATTGTTGGCTTTCGTTCGTAGGTTTTGTTTTTGGTGACGAGTTTTTGGGTTTTCGGCGGGGACGCTAAGGATCGTCGACGGTGGCTCCGTCGCCGCTCGATGCCCTAGCCGAGCCGCTGCCGCCGCCGCTCGATGCCCTAGCCGAGTCGCCGCTGCCGCTCGATGCCCTAGCCGAGCCGCCGCGGCCACCGCCGCACGCTGCCACCGCAGGCCGTGCGCCGCCGAGGGGTTGTCGCCGCGCGCAGCCAAGCGGGCTAAAGCCCGCGCGCGCTGTTTGCGCGTGCCTGCGCGGGGCTGCCGCGCTCCGCTGCCTACGCCCGCGCACGCTGCTTGCGTGTGCCCGCACAGGGCTGGGCCCGCGCGGGGCTGCCGTGCCCGCGCGGGGCCGTCGCGCCGCCGCTAAGTCCGCATGGGTCGAGCCGCTGCCGTCGACGGGTTCGCTCGACGGTTTTGGCTTGACAGCTTTTGTTTAACCATTTACTTGGCATTTTCATCAACGATTTTGCTCGATTGTTTTGGCTTGACAGTTTTTGTTTGACCATTTACGTGGCGTTTTCATCGACGATTTTGCTCGACGCTTTTGGCTTGACAGTCTTTGTTTGACCACTTACTTGGCGTTTTCGTCGACGGTTTTCCACTTGACGGTGCAGTCCGCTTGACGGTGCAGTCCGCTCGACGCAGTTGTTTTCGCTTTTCATCAGATGAGCCTCCGCTCTGTTGTTTTTCGTCGCGGACTTCGTCAAGACAACGATTGGAACCCGTTTTTTGTCAATTGCCTCGTCGACAGTCGAACCGCGTCTGAAGTACGGTTTTTGCAACCGGAGGGATTTTTTGACACGGAGTCTTTCATCGGTTCATGTTTTGGGGATAGAAAGGGTTTTGGGTAAAGTAGTCGGGACCACTAAATTTGCCTGTTTGTGGGGAGTAAAATGTTGATTGGTGTTTTGGATATTTTATTAGGCCCGCGGGTGGTGTTATTTGCTTTGGAGGGTCGCGGGCGCGGTCGTTTATCTTCGTTTCAGGTGGGTACCTTTTTCTTGCATTTTGGTTGTGATCTCATATGCAATACGTAAGAGTAAAGTAGATGTGCTAATGAATTTTGACTAACCCCTTTTTGTATGAGTATCCCTATTATCACACATTGACTTCGGTCATTATGCTCATGGCTGCTTACACGCACACCGGCGGTTTGGCCACCGCACTAGTGTACTTTTCCGGAAAGGTGGTACGTTGACCCATGTACCCCACAAGGTGACATAGTGGGGACCCCTCGCGATTACTTAAGGTGCTGCACAAGTGCCGTGGAGGGGTTAAAAGCAACAAGGTGCGAGCAAGGTGTTTTCTTTTGCATGCACTGTTTCGATTTACAGGGGGTTACTGTTGATCCATGCGGGAGAATGTGGATGCTCTGGTCTTCGGTTTGCTTTACTTTCTATATTTATAGCATCTTGCACATCTTATATTTACCTCTTACTCTTTGTGTCGCTGACATCCCATAGTGTGACAGGTTCGGTCAGGGGTGGGATCTGGGACGACAGTGAGGCTGCGACTAGAAGAATTTAGTTTTATTCTTGGCTAGTGACTTCTTCCCTTTTTCTTAGTTGTTATTTTAGTTGGTTAGACTTGGTGCTTGTGACTCTATTTTTCGTGGATGGTGTGGATGTTGGGATGGACTTGTGACATTGTGATTGACCGGTTTTGCTTATGCACTTAGTTATGCGTTTCGGACGGTCGTTTTAAAATACAGAAAAGAGATTGTGAAATCATTTTAAAAACTGGGTGTCGTGTGGACACCGTTTTGCAAATCCGTGGTTTTATCCCTTCAAAGCTGTAATGTCGTTCGGAAAAGAGATTGCGAAAACGTTTTAAAAACCAGGTGTCGTGTGGACGCCGTTTTCCAAACCCGTAGCGTTATCCTTTCAAACTTTTGCTGGTCAATGTGATTGTTGATTGTTTAATAGTTCCTCTGTTAGTCTTCATCTTGGCTGGTGTGGTTAAAATACAATTGTGGTTTTTGTACGCTGTGCATACGCTAGGGGGATCCGGTTAGCGACACCGAGAACGCTAACGTATGTGGCGGGTCTGTGCACGTGACCGGCGGAGGGTTCCTTTCAAAAAAAAATTTATTGCGCTATTTTCCGCTTCATTAAACCCCCGGGGCGTGACAATGAACCACATGACTGACTAAAAGGGAGAAAAGAGGCAAAGATGGTTTCTCCTAAGTTAAGTCCCAACATGATAGTGTAGCAGTAAAAGATGGCCTATCTAGATGTCCATACAAGCATGCATTTGTCCTCAAGAAGGGAAAAAGTGGAGTAAATCATGTAATAGCTCTACAAGGTATAATCACATGCCGAAATCACTAATGAACTACACCTGTCCATAATCCGTGATTCATAAGAATCAACTCAGGCGATATTCGCACAAAGATACATAATCCTGCCCCGTCGCATAATCAAATCTCATAAAAGACTATGTGCTAACATGGCATGCTAATAATTGTGGGTTATGAATAATATGGATCTGAATAGGGGAAAAACCATCTAGAGGGGGGTGAATAGGTGAAAACAATAAACACACCAAATCGTTGCGTAAAAATAACCCAATGCGGAAAATAAATAAAGTACGCAAGATTTACGTGGAAAACTCTGTCATAGGAGTAAAAAACCACAGGACCGATAACACGGCGAAATCCACTAAGATTAAACACGTACAAGGTGATTTACCGTAACCCTACGACTCAACCTTTTCATACGCTCCTAGTTGATCTTCTCCGCTCGCTCCGAACGCTCCTCGAATCCACGATTTGCGTCCCAACGCCGAATCCACGACGTTCAACGTCGAATCCACGACGTCCAACCAAATCCACGGTCTTCACCAATGCGGCACGTCTCGATCACACGAACGCGCCTCGCTCCGAATCCACGAGAGCGGTAGCACCTTGAATCCACAAGGTCACGCGAATCCACGCGTCGATTTTGGTAAAATAGTTGTTTTTGTTTGGTGATAATCCTCCGAATACTTAGATCAAAGATAGACAAGAATTACCGTCTAAGTATTCTTCAATTTGATTCTACAAGAAATAGGAGTTTGGAAATCCTAGAATCAAATTGAACAATATAGATGAAGAAACATGAATTTAATCGTGTTTTCTTTTCTTCTCTATATTTGTGGATTTTTCTATTATTTTTCGGTTATCTGGATTAACCCTAAAAAATGAATGATAGGGTCTATTTATAGGTTAGAAACCTTTGGAAATAGATAATCATCAAAAACTGGCTTAACAAACTTTTTCCCGCATGGCAGTCCGGACTGGATTTGGCTGATCCGGACTGTCGTCTTTTTTCAGCAAATTTCCTGAAAAAACAGTTCGGGGTCCGAACTGGAATTTTCTGATCCGGACTGTTCATGCGATTTCAGCAAGCACATAGTTCGGGGTCCGGACTAAACAGGGGATGGTCCGGACTGGAATTTCGCATGAACTAAACTATGTTCGGGGTCCGGACTGGAATGGTCTGATCCGGATCCTGAACATCCAACTTGTCCAGTTTTTAATTTTTATGCAATTAAAAATCATCCAAGTGTTTCTAAACTATAAGAATGTATTCGGGTCACCAAAAATACTTAGTTAAACGTACCTGATCCTTTTGAATTCATTCTTCATGAGATTGATGTATATGATCCACAATCCTTCATCTTCAATCTTCAAGACTTTTACCACTTCACGAAATACGCCAAAACAAAATCCTTAACAATCTCCCCCTTTGGCGGTTTCGTGACAAAACAAAAATTCACTTAAAAAATTCAAAAAGATATTTTTATTGCTATCACCATACAACAAAAATTCACAAGTATGATCCAAATAAAAAAGAATATAAGAGATAAACTCCTAAAACAAACTCTAGACTTAGACGTTTGTACTCTCTGCAAAAGAAATAATTCTTAACAAAAGAAATCGTTAGATACCTCAAGAATTTAAACATTCAATAAGCAATCAGAGAGATTGAGTTTATACTCACCATGACATTAATTATCAGATATGTATGAAAATTTAGCAAACAAAGATTCACATATCCCTAATCATTAAAATCCAAATGTCATGTTAATACAATTAACAAGTTCAAAAATATGTCAGTTATCAAACAACTTGTTAGTAATATTACGTGCCCAAATAGTTAGTCAAATAGTTAGTCGGGGCATGATCAAGTTCAACTTAGAACTTACCTTCACGTTCAAAGTTTTCGAAGTTCAATCTCTCCTTCTCTCCAATCCAAACATTCAAGTTCAATGTCTATGTCTCTCCCCCTTTTTGTCATAGAAAAAGCCAAAATCAAAAGGAGGGTAAAGCAAAGTTCTCAAATATTAAGAAAAGAGACTAAAATCTGCAAGAGAAGACATTAGAACAAAATGAAAACTTAAGAAAGAAATATCAGTCAGTGTCATTTTCATCCGAACTGCTGCATCCAAGTTTGTGAAAAATCTTCTTAACCAATTTGGCAAGAGATTTGTGTTTCTTCTTCAAGTCAGCTTGGTCGGCAGAAATCTGAACCATGTCTGTAGAGATCTTAGTTATTTCCTCTGACATAGGTTCTTGTTCAGATGATAGTCTTTGCTGTTCTTTATAGATTGACGTCACAAAAGCTTCATCCTCTGAAGTAGAAGCTGGTATTGTTGTTCTTGCTGTTGCCGTTGTTGCTTGCTGTGCTGAGGTTCTCTTGCTCCTTGACGGGGTTGGGGTTTCATCTGGTTTGTTCAAGAGAGACTTCATAATGGTAGTATCATTGATCGTTCCCAGACTGTGCATATAAGTTGATGAACGAATGTCGACATCAAACTTTCTCAAAATCCGCATTATAATCAATGGGAATGGAAGTCGCTCGGTAGGATGCGCATTTTTCACATATCTCGCCATCCTTGACCAGATAAGATAAGGAATGTTGAAATTTGATCCCAACGATGCTTCGGGATGTCCAAGGAGATATAGAAACAGCATTCTATCCCAACGGAAAATCTTAGTTTGCATATTTGGAAAGATGTTGTAGCAAACAATAAAGTTTAAAAATCTATACCCCGGTCGAAGTTCTTTTGAAAGAACCGAATTTCCCGCTGACTGGGTATCAGGCAAGCAGATTCCAACAACAACCGTCCTCCAGGTTGTATTGGACATGACATGTCCCTTCAAATAATGAATCCCTTTGACTTGGGCATTCATTCCCAGCACTTCTCCAATCAGTTGAGGCGTGATCTTGAGGTTGACATTCCGAACTATTATAACAAATTCTTTGGGTCCGTCCTCATGATCTTGAAGCTGCGTAGCACACAAGTAAAAAGTCCTCACAAGATGAAGGCAATATCCTGAAGTTTCAGAAAATTTACAGACTTGTGCAAATCGTGCTTGATCAAACAGGGTTACAAACGCTGCAGAGCGTTCACTGAGAGCCGTGACATTTACATGTCTCTCACCTATGCATTCTCGTTTCTCAAAATCTTTCATCCTTTCTGTGCTAATGTGAACAAAATCTCGTGGAGGCGGCTCACTTGCCAGTGACTCATCAATCTCTATTCCACGAGCTCTCCCTTTCCTCTTTGCAACACTCTTTCTCTTCATTGGCATAGGTGTTTGTTGCATTGGAGCTTTTCCTTTTTCAGCAGCTGTAGGCGGAGTCTTCGCCTTCGAAGAAGCAGGGGCTTTCCCCTTTTCTGCTGCTGCAGCCAATACTGCTGTTTCCTCAAGGACTTTATCCCAGTCCTCTAATTCCGTATCTGACTCGTCAAGAGAAACATACTCCCCTTCAGCTTGAGTTCTTTTTATTCTCTTGAGCTTGTTCGTCGCTCGTGTGCTGACCATGGCAACAATAAGCACTATTATCCAACCAAACACCATCTTGGTTGAGGGTGTTGAAAAAGTCGCCTGTGAGCAAGAACTCAAAGAACATGAAAAATTGTTTAATTTTCAAAAATTTTATAAAACATACCCAAACAATCCTTATCATGTATAGAGATTAGGAATCAAGTTAGTTTTGCAAAAAGAATTTTAAAAATAGATCAATCACATGATTTTCGAAAATTCTCAAATTTTGCCCTAAAATTGAATTTTTAGAAATCGAAGCCCAAAAAATCGTTAATCAAATGACTACAAGGCATAGAAACAAAACTAATGTATCCAGAGTTCTTATTTTAAAAGAAATTTGACCTAAAACCATTTAAAAACGAATTCATAGCATGAAATCCACTCACGTTTTGAAGAACAATAGCAAAACAGTGAAAAATAGAGGTTTTGATCAAAAGAACTTACTTGAATCGAGAGAAAACCAGTTGCAAAAGATCCAAAACCCTCCTGATTCTAGTGAGAGAAAGTCTAGGGAGTTAGAAACAGAAGTTTAGAAGAGAATAGAAATCAAAAGACCATTCGTTTCTATTAAAACCTAGCCGCGGTCCGGATCAGGTTGGAATCCAGTCCGGATCGGCTACCCGCAGAGAAATCCCCACGTTCGGGATCCGGACTGAGTCCATCCAGTCCGGACTGCCAGCAACTTTTTCTCCAGAAAAATTTGTAAAAATTTCAGAAAATCCAGAAAAAGTATGTAAGCATTCTTGCATATCAACTTTAAATAAAAAATATCGTTTCACATAAAAAGAAATAGATTATGCTAAATCTATCATTAATACTCAAATTATGAAACGAAAATTTATAAAAGTTATATCCTCTAAAGTTGAGCAAGTTCAAAACATCAATCACGATCTAATGAGTAACGTGTTTATCAAATCATCAATTGAATAAAAAAAATGAAGGCACAAAGATCGATAGATGTTTGACATCCCAAATAAATTAGATAATGTATCTAGCCAATATATCTAGGGAAGTGGCTCTTTGAGCATCTTTCAATTTGAAATCCCACCTTATACCAACCTTGGAATTCGATAAAGTCAAGTATTCCAAAAATTATTTTATCTAATAAACAAGAAACACCATGCTTGGTAAACATGTGGTAGCTGCACACAGTACTCGAACGACCGAGGTGGTAGCTCTTTCATCCATGTGGTGGTAGTTTTCACACTCCACTAGGGATGTAACTCTTTCCACATCTTTTGAGCATGAAACTTTAAATAATACTCCCCCTCAATTGGCTATCAATTATGTAAAATATTAAATATTCAACCAACCATTGATCTCATGTTCATACTTAACTCAATTATCAAATAAGATAAAAACTATACCAATAGATCATTGAGAGAGGAATTGACTTTGATCAATTAAAGATGAAATAATTGATATAAATGATCATTGCATCAAATGAATTATAATGATATCCAAATCATAATAAATTTCTCAAAACATGAAAAGATGCAATTAAAGTCAATTTAACAAATGCTCAGTTAATATTCTATATACAAACACAAAACACAAAACAAAACCTAACCTAAGCAATGGTTCAAAAATTGTTATTTCAAAGAAAGCATTCCAATTGCTTTTCGCAAATGAATAAAACGTTTTTGATCCAAAAATTTTGTCAAAATATCGGCTAATTGATCTTCAGTTGAAACATAAGAGATTTGTAAAGTACTTGATCCAACTAGCTCTCTAAGAAAGTGATATATAAGTTCAATGTGTTTTGTTCTCGAGTGCAACACTAGGTTTTTTGAAATGTTAATGGCACTAGTGTTGTCACAAATTATTGTTACCGAGGTTGCCGGGATGCGGAAATCACTCAATACACTCTTCATCCAAATCAATTGAGTTGCACAACTTCCTGCTGAAATGTATTCCGCTTCGGCAATAGAGCGAGCAATGCAGTTTTGCTTCTTACTATGCCATGAAACAAGACAATGGCCAAGGTAAAAGCATGCACCACTCGTGCTCTTTCGATCATCCACTGTTCCAGCCCAATCGGCATCCGAATATCCTATTATATCAAGAGATGTGCCCATAGGATACCAAATTCCGAAATTCAACGTACATTTGATGTACCGGATGATCCGTTTCACCGCTTTCAGGTGAATTTCCTTCGGTGCTGATTGATATCTCGCACAAATCCCAACACTGAAGGCAATGTCCGGGCGACTAGCCGTAAGGTAAAGTAAACTTCCAATCATACTTCGGTAAAGTTTCTCGTCTACTTTTTTTTCGTGAGATTCACATCCAAATCCCTTATTGCTAGTTCCCATGGGAGTCGGAAAGTCTTTAGAATCTTCTAATCCAAATTTCTTGACCAACTCCTTCGCATACTTGGATTGACACAAATGAATGCCATTTTCACTTTGTTTAACTTGCAATCGAAGAAAGTATGTCAACTCGCCCATCATGGACATCTCAAATTCGCTTTCCATTGTTTCGGCGAATTTTGAAGCATCATTATTCCTTGTAGCACCAAACACAATGTCATCCACATAGATTTTTGTTACAATGAAGTTGTCTTGAAAGTGCTTCACAAAGAGTGTCCGATCGGCTCCCCCTCGAGTATAGCCCTTTTCCAAAAGGTGCTTTGTCAATCTTTCGTACCATGCTCGCGGTGCTTGTTTTAGACCGTAAATAGCCTTTTTCAATCGAAAAACATGGTTTGGAAGTTTATGATCAATGAAACCTTTCGGTTGAGCAACATAAACTTCTTCATTTAGAAAACCATTTAAAAACGCGCTCTTAATGTCCATTTGAAAAAGTTTTATTTTAAAATGGCAAGCGATAGCAAATAGGATACGAATTGACTCGAGACGGGCTACCGGGGCGAAAGTCTCATCAAAGTCTATACCTTCAACTTGTGAATAGCCCTGAGCAACTAACCGTGCTTTGTTCTGAATAACGGTGCCTTCTTCATTTTTCTTGTTCTTGAAAATCCATTTAGTACCGATGATGTTTTGTTGCTTCGGGGGCTTCGTTAATTCCCAGACTTTGTTCCTTTCAAATTGATTAAGCTCTTCTTGCATAGCTTCTATCCAGTAGTCGTCCTGAAGAGCTTCATCAATATTCCTTAGTTCTACCATGGGGACATAGCATGCGACTCCACATTCCAATTGTCTCCGAGTTCTTACTCCTTCCTGAGGATCTCCAATGATGTTTGATTCCGGATGGTCCTTGGAGATACGTAACGTTTGAGCTAACGGAGTACTGGGGGGAATTTGTGATGATTCCTCCACATTGGATGAACTAGAAGAACCATGAGATGTATCAAAATTTTTCGAAGAACTATTATGCGAAGATGCAAAATCATTAGCAGGAGATTCATCATCAAGAGACATATCAAGAGTAGATTTATCAGAAGACAAATGAGAAGCTTCATCTACTTTAACATTAATTGATTCTATCATCGTCTTTGATTTAAGATTGTATACTCGATATGCTCTACTGTTTGTAGAATAACCCATAAAAATTCCTTCATCACTTCGAGAGTCGAATTTTCTAAGATTTTCTCGATCGCGTAAAATGTAACAGCGACTCCCGAAGATACGAAAATACTTGATATTAGGTTTTCTACTAAACCATAGCTCATATGGGGTATTCAAAGTACCCGGGCGCAAATAGATGCGATTGATCACATAGACCGCGGTGTTAACTGCTTCAGCCCAAAAATATAAAGAGAGTTTCCGGCTATGAAGCATAACACGCGCCATCTCTTGAACAACCCTATTTTTGCGCTCGACTACACCGTTTTGCTGCGGTGTATAAGGTGCAGAGAATTCATGTTTTATGCCATTTGAAGTGCAAAAATCAATGAATTTTGAATTGATGAATTCTCCACCTCTATCATTGCGAACATGGACAATCTTTTCATTTTTCTCAATCATAATACGATGACAAATATCATGAAAAGAGTCAAAAGTATCCGCTTTCTCTTTTAAAAATGCTACCTAAGAATATCTAGATAAATCATCAACCATAAGAAAAATATACCATTTTCCACCCAAACTAGGTTGACGAGTTGGCCCCATTAAATCCATATCCAATAATTCTAATTGGCGTTTAGTTCCTACATGGTTCAAATTCTTGTGAATGGATCTAGTTTGTTTTCCCTTTTGACAACCACCACACACAAGGTTTTCTTTGAAGTTCAATTTAGGAACACCTCTAACTATGTCTTTGTTAGATATTCTAGATAGTTCCTTAAAGTTCATGTGACCTAGTCTTTCATGCCAAAGAGTCTCATTATTAAGTGACACCGGGTTACATTGTTGACTTGTTTTACCAGGAACTACATAGCAATTGTTCTGTGACCTAACCCCTTTCAAAATGAATGAATGGTTTTCATCAGTTACGAGACATTCTACAGAAGAGAAATTAATTGAAAAACCATCATCACACAATTGGCTAATGCTTATGAGGTTAGTATTAAGGCCTTCAACAAACAAAACATTGTTCAAAGCCGAGCCATCTGGAATAGTAATTGTTCCTTTGCCAACTATTTTTGAAAATCGTCCATATCCAAAAACTACATGTCCTCCGGAGGTTTTCTCAAGGGTTTGAAAAATATTTTTATCTCCGGTCATGTGGCATGAGCAACCACTATCTAGATACCAAGACGAATTGTCATACGCATATAGTGATGTGTGAATGACAAGACAAGAGGAGAATTCACCTTTGCGCACCCAAACCTTACGAGTTTTGGAATACGTCGGCAATGATCGTGACATTGATCTCCTTGGTGAACACGTCTTGTTCGGTTGATCACTTTTCTTTGGAATCCATGATGTCGTCTTGTGGGGTGTACTACCATTGTTCTTGACCTTTGGTTGATTTCTTCTTAAATTCCGGTTTTTGTTCTTGATGGTAGTTGTTGCAAGAAGCGCTTGATTTGATCGCTTGGCTCCATTCTTGCAATTCGGTCTTATGTGCCCTGCAAAACCACAACGAAAACATACCTTTGTGCAAGTTGAACCCGAAGTAGATGAGGTAGGCTTGATAACGTTGGAAGCAGTGATTTTTGTCGGAGGATGAGAAACCGACTGGGGCACAAAAACAGTTCCACTCGAACTCGGATCCTCACCGGTTCGAACGTATCCTAGACCCAACCGATTCGTTTGACCGAGACCAAGCAACTTGTCTAACTTGCTCCTTCCAGAAGAGAATCGCTTCAAATCTTCCTTAAGTTGGACTATGGTCTTCGTCATCTCCAATTTTTCTTGTTGAGCCTCGGAGTAGAGCTTTGAGAAGTGATTTACATTATCCACCAATTTGATATTTTCCTTCTCGAATTGCTCGTTCTTCTCTCGAAGGGAAACATTTATTTTGACCAAGTTATCCTTTTCCTCTTCAAGAGCGTTTGAGAGAGAAGTTGCCTCTTTAGATTGTTCTTCAAGATCCCACAATCTTCTTCTCAAACTTTTTTTTTGCTTTGCCAATTTCTTTGAATCCTTTAATAATTTATGGTAGGCAAAAGCAAAGTCTTCACCTTCAGAATCGCTCAGTTCATCATCCGTTGCATTCTTTTCATTTAAGGAGGAAGTCGCTGAAAAGCACATGTAAGGTGAAGTTGTGGACGCATGGAATGCTGTGGCGTTGTTATCCTCATCACTGGAAGATGACTCATGAGAAGTGGAAGTGTCATCCCATGTGATGGCTTGCATAGCCTTCTTCTTTGACGGATTCTTGTTGGGACACTCCGTTGAGATATGGCCATAACCTCGGCATTTGAAGCACTGGATTTGTCCCTTAGAGTTCTTCTTGTCCTTTGAAGAACCCTCTTGCTTTCTTGACTTAAAGCTTGAAGATCCCTTGCCTTTCTTGGACTTAACGAAGATGAGGATTTACTTGAATTTCCCCTTCGAAAGCTTCGGCGAAATTTTCTCATCAAGAGTGCAAGCTGTTTCTCGAAATCCTCCATGGATAGATTATCATCAGCGTCTGAGGAGGATGAATCCGCGTCTTCTTCTTTTGTTGATTTCAATGCAAAACCTGAAGACTTAGAAGGAGAGGAAGGCTTTCCAGAAGAATAGTTAGTAAGAAAAGTCATTTCATAAGTTTGAAGTGCACCAACTAATTCTTCTACTTTGATTTCATCCGGGTGTTTTACTGTTTCAATGGCTGCGACCTTAGGGCGAAATCTTTCAGGAATAGTTCTCAAAATCTTTCAGGAATAGTTCTCAAAATCTTTCAGGAATAGTTCTCAAAATCTTTCTTACAACTTTAGATTCTGGAATTTTGTCTCCCAAGTTAGCACACGTATTAACGATATCTTGCAATCGTGTATAATAATCTGCGAACGATTTATTTTCTGCCATATGAATTGAATCAAATTTGCTCGTAAGCATTTGCAGTTTTTGAATCTTCACTAAACTTGTTCCCTCATGTGTAACTTGTAGAGTATCCCAGATTTCTTTCGCAGTCTCACATGCCAAGACGCAAGAGAACTCGGTTTGCGACAAAACATTAAATAAGGCGTTAATTCCTTTGCCGTTGTAAGAAGATGCATCAATTTCTTCCTTAGTCCACTTCGACCTAGGTTTGATGGTGACAACATTGACAATAATCTCAGTAGGATTTGTCCATCCAAACTCAATTGATTGCCAAACCCGTTCATCGATGAAAATTAAGAACGCTCTCATGCGTACTTTCCAATATGCATAATTTGTTCCATCGAAGAACGGTGGTCTATTGATGTTTCCACCTTCAACCATTGTTTACAACCCTATTCCCGCTCTGATATATCATGTAGCGAGAGACGTCCACCTCCCAAAAATAATAATCGTACAATATCCTCAGATACAAGACTCATAGCTCAACATGGAGGTATCTCCAATAAATACATCGGTGTACAGTCTCTCGCTACATGATATATCCTCACTACAACAGTCTCTCAAAAGAGGAAAATAAAACAACTAATCTACTGAAGCTCTCCTCTGAAGGGGTGCCGCTACTCTCCAAACATGGGTAGGGATCTAGCTCGCGACTCCCTCGCCTCGATCAACGACCGCAGAATCAGCAACACCCGCTAAGACTCTGCAAAACAAAGGAGAGGAAGGAAAAGGAGAGGGAAAACCCCCAAAGGGTGTGAGAACTACACCAAAAAGGGAGTTCTCAGTGGGTACCACCGCCAGACCCGACGGTCTGCCCACTAAGTCCTCAAGAGACATAATATAACCAAGGAAGTGGGAACTGAACAAGAATGCTGATGTCACCTAACAGCTACCAAGCCTCCATCTAAATGCTCAAGAGGGGAGAATCAAAGTATGGTATGCAACCACTAGCACATGAAGTGCACAATCGACCCAATCGAGCTGACTGCCACATCTGGTCCAGTCAAACCTGCGCCCCACCTACGACCACCTCCCGCTGACGGGCAGGAATTACGTAGGGCGTCCAAACGGACTAACCTGCTATCGAGTAGTGGCTCATGCAGGCTATAGTCAAAATCCACTCTCTCTCTTAGAACGGATAGCCTCAAGATGCTCAACATCTCACACAACGGTCAAAGTACTCACGACGACACGGGACCACAGTCAAACCAAACGGCTCCCAACAACACTAGCACTGGTCTAAACACAGCTACTAGACTCCACTCAGCCCCCAGGCACGAGTGCAACAATAAAAGTATCTGACCGAACAAACCCAATCGAATGAACCGGTATAAAACCCGGTACTGCCTGCTCTGTCATCAATCTCACGAACTCAGTATCTCCACTGTCCAAATGACCGGAACCTAACACGGTCTGACCGAAACCCAACACGGTCTAAAGCCTACTCCGGAGTGGCACTCGAGGGGAGCGACCCACACGAGTAAAGTATCTCTGTCATCAGTATCACAAGTATCTCTATATAGCAGGACTAGATCATGACTATGATCAAAGTGGGAAAGCCCAACCACTAAAGAAGACCCTGGTCCTCAATCCGATGCAAAAATACTCAAATAGTGGGAAACTCCATCCACTAGAGAAATCTGATACCCAATCTGATGCATAAATAAATATCCGGTCAACTGCCCAATATCCGCGGTTGCCGCAAAACCCTGCCAACAGCAATCAGCGCAACCCATCCCTGACACCAATGTCCCGGCTACACTACCCCAGACCCATGCTCGTCCCCGAGCAACATAGACCCCTTGACTAACAAAGGAGGAGAAAATGGAAAAGCATGGTTTCTCCTAAGTCAAGTTCCAATAAGTAGTGCAGCAGTAAAAGATGGCCTAACTACATGTCCATGCAAGCATGCTTTTTTCCTCAGAAGCGATAAAAAAAGGGTGAAACATATAATAGCAAAGCATGCTAAAATATTCCTACTATGCTGTACTAATCTCACACAAGTAGGCTAATGAATAAACCTGTACAATAACCACATGATCTAGGCCATTCTTCAAGCTTTTCCTCTCGATGCTAAATATGGGTTGTACATTAAACATGCATGCTATCAGTCATGGAGGGGTGACATTCCCACAAGTGCACTTACATTCCCCATAATATAAAAACCTTATACAGTTACCAAATTAAGCCTACCCACCTGAAGTGCTCAAACCAAGGCAAACCTGGGGTCGGTGAAGAGCGTGGCCACTTGCACGCACAATCCGCTGAACCCGTATCCACGGTACACGTCGCGCAAACCTCGGCTCCAAGCAGTGTTCCAAAAACACTCGCGAACCCTCCTGCAGAACGGACTCTGAAAATGCAAGTGAATAGTCTATTTTCACCGTTTTAGCGCGCTGAATCCAAATCCGCTGTCCGATTTGCCAAATTCCAACTCTAAAAATTGCCGAAGGCATCCGGAGAGGTGTTCTTTTGTCCAAACTTCGCGCTGAGCCCAATTTTAATATCCATTGCGCGCAAAACCACTTCTAAGCATTCGACGGAGTCATCTGACTACTTTCGTGATCCATTAAACACTCTGAGTCCATCACTAGTGTCCAATTGGTGCACAAACACCACCGGCGCGCCATATAGGCCTCCAGAAGCTGCTGGTCAACCAGTAATCACATCGTGGGGATCCAGGTCCTCACATCCACGACATTCAACGTCGAATTCACGACGTCCAACCGAATCCACGATCTTCACCAATGCGGCACATCTCGATCACACGAACGCGCCTCGCTCCGAATCCACGAGAGCGGTAGCACCTTGAATCCACAAGGCCACGCGAATCCACGCACCGATTTTTGTAAAATCGTTGTTTTTGTTTGGTGATGATCCTCCGAATACTTAGATCAAAGATAGACAAGAACTACCATCTAAGTATTCTTCAATTTGATTCTACAAGAAATAGGAGTTTGAAAACCCTAGAATCAAATTGAACAATATAGATGAAGAAACATGAATTTAATCGTGTTTTCCTTTCTTCTCTATATTTGTGGATTTTTCTATTATTTTTCGGTTATCTGGATTAACCCTAAAAGACGAATGATAGGGTCTATTTATAGGTTAGAAACCTTTGGAAATAGATAATCATCAAAAACTGACTTAACAAACTTTTTTCCGCACGGCAGTCCGGACTGGATTTGGCTGATCCGGACTGTCGTCTTTCTTCAGCAAATTTCCTGAAAAAATAGTTCGGGGTCCGGATTGGAATTTCCTGATCCGGACTGTTCATGTGATTTCAGCAAACACATAGTTCGGGGTCCGGACTGAACAGGGGATGGTCCGGACTGAAATTTCGGATGAACTAAACTATGTTCGGGGCCCGGACTGGAATGGTTTGATCCGGATCCTGAACATCCAACTTGTCCAGTTTTTTATTTTTATGCAATTAAAAATCATCCAAGTATTTCTAAACTATAAGAATGTTTTCGGATCACCAAAAATATTTAGTTAAACGTACCTGATCCTTTTGAATTCATTCTTCTTGAGATTGATGTATATGATCCATAATCCTTCATCTTCAATCTTCAAGACTTTTACCACTTCACGAAATACGCCAAAACAAAATCCTTAACAATAATCACATAGGGTAACATTCCTTTAGGTAAGCTTTCCCTAATCATCAACATCGATGTCCAAATCTTGCAAGTCCTCGTAATATATAACATGAATATTAATCTTGCAATTCTTTATACAATCAACATTATAAGTTTACCTCTCAATCACAAACATTGTACCCTAACATGCATGCATTCTATCAGATAGAATTAGAGAACCGTCCATGGGTTCTAGGGACGAAGCAACCCACCTGAAACGCTTTCCGCAGGCAAAGCCGAAGTCGGTGAAGTGCGTAGTCACTCACAATCCAAAATCTGCCGAAACTGCACCCTCGGTACTCGGTCGCACAAGCCTCTGCTCAAACCAACAACACAGCCCACAATTAGATAACACCACAACACACTCTTGCTGTTTTTCCAAAATACCACAAAGAAGAGCCCTTTTTCACCTGCATTAGGTCCTCAGAAAAATCCGAAAAAAGTACGATTGTGATCCTCGCGACGAGTAGATACAAATCGAGTATTTAAACTCCTTGTTCCGACAACTGTAGGCCAAGATATAAATAAAACACTGCGGCAAGTCAAACTATCCACTATCAAAATTCTATAGGAAACCAGTCCAAAAGAAGCTTAATTATTACCTTCGAAGAGTCCTCCAAAAATTTCGATAAAAATACGGGTTCGTTCCTCTCGAAGCATAGATATCAATCGAGTCCTTAAACGCCTCATTCCGATGCTCGTAGACTGAGAAAATCTAACAATACTCCACCGTTGTCCCAAATCTCACAGCAGTACAAGGGGTCAAAGTTTGCCACGGGAACCGTGCCAAAAACTCAAAATGAGACAAAGTGATCAATACAGAGATCGAATGCGTACCTCTCATGAAAGCACTGCCACAAAAATCGGCTCAAAATTCCATCTGAGTAATCCAGGGGGTCTCGCGGGCTGAGAAGTGACGGTGGAAGCCAAAATCCAAGAAGCGTCGAAGTGCGCCGCGTCGCAGAAAACGCCGATGTCGTGGCCTCCAAAATATCTGTAAATCCCTCACAAGATGGAGCACAAGAAGAGGTACAATAATGCTTATGGGCTCTGTCACAGGGGAGCTCGGGAAAGGGTCCGAAAATGCAGCCAAAGGGAGCTTTTTATAGCCTCAACTGAACAATTCCAATAATTCCCTCTGTGTCCCAACTTTCGGGCGCCCGGAAAGTTTCGGGCTGCTACAGTGCGGAAATCCGCAACCCAATCCGGACCGTCCATCAGCGCCCGGATCATCCACAATACGCCAGGTAGCCCCCGCACAGCGGACAGCGGCGCCAGCCACCTCGGCCACGCCACGTGGCACCCCCCGCGCCTGCCCCGCGCACGTCGCCCGGCTGCCCCGCGCGTACGGCCACCTACCCCGCACGTCACCGCACCTGCCCGCCGTGCCGCATGGACCGCGCGCTCGTGCGCCCGCCACTCCGGGGCCGCCACGTGTCCCCGCGCCGGTCCATGCACCCGGCCGCTCGCCTCCGTGGACCGCGCCTGCTGCGCCGGCCAACCGGGAGCCGCCACGCGTCCAACCTCCGGTGCACGCCTCGCCCATGGACCGGCTGGCCTGCGCCTCTGCCCAGCCGCTGCCCGCGGCCGCTCCGCCGCCTGCCCGTCGCCGCCGGCCGCCGGGACAATACTCTGATGCCTCGAAATCCATGCTAGGGCATCCGGGCTCCGAAAAATACAAGTAAATAGTTCATTTTCATCGTTTTCGCGCGCTGAATCCAAATCCAATGTCCATTTTGCCCAATTCCACTTCTAAAATTTATCAAAGGCTTCCGGTTAGGCAAACTTGCTCCCATTTTACACACTGAGTCTATTTCTTGGGTCCAATTCGCGCACAAACACCTCCAACACACCAAATAAGCCTCCAGAAGCTGCTGATCCAATAGTAATCCTCTCGCGGGGATTCGGGTCCTCACATCTTTCTTCACACCGCAGTCGACGTAAAAATATTTGCATCGACTGCTCCTCTCATCGGCCGACGCCTTCACCCGATAATGTATCGCGCCCTGAAGGCCTCCGTACTCGAGGTTAGTCTCAATCCCCGTCGATTAATGCCTTCGTTTGATAATACGACGTACACTAGGCGCCTTCGTCCTTGGGGTTAGTCTCAAAGGAGACGTGAGTCTCTCTTTATTGACTCAAACCCCTATCAGCTGGGACCCCTTGTGAAGACCCAGATCTTCGTGGTCATTACAGTGTGATCGACAGCTTGTGGGGGCCTATTCCTGTGGATAGTGTTGGTTGCACGCAAATCGGACCCAAGAAACGGACTCAGTGCGAGAAATGGATCAAGATTGCTTATTTGGGAGTTTCGTCGAAAAATAGAAGTGGTTTCGCGCAAAACGGACACTGTATTTGGATTCAGCGCGGAAAAACGATCAAAACGGCTATTTGGTTGCATTATTTGAAATTTTGGACTTCGGAATTGGATTCAGCGCGCGAAAACAGCAAAAAATGACATTTTTGGAGCTTATTGGATTTATTTCAGGCGGCCGGTCCAAGGGTGTGTGCGTGCACCAGGTGTAACGGCTGAGGGGGGCGCCACGCGTCGACGCTGGAGAGGGCCGCTCGGGCCACGCGGCACGCCCACGCGTGCCCGCTGGCGCAGCGCGCGTCCCTGTGCCGGACGCGTGTCGCCGCGCCAGTGGCGGGCGCCACGGGTGACGTGGCCCCATCCAAGCCATCCGCCCGGGGGCGGTGTGATGGCCCGGATCTTTATTGGGGGTTTATGGCTTGATCAGTGGCTTCTGGAGGACTATCTTGGGAGATGGGAGTGTTTGGGTGTGTATTGGACTCAAGAAATGGACCAGGCGCAAAAATTATATCAAGTGAGCTTTTTCGGGGGCTTCCGGGTAAATTTTGGTTGAGAATTTGGCAAATCGGAGGCCGTATTTGGATTCAGCACGGAAAAACGCTTGAAAATGACTATTTACTTGTATTTTTCGGAGTCCGGACGCCCAAAAACGAAGACCCGGAAGTTTCTGGTGTATTTTGGTGCATGGGGGAGCCGTGGACCGCCGGCCGGGACACGTGGCAGCCTCTGATTGGCCGGCGCACGCTTCCCGGTCCACGGAATGGAGCGCTGGTGCAGTGGACCGGGCGGGAAGCCACGTGGCGGCTCCGGATTGGCGGGCGCAGTGTGCTCGGTTCACGGGGGAGCGCGGGGTCTACGGTGGACCGGAGCGGGGACACGTGGCAGTTGTTCATTGGTTCGGTGCAGTGGTCACGGCGCACGCGGGGGTGCGCAGGCAGGCCGGGCAGGTGCGCGGGCAGGCGCGGGAGGTGCAGGGTTGTGGTGTGCCACGTGGCAGTTTTCTATTGGATGAGAGGTGGACACGTGGCAGATTCTGGTTCGTCGGGTGCACGGAGTGTGTGCACCGGGTGCAGCGAGCGCGGGGCCTTGACACGTGGCGCGCGGGGATTGGGCGCGTCACTGTGCGCGAACGGGGGCAGGTGGCGTGGCAGGCGGCAGGGTGGCGGCTGGCGTGGCGGCCACGGCGCCGACGTGGCGCACGCGTGCGCCACGTGGCGGCCCGCCATTGGCGGGCGCCAACCCCTCCGTTGACCAGGGTGGGCCACGCGGCGTGAAGGGAGCGGCCGGATTTGCTGTCCCGTGTTCGGGGGACACGTGGCGCAATCCGGTGAATCCAGGCGCTTGATCAACGGCCCGGATTGAGTTACTGTGTGCGCCCGATTGTTCAGTGCGCCCGGTTCACAGGACACAGAGGTCATTTCTTGAATTGTTTGTTTGGGCCTATAAATACCCCCTCCTCTCCCTCTTTCTTCCCCTTTTCCGAGCCTTAGAGTGAGAATGGGAGGGAGAGCTCTATATGGAATTTGTTCCCCTTGATGTTCTTGAGCTCGTGGTGGATCCGCAGAATTTTTGGAAGCTCGGCAACGGCGATATCGATTTTACAGTTCGCCTCGGTTTTCTCCCCATTTCGGCCCATTACCGTCACAGTTCAGTCGGAAATTCGTTGTGCGCAAAACAGGAGGAATTTTTGGACGATTTCTTCGACAGCATGTTCCTAAGAGGTAAGGCTTCGATTTTTGTGTTGATCACTTCGCTCCGTTTCGCACTTTTGGCACGGTTCCCGAGGCATTTTTGACCCCCCATTTTTCTGTGATGGTTTCTGGACAGCGGAGGCTTGTCGATTTTATATCTTGGCCTAGGAGCATCGGATCAAGGCATTTAAGGACTTGATTTTGATCTACTCGTCGCGAGGAACACTGTGGTGATTTTTCTGGGATTTTTGGAAATTGTTTCGAAGGTGATAATTAAGCTTTTCTTGGACAGGTTGCTACAGGAATTTTGATTGGAAGGTTTTGAGTATGCAGCGGTGTTTTATTTTTATCTTGGCCTACAGGTATCGGATCTGGGCGTATAAACAGTCGTTTTGGGGCTACTCTTCGCGAGGGACGCGACCGTGAATTTTCTGGATTTTTTTGAGGACTGGACAGAGGTGATATTTAGCTATTTTTGGGGCTGATTTTGGACAGTAGGTATTTGTGCAGTTTTGGGATTAATTGTGCGCATTGTTCTGTGCAGTGGGACACAGTTTTTGGTGGATTGCTGTGTTAGAGGGCTGCGGGAAGCAAGGAGGTTTCTTTTGGTGCTGTGCACGCTTTTCGAGGTGGGTGGTTGTTGCATGCCTCAACATCTGATTTACTCACTAAGTTTATTAGAGAACCCCACTATTGAACATATTGATTGAGTATCATGCATGATTGACTGATATAAATGTGAGCCTATCATCTGAGATTAATTTTGTGGATATAGCATGTTGGGGATACTATTGGGATAATATTGTTGTTGGAACATGATCATTGGAATAATTTAATAGTGATAGTTAACATGCCGTATTAGCACATAAATCTTATGGAAATTGGTTAAAAGGACTAATTATCGGGACATGATGACTTATCTATGTGCGGGTTCCACCTTGGGATTTATTATGGATCAGGGATCATATACATGTGTAGTTGACTGATGATTTTAGCATGATTGTTATAATTATGTGGATTTATTGTTTGTTACACCTGTAGAACTGTTATTTGGTATTCTCCCGTTCACATTGCATGAGGACTTTTGCATGCTTGTTTGGACATCTAGATAGGCCACTATTTTATTGCTACACTATCATATTGGGATTTGACTTAGGAGAAACCATGATTGCTTTCCTTCTCCTTCTCATTTAGACTTTTGAGTCATATTGCTCGGGTTCGAGCAGAGGTTTGGGATAGTGTAGCCGGGACCTTAGGGTCAGAGACAGGGTGTACTTGATGTTGGATCGTGGGTTATTGCGGCAACTGCGGACAGTTGGCGGTTGACCGGATCTTGATTATTTTACCCGATTGTGGGTTGTGGGTTATTGCGGTGACCGCGGACATTGGGCGGTTGACCGGATGTTTACTATTGCATCAGATTGGGTATCAGATTTCTCTAGTGGATGGAGTTTCCCACTTGTTGAGTACTATTGCATCTGATTGGGGATTGGGGTTTCTTTAGTGGACGGAGTTTCCCACTTTGATCATAGTCTTGATCCAGTCCTGCTATATTGAGATATGTGCTACAGAGATACTTGTGATACTGATGACAGAGATACTTTACTCGTGTGGGTCGCTCCCCTCGAGTGCCACTCCGGAGGTAGGCTTTTCGGACCCAGCCTTGTGTGCCGGTCTGATACTTGTTTTGGGATGCGAGCCGTGCGGGCCGATCCCGCGGTTTCGAGCCTTGTGTGCAGATTCCGCTGAGCAGGCAGTACCAGTTTTACTGGTGGTACCAGATTGGGTTTATTTGGTCATATATTGTTTCCTGATGCATTCATACAGTCATTTCTTCCAGTATTGATTTAGAGGCATACTAGTAGTGGTTTCCCCTTTTATTCATTAGTTCTGTTTACAGCTTTACCACTTACCCCTTTTCTTGCCTCTGGTAGACTTAGTGGGTTCGCCGGAGTTTGAGGCTTTACCCATAGGGGGAGGCTACTGGTTTACTAGTGGTTCTCACCCCCATTGTTGTTTCCCTCTTTTCTTCCTCCTGTTTTGCAGAGTCCTCTGCGGGAGTTGCTGACCTTCGGTCATTGTTCGAGGCGAGGGAGTCCCGAGCTAGATCCTTACCGCCCGAGGAGTGTAGCTGTATCCCCTGATTGGAGTTTCCTTGTAGCTGCCTGCTAATGTTTACTGTTTACTTTGATTAGAGAGATCTTTTGTATTTAGAGAGAGACTGATGTTGAGACTGATGTACTATAGTTTTAGTTTATCCCCCTTTTATAGTTGAGAGATGCTGTACTAAGGACATTGTATGATGATTATCTGTATTCGAGGAAATGGACATTGTGCGTTATTTCTTATTGTACAGTGATTGGATTTTATTTTACAGTATTTTATTTCCGCTCTGATATTTGCGTAGATATAGTACTATCTTTTGTAGGTTAGACGCTTCGCCTATGCGGGTTTTGCATACGTGGCAGATCTGTTGGCGAGCCCGGGTCGCAGTTTCGACCCCTGGGGCGTGACAGATTAGGTTGGTATCAGAGCTTAGGGATAGGTCAGTTGGGACTGTAGAAACCCTAGGCTTGTGGTTGGACCCTAGGATGACTTCGTGAGAGTCGTGATTTTTAGCGAGAGTTCTGATTGAGTTTTATACCTCTCCCAATGGACGGGTTGGGTGATTGGCATGTTTATTCTCCTAAGCAATTATGTTGGCTGCAGACAACATAATGCTGCGGAACGGTTGACATGCTCTAGACTCTCGTCGGATTGGGTCGAGTTTTGTTTTGTGCTGTGTTGCAGTTGGTCGTGGTGAGCTGTGTCTCCCCGACACGTTGTGTGGATTGGTGTGCGCTCGTCGCAGCAGTGGAGCTTGAGCGGATTGTTTTGGGGGCCGGATACCCAGATTGAGGTCAGAGAGCTCCGGGCCCCGATGACAGGATTGTCAGAGGCTTATCAGCGGCAGAGTGAGCAGCTAGTCTGGGTGACACAGTTGTCGGCGCAGTGGGCAGCCCGACAGTGCTTTTCTCCTGAGACCACCTGGTGGCAGTATCCTCAGCGGCAGTGATTTCTGTGGTGCCGATTGAGCGAGTAGCCCCTCCGTGCCAATGTTTAGTGCCGAGGCACCGAGGTAGGGTGGATAGCTGACAGTTGATGAGTTGTGGGACAGCATCAATCGATGGAGCCAGTTTTGGCAGATGAACCACCCCGATTCATGGAATTAAGTCGGAGCCTTTGGAGGCAGAATCGTGGTTGGTGGTGATGGAGTGATCAACTGAGAGTCTCCCTATGTTAAAGAGTTTATGGAGTTGTTGAACTGTGCGCTCCAGGTTTCGAGGGACGAGGCGTATAGGATGTGTGTGATTGGGAGTGGATTGCACCAGGATACCTTTCAGTTTATTTGATCCCTCTGTTTTGGATTGTGGATGCCTCGATGGAGTAGGCATTGCGTGTGGAGCGTGATATTGCAGTTCCTTTGGATAGGGATCTGCCGCCAGAGGCGAGTTTTGGACAGAGGTGCTTGGCGCTAGGTGTCGGAGGACTGACCAGCCGGCAGAGGCATTTTTGTTTTTCTCTCCCAGATGGTAGATATCCTTGTGGACGGATTATGTAAAGCTTACCCAAGGGAATGTTACCCTTTGTGATTGATAACATGCATGTTTGGGGTACAATATATGTGATCGAGGGGTGAGCTTAGTAAAGATAATTGTATAAGGAATTGCAGGAATTATTTGTGTTTTGTCATATGACGGTTGCAATAATGGATTTTCTGAGATGTCAGAGGTCGGGTGGACCCCGATGGCAGCATCAGCATCTTTATCAGAGTAGCGCAGCGGTAGTGTGGATTTGTTGTCTGCGAAGGGCTTTATTCGTCGCCTCAGAGTGAGCAGAGACAGAGAATTGTGCTCCTTTTGTGGACAATCTTGATTTTCAGGCAGACTAAGTGACGACCACCTACATTGAGCGGATGAGACTGTGATGCCTGGGTGGAGGGCGCCAAGGCAGTGGATCGGGTCGTCGCAGGTGTGATTCCATCACAGTAGTCGGAATAGAGCATGTTGCATTCCTGCATGGACTAGAGGTAGATTTGTTACCACGTGCACTAGAGGTACAGGTTCCTGTTGGTGTGGTGCATGTGGAGGAGGCTTGTGGATCATGTCCAGTGCAGTTGAAACCTCGAGTGGTATCGGCAGACTTATTGGTATTTGTGTCTGTTCGGTGTTTGACCCGGTGCGTGGGATTGGTTGGCACAGTGCCACATGATGTTTGACTGCGGAGAGAGAAGGCTGTGATCTTCTGCGAGGCAGACAATAGAAGCTTGCTTGTTGAGACAGTGAGAGCACACAGGTTGCAGCGACAATGCGCGAGGTGCCTACGGCGGCACCGAGACGCAAAGATATTCCTGTTATCGTGAGATCCCGAGTGTGATCCCACCTAAGCTGATGATGATACCGCCGATTAGGGAGATTGAGATTGCGATTGACGTGGTTCTGGGAACCGAGCCAACCCCGATAGCACCTCATTGGATATCACCTGTAGAGCTGGGAGAGCTGATGGCGCAGTCGCAGGATTTGATGGATCGAGGGTCTGTTCGACCTAGTGCCACACCGTTGATACGCGGTGGTGATGCCACGTCGTTGACACACGACAGTGAGGGTCCTTGTGTGGGGTGACCACAGGCAGGTCTGGATATTATTTAGGACCTTTTGATGGAGTTATACCCCGACAGTTGTTTGCTTAGGATGCATAAAACTTTTTGGAATCATACAGCTGTGTATTTTCGCCAAGATGGTGTTCAGGACACGGTAGGGGCATTATGAGTACAGTGAGGACAAATGGAATGACTAATGCCCTGTCGCCTTTAAGATTTGAGGAATTGTGTATTCCAGCTGCACTTGGAAGGATTATTGGAGATATCCTCCCAGGATATTTTGATTTTACTCCATCTCTGTATGGTTTAGAGCTGGTGGAGCACTTATAGATGGTGTGGCAAGGTCTGTGAGGAAGAAGCTATATGCCAAGTTGTTGTGGTACAAGTTTTAGCTTCGAGAGCATATCTTCTTGGATTACCCATTCTAGCCATAAGAGGCGGTGGTGGAAATCCGGCCAAAATGGATGCTATTCGAGAATGGCCGACACCGGCAGTTATTATTGAGGTGAGGAGCTTTTGGGCCAGATAGTGCCAGCAAAGCTTGACGAATAAGTGATGAGACTGATACCAGCACCCGATTTCAGCATCGCCAGTGATGGGAGATGGATTTGTGAGATACAGTGATGCCTCCCATAATGGTTATGAAGTTACAGTTGGATTATTAGCGAGCATCCAGTATCACCCCGACAAGGCCACTGTGGTGGCGGATACCCGGAGCAGGGGAGCTATTTGGGGTTGAGCTTGATGATTTCATAGCTGGTGCTGTGTGGGACCGTTGAGGTTACCAGGGCTCGAGGTTGTGTCCCTGGGGGTTCCTTTTGATGGTAGACCGCGGTGGAGCAGCCCACTCGGATGGTCAGGATTTGGGAATGACCGAGTGAGGACCCCGGCTTGTTAAGGCCTCTTCCCTTCTTGGATGATCGCGCGGGGATGTTTTAGGTTGTACTGGTCAGTTGGCACCATGGTGTGTTGTTGTGTGTGTGTGTTGTGCTGTTCTTCTCCCCTTTTCCCCCAGCCTTTTGTTGGAGTCCCTGAGGTTTTTCCACGTCTCAGCGCATGGGTGATGTGTTTTGGATCCCTCGCCCGTGATTGACTCGCTCCATTTGAGTTTTGTGAATGTTTGGAGTACGAGGGACGCACGTTGCAAATTCTGGCTCGTGTGATGAGAGGATTGTGCAATCGAGCCATGCCGTATTGGTTGTTGTTATTGTTGTTGAGGAGTAATCACGGGGAGTGAGTAGTGACTTGGGAGCTGGAGACGATGTTGATGGATACCTACCCTAGTTTTGAGACCCCCTTTTGAGTTGTTTTAGTTTCGAGGACGAAATTTTCTTTTAGTGGGGGAGGATGTGATGACCCGGATCTTTATTGGGGGTTTATGGCTTGATCAGTGGCTTCTGGAGGACTATCTTGGGAGATGGGAGTGTTTGGGTGTGTATTGGACTCAAGAAATGGACCCGGCGCAAAAATCAGATCAAGTGAGCTTTTCCGGGGGCTCTGGGTAAATTTTGGTTGAGAATTTGGCAAATCGGAGGCCGTATTTGGATTCAGCACGAAAAACACTTGAAAACGACTATTACTTGTATTTTTCGGAGTCCGGACGCCCAAAAACGGAGACCCGAAGTTTCTGGTGTATTTTGGTGCATGGGGGAGCCGTGGACCGCCGGCCGGGACACGTGGCAGCCTCTGATTGGCCGGCGCACGCTTCCCGGTCCACGGAATGGAGCGCTGGTGCAGTGGACCGGGCGGGAAGCCACGTGGCGGCTCCGGATTTGGCGGGCGCAGCGCGCTCGGTTCACGGGGGTGGAGCGCGGGGTCTACGGTGGAACCGGAGCGGGGACACGTGGCAGTTGTTCATTGGTTCGGTGCAGTGGTCACGGCGCACGCGGGGATGCGCGGGCAGGCCGGGCAGGTGCGCGGGCAGGCGCGGGAGGTGCAGGGTTGTGGTGTGCCCCGTGGCAGTTTTCTATTGGATGAGAGGTGGACACGTGGCAGATTCTGGTTCGTCGGGTGCACGGAGTGTGTGCACCGGGTGCAGCGAGCGCGGGGCCTTGACACGTGGCGCGCGGGGATTGGGCGCGGCACTGTGGCGCGAACGGGGGCAGGTGGCGTGGCAGGCGGCAGGGTGGCGGCTGGCGTGGCGGCCACGGCGCGACGTGGCGCACGCGTGCGCCACGTGGCGGCCCGCCATTGGCGGGGCGCCAACCCCTCCGTTGACCAGGGTGGGCCACGCGGCGTGAAGGGAGCGGCCGGATTTGCTGTCCCGTGTTCCGGGACACGTGGCACAATCCGGTGAATCCGGGCGCTTGATCAACGGCCCGGATTGAGTTACTGTGCGCGCCCGATTGTTCGGTGCGCGCGGTTCACAGGACACAGAGGTCATTTCTTGAATTGTTTGTTTGGGCCTATAAATACCCCCTCCTCTCCCTCTTTCTTCTCCCCTTTTTCGAGCCTTAGAGTGAGGAATGGGAGGGAGAGCTCTATATGGAATTTGTTCCCCTTGATGTTTTTGAGCTCGTGGTGGATCCCCGGAATTTTTGGAAGCTCGGCAACGGCGATATCGATTTTACAGTTCGCCTCGGTTTTCTCCCCATTTCGGCCCATTACCGTCACAGTTCAGCCGGAAATTCGTTGTGAGCAAACCAGGAGGAATTTTTGGACGATTTTTTCGACAGCATGTTCCTAAGAGTTAAGGCTTCAATTTTCGTGTGATCGCTTCGCTCCGTTTCGCACTTTTGGCACGGTTCCCGAGGCATTTTTGACCCCCCATTTTTCTGTGATGGTTTCTGGACAGCAGAGGCTTGTCGATTTTATATCTTGCCTAGGAGCATCGGATCAAGGCGTTTAAGGACTCGATTTGATCTACTCGTCGCGAGGAACACTGTGGTGATTTTTCTGGGATTTTTGGAAATTTTTTCGAAGGTGATAATTAAGCTTTTCTTGGACAGGTTGCTACAGGAATTTTGATTGGAAGGTTTTGAGTATGCAGCGGTGTTTATTTTTTTCTTGGCCTACAGGTATCGGATCTGGGCGTATAAACAGTCGTTTTGGGGCTACTCTTCGCGAGGGACGCGACCGTGAATTTTCTGGATTTTTTTGAGGACTGGACAGAGGTGATATTTAGCCATTTTTGGGGCTGATTTTGGACAGTAGGTATTTGTGCAGTTTGGGATTAATTGTGCGCATTGTTCTGTGCAGTGGGACACAGTTTTTGGTGGATGCTGTGTTAGAGGGCTGCGGGCAGCAAGGAGGTTTCTTTGGTGCTGTGCACGCTTTTCGAGGTGGGTGGTTGTTGCATGCCTCTACTTCTGATTGCTCACTAAGTTTATTAGAGAACCCCACTATTGAACATATTGATTGAGTATCATGCATGATTGACTGATATAAATGTGAGCCTATCATCTGAGATTAATTTTGTGGATATAGCATGTTGGGGATAATATGGGATAATATTGTTGTTGGACACATGATCATTGGAATAATTTAATAGTGATAGTTAACATGCCGTATTAGCACATAAATCTTATGGAAATTGGTTTAAAAGGACTAATTATCGGGACATGATGACTTATCTATGTGCGGGTTCCACCTTGGGATTTATTATGGATCAGGGATCATATACATGGTAGTTGACTGATGATTTTAGCATGATTGTTATAATTATGTGGATTTATTGTTTGTTACACCTGTAGAACTGTTATTTGATTATTCTCCCGTTCACATTGCATGAGGACTTTTGCATGCTTATTTTGGACATCTAGATAGGCCACTATTTTATTGCTACACTATCATATTGGGATTTGACTTAGGAGAACCATGATTGCTTTCCTTTCTCTCTTTAGACTTTTGAGTCATGTTGCTCGGGTTCGAGCAGAGGTTTGGGATAGTGTAGCCGGGACCTTAGGGTCAGAGACAGGGTGTTTGTACTTGATGTTGGATCGTGGGTTATTGCGGCAACTGCGGACAGTAGGCGGTTGACCGGATCTTGATTATTTTACCCGATTGTGGGTTGTGGGTTATTGCGGTGACCGCGGACATGGGCGGTTGACCGGATGTTTACTATTGCATCAGATTGGGTATCAGATTTCTCTAGTGGATGGAGTTTCCCACTTGTTGAGTACTATTGCATCTGATTGGGGATTGGGGTTTCTTTAGTGGACGGAGTTTCCCACTTTGATCATAGTCTTGATCCAGTCCTGCTATATTGAGATATGTGCTACAGAGATACTTGTGATACTGATGACAGAGATACTTTACTCGTGTGGGTCGCTCCCCTCGAGTGCCACTCCGGAGTAGGCTTTTCGGACCCGCCTTGTGTGCCGGTCTGATACTTGTTTTGGGATGCGAGCCGTGCGGGGCGATCCTGCGGTTTCGAGCCTTGTGTGCAGATCCGCTGAGCAGCAAGTACCAGTTTTACTGGTGGTACCAGATTGGGTTTATTGGTCATATACTGTTTCCTGATGCATTCATACAGTCAGTTTCTTCCAGTATTGCATTTAGAGGCATACTAGTAGTGGTTTCCCTTTTATTCAGTAGTTTGTTTACAGCTTTAACACTTACCCTTTTCTTGCCTCTGGTAGACTTAGTGGGTACGCGGAGTTTGAGGCTTTACCCACAGGGGGAGGCTACTGGTTTACTAGTGGTTCTCACCCCATGTGTTTCCTCTTTCTTCCTCCTGTTTTGCAGAGTCCTCTGCGGGAGTTGCTGACCTTTCGGTCATTGTTCGAGGCGAGGGAGTCCCGAGCTAGATCCTTACCGCGAGCGAGGAGTGTAGCTGTTATCCCCTGATGGAGTTCCTTGTAGCTGCCAGCTGATTTTACTGTTTACTTTGATTAGAGCGATCTTTTGTATTTAGAGAGAGACTGATGTGAGACTGATGTACTAAGTTTTAGTTTATCCCCTTTTAGTTGAGAGCTGTCTAAGGACATTGTATGATGATTATCTGTATTCGAGGGAAATGGACATTGT
>CM055073.1:10079055-10140430 GCA_029204045.2 Tillandsia leiboldiana
TTCTTTTCTTCGACAGCATGTTCTAAGAGGTAAGCTTCGATTTTTGTGGTGATCACTTCGCTCCGTTTCGCACTTTTGGCACGGTTCCCGAGGCATTTTTGACCCCCCATTTTTCTGTGAATGGTTTCTGGACAGCGGAGGCTTGTCGATTTTATATCTTTGCCTAGGAGCATCGGATCAAGGCATTTAAGGACTTGATTTTGATCTACTCGTCGCGAGAACACGTTGATTTTTCTGGGATTTTGGAAATTGTTTCGAAGGTGATAATTAAGCTTTTCTTGGGACAGGTTCTACAGGAATTTTTGATTGGAAGGTTTTGAGTATGCAGCGGTTTTTATTTTTATTTGCCTACAGGTATCGGATCTGGGCGTATAAACAGTCGTTTTGGGGCTACTCTTCGCGAGGGACGCGACCGTGAATTTTCTGGATTTTTTTGAGGACTGGACAGAGTGATATTTAGCTATTTTTGGGGCTGATTTTGGACAGTAGGTATTTGTGCAGTTTTGGGATTAATTGTGCGCATTGTTCTGTGCAGTGGGACACAGTTTTTGGTGGATTGCTGTGTAGAGGGCTGCGGGAAGCAGGAGGTTTCTTTTGGTGCTGTGCACGCTTTTCGAGGTGGGTGGTTGTTGCATGCCTCAACTCTGATTTACTCACTCAGTTTATTAGAGAACCCCACTATTGACCATATTGATTGAGTATCATGCTGATTGACTGATATAAATTGAGCCTATCATCTGAGATTAATTTTGTGGATATAGCATGTTGGGGATACTATTGGGATAATATTGTTGTTGGAACATGATCATTGAATAATTTTTAGTGATGTTAACATGCCGTATTAGCACATAAATCTTATGGAAATTGGTTAAAAGGACTAATTATCGGGACATGATGACTTATCTATGTGCGGGTTCCACCTTGGGATTTATTATGGATCAGGGATCATATATACATGTGTAGTTGACTGATGATTTTAGCATGATTGTTATATTATGTGGATTTATTGTTTGTTACACCTGTAGAACTGTTATTTGTATTCTCCCGTTCACATTGCATGAGGACTTTTGCATGCTTGTTTGGACATCTAGATAGGCCACTATTTTATTGCTACACTATCATATTGGGATTTGACTTAGGAGAAACCATGATTGCTTTCCTTCTCCTTCTCATTTAGACTTTTGAGTCATGTTGCTCGGGTTCGAGCAGAGGTTTGGGATAGTGTAGCCGGACCTTAGGGTCAGAGACAGGGTGTACTTGATTTTGATCTGGGGGTTATTGCGGCAACTGCGGACAGTTGGCGGTTGACCGGATCTTGATTATTTTAACCCGATTGTGGGTTGTGGGTTATTGCGGTGACCGCGGTACATTGGGCGTTGACCGGATGTTTACTATTGCATCAGATTGGGTATCAGATTTCTCTAGTGGATGGAGTTTCCCACTTGTTGAGTACTATTGCATCTGATTGGGGATTGGGGGTTTCTTTAGTGGACGGAGTTTCCCACTTTGATCATAGTCTTGATCCAGTCCTGCTATATTGAGATATGTGCTACAGAGATACTTGTGATACTGATGACAGAGATACTTTACCTCGTGTGGGTCGCTCCCCTCGAGTGCCACTCCGAGGTAGGCTTTTCGGACCCAGCCTTGTGTGCCGGTCTGATACTTGTTTTGGGATGCGAGCCGTGCGGGCCGATCCCGCGGTTTCGAGCCTTGTGTGCAGATTCCGCTGAGCAGGCAGTACCAGTTTTACTGGTGGTACCAGATTGGGTTTATTTGGTCATATATTGTTTCCTGATGCATTCATACAGTCATTTCTTCCAGTATTGATTTAGAGGCATACTAGTAGTGGTTTCCCCTTTTATTCTTAGTTCTGTTTACAGCTTTACCACTTACCCCTTTCCTTGCCTCTGGTAGACTTAGTGGGTTCGCCGGAGTTTGAGGCTTTACCCATAGGGGAGGCTACTGGTTTACTAGTGGTTCTCACCCCCATTGTTGTTTCCCTCTTTCTTCCTCCTGTTTTGCAGAGTCCTCTGCGGAGTTGCTGACCTTCGGTCATTGTTCGAGGCGAGGGAGTCCCGAGCTAGATCCTTAACCGCCCGAGGAGTGTAGCTGTATCCCCTGATTGGAGTTTCCTTGTAGCTGCCTGCTAATGTTTACTGTTACTTTGATTAGAGAGATCTTTTGTATTTAGAGAGAGGACTGATGTTGAGACGTGATGTACTATAGTTTTAGTTTATTCCCCCTTTTATAGTGAGAGATGCTGTACTAAGGACATTGTATGATGATTATCTGTATTCGAGGAAATGGACATTGTGCGTTATTTCTTATTGTACAGTGATTGGATTGTTATTTTACAGTATTTTATTTCCGCTCTGATATTTGCGTAGATATAGTACTATCTTTTGTAGGT
This sequence comes from Tillandsia leiboldiana, assembly GCA_029204045.2. Taxonomy (NCBI): domain Eukaryota; kingdom Viridiplantae; phylum Streptophyta; class Magnoliopsida; order Poales; family Bromeliaceae; genus Tillandsia; species Tillandsia leiboldiana. Next base: position 10,081,469 of record CM055073.1, read on the forward strand.
TAGACGCTTCGCCTATGCGGGTTTTGCATACGTGGCAGATCTGTTGGCGAGCCCGGGTCGCAGTTTCGACCCTGGGGCGTGACAGATTAGGTTGGTATCAGAGCTTAGGGATAGGTCAGTTGGGACTGTAGAAACCCTAGGCTTGTGGTTGGACCCTAGGATGACTTCGTGAGAGTCGTGATTTTTAGCGAGAGTTCTGATTGAGTTTTATACCTCTCCCAATGGACGGGTTGGGTGATTGGCATGTTTATTCTCCTAAGCATTATGTTGGCTGCAGACAACATAATGCTGCGGAACGGTTGACATGCTCTAGACTCTCGTCGGATTGGGTCGAGTTTGTTTTGTGCTGTGTTGCAGTTGGTCGTGGTGAGCTGTGTCTCCCCGACACGTTTGTGTGGATTTGGTGTGCGCTCGTCGCAGCAGTGGAGCTTGAGCGGATTGTTTTGGGGGCCGGATACCCAGATTGAGGTCAGAGAGCTCCGGGCCCCGATGACAGGATTGTCAGAGGCTTATCAGCGGCAGAGTGAGCAGCTAGTCTGGGTGACACAGTTGTCGCGCAGTGGGCAGCCCGACAGTGCTTTTCTCCTGAGACCACCTGGTGGCAGTATCCTCAGCGGCAGTGATTTCTGTGGTGCCGATTGAGCGAGTAGCCCCTCCGTGCCAATGTTTAGTGCCGAGGCACCGAGGTAGGGTGGATAGCTGACAGTTGATGATTTGTGGGACAGCATCAATCGATGGAGCCAGTTTTGGCAGATGAACCACCCCGATTCATGGAATTAAGTCGGAGCCTTTGGAGGCAGAATCGTGGTTGGTGGTGATGGAGTGATCAACTGAGAGTCTCCCTATGTTAAAGAGTTTATGGAGTTGTTGAACTGTGCGCTCCAGGTTTCGAGGGACGAGGCGTATAGGATGTGTGTGATTGGGAGTGGATTGCACCAGGATACCTTTCAGTTTATTTGATCCCTCTGTTTTGGATTGTGGATGCCTCGATGGAGTAGGCATTGCGTGTGGAGCGTGATATTGCAGTTCCTTTGGATAGGGATCTGCCGCCAGAGGCGAGTTTTGGACAGAGGTGCTTGGCGCTAGGTGTCGGAGGACTGACCAGCCGGCAGAGGCATTTTTGTTTTTCTCTCCCAGATGGTAGATATCCTGTGGACGGATTATGTAAAGCTTACCCAAGGGAATGTTACCCTTTGTGATTGATAACATGCATGTTTGGGGTACAATATATGTGATCGAGGGGTGAGCTTAGTAAAGATAATTGTATAAGGAATTGCAGGAATTATTTGTGTTTTGGTCATATGACGGTTGCAATAATGGATTTTCTGAGATGTCAGAGGTCGGGTGGACCCCGATGGCAGCATCAGCATCTTTATCAGAAGTAGCGCAGCGGTAGTGTGGATTTGTTGTCTGCGAAGGGCTTTATTCGTCGCCTCAGAGTGAGCAGAGACAGAGAATTGTGCTCCTTTTGTGGACAATCTTGATTTTCAGGCAGACTAAGTGACGACCACCTACATTGAGCGGATGAGACTGTGATGCCTGGGTGGAGGGCGCCAAGGCAGTGGATCGGGTCGTCGCAGGTGTGATTCCATCACAGTAGTCGGAATAGAGCATGTTGCATTCCTGCATGGACTAGAGGTAGATTTGTTACCACGTGCACTAGAGGTACAGGTTCCTGTTGGTGTGGTGCATGTGGAGGAGGCTTGTGGATCATGTCCAGTGCAGTTGAAACCTCGAGTGGTATCGGCAGACTTATTGGTATTTGTGTCTGTTCGGTGTTTGACCCGGTGCGTGGGATTGGTTGGCACAGTGCCACATGATGTTTGACTGCGGAGAGAGAAGGCTGTGATCTTCTGCGAGGCAGACAATAGAAGCTTGCTTGTTGAGACAGTGAGAGCACACAGGTTGCAGCGACAATGCGCGAGGTGCCTACGGCGGCACCGAGACGCAAAGATATTCCTGTTATCGTGAGATCCCGAGTGTGATCCCACCTAAGCTGATGATGATACCGCCGATTAGGGAGATTGAGATTGCGATTGACGTGGTTCTGGGAACCGAGCCAACCCCGATAGCACCTCATTGGATATCACCTGTAGAGCTGGAGAGCTGATGGGCGCAGTCGCAGGATTTGATGGATCGAGGGTCTGTTCGACCTAGTGCCACACCGTTGATACGCGGTGGTGATGCCACGTCGTTGACACACGACAGTGAGGGTCCTTGTGTGGGGTGACCACAGGCAGGTCTGGATATTATTTAGGACCTTTTGATGGAGTTATACCCCGACAGTTGTTTGCTTAGGATGCATAAAACTTTTTGGAATCATACAGCTGTGTATTTTCGCCAAGATGGTGTTCAGGACACGGTAGGGGCATTATGAGTACAGTGAGGACAAATGGAATGACTAATGCCCTGTCGCCTTTAAGATTTGAGGAATTGTGTATTCCAGCTGCACTTGGAAGGATTATTGGAGATATCCTCCCAGGATATTTTGATTTTACTCCATCTCTGTATGGTTTAGAGCTGGTGGAGCACTTATAGATGGTGTGGCAAGGTCTGTGAGGAAGAAGCTATATGCCAAGTTGTTGTGGTACAAGTTTTAGCTTCGAGAGCATATCTTCTTGGATTACCCATTCTAGCCATAAGAGGCGGTGGTGGAAATCCGGCCAAAATGGATGCTATTCGAGAATGGCCGACACCGGCAGTTATTATTGAGGTGAGGAGCTTTTGGGCCAGATAGTGCCAGCAAAGCTTGACGAATAAGTGATGAGACTGATACCAGCCCCGATTTCAGCATCGCCAGTGATGGGAGATGGATTTGTGAGATACAGTGATGCCTCCCATAATGGTTATGAAGTTACAGTTGGATTATTAGCGAGCATCCAGTATCACCCCGACAAGGCCACTGTGGTGGCGGATACCCGGAGCAGGGGAGCTATTTGGGGTTGAGCTTGATGATTTCATAGCTGGTGCTGTGTGGGACCGTTGAGGTTACCAGGGCTCGAGGTTGTGTCCCTGGGGGTTCCTTTTGATGGTAGACCGCGGTGGAGCAGCCCACTCGGATGGTCAGGATTTGGGAATGACCGAGTGAGGACCCCGGCTTGTTAAGGCCTCTTCCCTTCTTGGATGATCGCGCGGGGATGTTTTAGGTTGTACTGGTCAGTTGGCACCATGGTGTGTTGTTGTGTGTGTGTGTTGTGCTGTTCTTCTCCCCTTTTCCCCCAGCCTTTTGTTGGAGTCCCTGAGGTTTTTCCACGTCTCAGCGCATGGGTGATGTGTTTTGGATCCCTCGCCCGTGATTGACTCGCTCCATTTGAGTTTTGTGAATGTTTGGAGTACGAGGGACGCACGTTGCAAATTCTGGCTCGTGTGATGAGAGGATTGTGCAATCGAGCCATGCCGTATTGGTTGTTGTTATTGTTGTTGAGGAGTAATCACGGGGAGTGAGTAGTGACTTGGGAGCTGGAGACGATGTTGATGGATACCTACCCTAGTTTTGAGACCCCCTTTTGAGTTGTTTTAGTTTCGAGGACGAAATTTTCTTTTAGTGGGGGAGGATGTGATGACCCGGATCTTTATTGGGGGTTTATGGCTTGATCAGTGGCTTCTGGAGGACTATCTTGGGAGATGGGAGTGTTTGGGTGTGTATTGGACTCAAGAAATGGACCCGGCGCAAAAATCAGATCAAGTGAGCTTTTCCGGGGGCTTCTGGGTAAATTTTGGTTGAGAATTTGGCAAATCGGAGGCCGTATTTGGATTCAGCACGAAAAACACTTGAAAACGACTATTTACTTGTATTTTTCGGAGTCCGGACGCCCAAAAACGGAGACCCGGAAGTTTCTGGTGTATTTTGGTGCATGGGGGAGCCGTGGACCGCCGGCCGGGACACGTGGCAGCCTCTGATTGGCCGGCGCACGCTTCCCGGTCCACGGAATGGAGCGCTGGTGCAGTGGACCGGGCGGGAAGCCACGTGGCGGCTCCGGATTGGCGGGCGCAGCGCGCTCGGTTCACGGGGGAGCGCGGGGTCTACGGTGGACCGGAGCGGGGACACGTGGCAGTTGTTCATTGGTTCGGTGCAGTGGTCACGGCGCACGCGGGGATGCGCGGGCAGGCCGGGCAGGTGCGCGGGCAGGCGCGGGAGGTGCAGGGTTGTGGTGTGCCACGTGGCAGTTTTCTATTGGATGAGAGGTGGACACGTGGCAGATTCTGGTTCGTCGGGTGCACGGAGTGTGTGCACCGGGTGCAGCGAGCGCGGGGCCTTGACACGTGGCGCGCGGGGATTGGGCGCGTCACTGTGCGCGAACGGGGGCAGGTGGCGTGGCAGGCGGCAGGGTGGCGGCTGGCGTGGCGGCCACGGCGCCGACGTGGCGCACGCGTGCGCCACGTGGCGGCCCGCCATTGGCGGGCGCCAACCCCTCCGTTGACCAGGGTGGGCCACGCGGCGTGAAGGGAGCGGCCGGATTTGCTGTCCCGTGTTCCGGGGACACGTGGCACAATCCGGTGAATCCGGGCGCTTGATCAACGGCCCGGATTGAGTTACTGTGCGCGCCCGATTGTTCGGTGCGCGCGGTTCACAGGACACAGAGGTCATTTCTTGAATTGTTTGTTTGGGCCTATAAATACCCCCTCCTCTCCCTCTTTCTTCCCCTTTTTCGAGCCTTAGAGTGAGAATGGGAGGGAGAGCTCTATATGGAATTTGTTCCCCTTGATGTTTTTGAGCTCGTGGTGGATCCCCGGAATTTTTGGAAGCTCGGCAACGGCGATATCGATTTTACAGTTCGCCTCGGTTTTCTCCCCATTTCGGCCCATTACCGTCACAGTTCAGCCGGAAATTCGTTGTGAGCAAACCAGGAGGAATTTTTGGACGATTTTTTCGACAGCATGTTCCTAAGAGTTAAGGCTTCAATTTTCGTGTGATCGCTTCGCTCCGTTTCGCACTTTTGGCACGGTTCCCGAGGCATTTTTGACCCCCCATTTTTCTGTGATGGTTTCTGGACAGCAGAGGCTTGTCGATTTTATATCTTGGCCTAGGAGCATCGGATCAAGGCGTTTAAGGACTCGATTTTGATCTACTCGTCGCGAGGAACACTGTGGTGATTTTTCTGGGATTTTTGGAAATTTTTTCGAAGGTGATAATTAAGCTTTTCTTGGACAGGTTGCTACAGGAATTTTGATTGGAAGGTTTTGAGTATGCAGCGGTGTTTTATTTTTTTCTTGGCCTACAGGTATCGGATCTGGGCGTATAAACAGTCGTTTTGGGGCTACTCTTCGCGAGGGACGCGACCGTGAATTTTCTGGATTTTTTTGAGGACTGGACAGAGGTGATATTTAGCTATTTTTGGGGCTGATTTTGGACAGTAGGTATTTGTGCAGTTTTGGGATTAATTGTGCGCATTGTTCTGTGCAGTGGGACACAGTTTTTGGTGGATTGCTGTGTTAGAGGGCTGCGGGCAGCAAGGAGGTTTCTTTTGGTGCTGTGCACGCTTTTCGAGGTGGGTGGTTGTTGCATGCCTCAACATCTGATTTACTCACTAAGTTTATTAGAGAACCCCACTATTGAACATATTGATTGAGTATCATGCATGATTGACTGATATAAATGTGAGCCTATCATCTGAGATTAATTTTGTGGATATAGCATGTTGGGGATACTATTGGGATAATATTGTTGTTGGAACATGATCATTGGAATAATTTAATAGTGATAGTTAACATGCCGTATTAGCACATAAATCTTATGGAAATTGGTTAAAAGGACTAATTATCGGGACATGATGACTTATCTATGTGCGGGTTCCACCTTGGGATTTATTATGGATCAGGGATCATATACATGTGTAGTTGACTGATGATTTTAGCATGATTGTTATAATTATGTGGATTTATTGTTTGTTACACCTGTAGAACTGTTATTTGATATTCTCCCGTTCACATTGCATGAGGACTTTTGCATGCTTATTTGGACATCTAGATAGGCCACTATTTTATTGCTACACTATCATATTGGGATTTGACTTAGGAGAAACCATGATTGCTTTCCTTCTCCTTCTCATTTAGACTTTTGAGTCATGTTGCTCGGGTTCGAGCAGAGGTTTGGGATAGTGTAGCCGGGACCTTAGGGTCAGAGACAGGGTGTACTTGATGTTGGATCGTGGGTTATTGCGGCAACTGCGGACAGTAGGCGGTTGACCGGATCTTGATTATTTTACCCGATTGTGGGTTGTGGGTTATTGCGGTGACCGCGGACATTGGGCGGTTGACCGGATGTTTACTATTGCATCAGATTGGGTATCAGATTTCTCTAGTGGATGGAGTTTCCCACTTGTTGAGTACTATTGCATCTGATTGGGGATTGGGGTTTCTTTAGTGGACGGAGTTTCCCACTTTGATCATAGTCTTGATCCAGTCCTGCTATATTGAGATATGTGCTACAGAGATACTTGTGATACTGATGACAGAGATACTTTACTCGTGTGGGTCGCTCCCCTCGAGTGCCACTCCGGAGGTAGGCTTTTCGGACCCAGCCTTGTGTGCCGGTCTGATACTTGTTTTGGGATGCGAGCCGTGCGGGCCGATCCTGCGGTTTCGAGCCTTGTGTGCAGATTCCGCTGAGCAGGCAGTACCAGTTTTACTGGTGGTACCAGATTGGGTTTATTTGGTCATATACTGTTTCCTGATGCATTCATACAGTCATTTCTTCCAGTATTGCATTTAGAGGCATACTAGTAGTGGTTTCCCCTTTTATTCAGTAGTTCTGTTTACAGCTTTACCACTTACCCCTTTTCTTGCCTCTGGTAGACTTAGTGGGTACGCCGGAGTTTGAGGCTTTACCCACAGGGGGAGGCTACTGGTTTACTAGTGGTTCTCACCCCCATTGTTGTTTCCCTCTTTTCTTCCTCCTGTTTTGCAGAGTCCTCTGCGGGAGTTGCTGACCTTCGGTCATTGTTCGAGGCGAGGGAGTCCCGAGCTAGATCCTTACCGCCCGAGGAGTGTAGCTGTATCCCCTGATTGGAGTTTCCTTGTAGCTGCCAGCTGATGTTTACTGTTTACTTTGATTAGAGAGATCTTTTGTATTTAGAGAGAGACTGATGTTGAGACTGATGTACTATAGTTTTAGTTTATCCCCCTTTTATAGTTGAGAGATGCTGTACTAAGGACATTGTATGATGATTATCTGTATTCGAGGAAATGGACATTGTGCGTTATTTCTTATTGTACAGTGATTGGATTTTATTTTACAGTATTTTATTTCCGCTCTGATATTTGCGTAGATATAGTACTATCTTTTGCAGGTTAGACGCTTCACCTATGCGGGTTTTGCATAGGTGGCGGATCTGTTGGCGAGCCCGGGTCGCAGTTTCGACCCTTGGGGCGTGACAAGCCGGGCGCCCGGATAGGCGCCACGTGCCCCCGCCTGGGGCACGGGTTGGGCCGGCGCCGGGCCGAGCCCAGTACTGTGCTTCAGCAGAGTACCATTTCCCCCCCCCCTCTTTTCTTCTTTTCTTCTTTCTTCTTCTTCCTCCTACTTATGCTCCTCTACCTCCTCCTTCTCCCACTTTTGGAGCTTCCAACTTTGGGGACTTCTACAGAGGACTTATTGGCAACCCTCCTTCATCTTCATCAGCAAAGAGATGGATTATAGAGGCTTTATCACCATCATCTTCCCCATGAGGCAAGTACCACCATTGTTGCAGTTTGTGAACCTCTCCGTCGCGTTTCAGTGCAAAAATTTCCCAGGACTCATTTCTTGGAAATTTGAGCTCATTTTTGGTTCTACTTTTTCACAAGAGGTAAGGCTACAATCTTTGTATTCAACTCTCCCCTCAGATCCCATGTTTTTACAGAGTTTTAGGGCCATATTTGGGACCCTTCATTTCAGTCTGGAATCCAGAATAGTCCTCTGTATTTTGGCTTTTCTGAATTGTAGGAGTGGAATATTTGGATGATTTTTGGGGGAAAATTTCCAGGACTTGAAGATCTACAATATTGGTTTGTATCATTTTCCCCAGATCTGAGTTTTTATTAGGGTTTATGCATGATCTTTGGAACACCTTGCTGCATTCGTGCACAGATGGAACTTGGTGGATAGTTCAAAGTGTTTATGGGTTTTCTCCTTCATCCGAGCATGAAATTTGGAGTTCTTTAGCTCAATTTGTATCTACTCTCGACAAGGAATCCAATGGTACCTCTCTTGTAGGATTTGGAGCACGTTTGGTTAGGTAACTTTAATGATCTTTCCAAGTGCTATTATATGGATTACTGCAGTCCCTGTTTTAGTTTTGATTTGAGCATTGCACCTTGGAATGCAGATAACTTTGTGGATATAGAGGATTTTTCAGAAATTCAAGTTGGGACTTCTTCTTAACTTCAAGGTGAGCAAATTCTCTTTTGTGATCTGTGGATAAATCCCTTTGGAAAAGCCCCTAATTAAGCTTGGAAATGCTAGCAAGTTTATGTTAGCAGTTTTGGACAGCATTATGACATTTGTTGTGTTTGAATGTTAAGGGAGATTAATGGTGGATTTTTGAGGACTTGAAGGTATTTGTATGAAAGAGGAGATCTTTGTTTTACTGTTGGAGACTTCCTTGTTGCACTTGCTGAAATTCTGGAATTTGAGTGCGCAGTGTGCATTGTTTCGGTGATCGTGCCCAATCCGTGAGGCGGATTTGGATGATTTTCGCGGCATCGGACTCCTGGGAGGATAAGGATTACTCACGCCAAAATTCAGCCAGATCGGGCATCGGATCGTCAAGTTTCAGGTGGGTGGTTGTGCTTTGCCGAAAAAGACGATTTACCCACTCGGGCTATTGGTTTTCCCTCATGGCATAGTTGATTGTTGTTCTTTTCTCCTTGGTATAATATGCTTGGATATCCATGTTTAGATTAAGTTATTTGATCCTCTGTGTATACACGAGTGAATGAATAGTTTGATTGATGTTGCATTATCTCATATGAAGCGATTGTAAGCTATCATCCTTAAAGTTATGGCTATGTGAGAGTATTTGGGAAAATTAATCTTCAACCTACACCTTGTGATGAATGGTTAACATTATTATGGGAGAATGATGGTGATAGTTATATATAAATGATTTTGGTTGATTTATGTGAAGGACATGGTTGCTATGTGAGAAGGGTTATTATGACTTTATGTGAATGTCATATGGGCTAAGTGTGAATGGCTACCAAGGGTAAGTGAGGGTGATCTTGTTGATGATTCTTGAACCTATGTCATGAGAGGTTATATGTTAAATGATTCTTGACTTATCTATATGAGAATAATGTCTCCACTTGGTGATATAAATTATAGTTGTTGATCCTTATCCTACAATGTGTAATGTTGGGCATAAATGTTGATTCATAACCTATCTTTGTGAGAATAATTAGTTGATTGATCTTTGATCTAGCTTATGTGAAAATGGGTGTTGATGTTGGTTATTGATCTAGTTGATGTGAGATTGACCTATGCTTTTGATTCCTAATTCATTCATGAAAAGATGGTTATCATTGTGAGTTGAGGCCTATTCCTTATGAGACTAAGCTTTGTTCATGACTCCTAATTCCTCCAAATGAGATTGGATGTTGTTGGTAGATCCTATGTTCATCCTATGTGAGATCAATGAAGGTTGTGGAGCCTTAGACTATTCATCTCTGATACATGATTGAATGTATATGATTAAGTAATGTTAAATGATCCTAAGCATATTCATGTATGAATGTGAGGTTTGACAAGCGTTGTACCATCTTATGTGATTTTGATTAGGTGTGGCACTTCCTTATTTTTATACTTTGTGAGCATCGTGTATGTGGTATAGGCAGGCATAGGCTATGTTGCACTTAATGTTCTTATGCAATCACCAATATTTTGGAATAGCATTCTCTAATAAATGTAAGAACATTGACACCTGTTTTCTTTTTATCATCTTGGGACATTTGCATGCTTGTATGGTCATCTAGATAGGCCACCTCTTTCTGCTACACTATCATGTTGGAATTTGACTTAGGAGAAACCATGCTTTATACTTTTCTCCTTTTCATTTAGACTCTGGGTATTTGTAGCTCGGGTGCGAGCAGGGGGTTTGGGATAGTGTAGTCAGATTCTTGGGGTCTGGGACAGGCTGGCTTGAGGGCAGGGTATTGCGGCTACCGCAGACTTTGGGCGGTTGACCGGATGTTTACTTATGCATCAGATTGGGTATCAGATTTCTCTAGTGGATGGAGTTTCCCACTTATTGAGTATTATTGCACCAGATTGGGGATCGGGGTTTCATTAGTAGATGGATTTTCCCACTTTGATCATAGTCATGATCCAGTCCTGCTAATTTTGATACTTGTTACAGAGATACTTGTGAAACTGATGACAGAGATACTTTACTCGTGTGGGTCGCTCCCCTCGAGTGCCTGTCACGCCCCGAGTTCAAAAACCAGTGTATAAATTTTTTTTTTTTTTTAAATCAGAGTTGCAAATCAACCAGGGCAATGACAGACCGCCACATATATAGAAGAGTCCCAATCCCCTATGGAATTGAGCCTTTTCTATATATGCACGGCTAGGTTGGCAACAATCATCAGAGTACTAACTACGTACTACAAATAACAATAACAACAACAACAACAAAGTTACAGATTTCTTTACAAATATATTACATCTGAATACCACTTTAATTAACTATTTCTAAATACACGGCTGTCCAAGGTCAATCTCTATCTCGGAATCTCACCAACACGTCCCGACATCCCAGCACCCGCTCGGCCTGAAAAACAGTCACCCGAGGGTGTGAGATACACCGGAGTGTATCCCAGTGGGCACGACGAGCCGAGAAATAGCAGATCGTACCTACTGGTATACAATACTAGAGGATAGTAATAATCAGGGGTTAGAATAATCAGATAGGCAATCACAAATATATACTCACAGTTAGGATATGCAATGATCATAGTTAAGATAACAGGTAGGCAACATAGAGATCAACAGATATATCATCACGGAGGTTACAATTAGGATAAGCAGATACATAATCATGGAGATCATAGTTAGGATATGCAGATATATAATCATGGAACTTTATCTAATTAGAGGATAGGAAAAATCATGAGTTACGATAAAAGCAGGCTGAACAGGCAACATATGCATCAACAACTGAAATAACAAGTTACCCAATCAGAAGCCACCATTTTGGTCATCAAGACCTCAGGGAATATGCCCAACCTAGCACCAACCTAGCTGACATTCTCCCCTTGGGAGTCACGGGCCTTTCAACAGACCACTTTACCGGTAAAGAACAAAGCGCACGAGGAGCGACCTCGGATATGTTCGTGAAGTACAGCGGTGCGGGCGATCAATGCGAATGCTCAAGCTCACGGTCCACAGACCGGTAATCGGCAAAAAGCTAGAACAATCCCCTCTGGGATGCAACAGTAATAAGATAACAGCATCTCAACTCAATGCAAGATCAACAACAAATCTCAACTCAAATGTAGGATCAATCAACAGCAACAATGAATCATGGATCAAAATAATCAGAAGTGCTGACATTCAGGTATAACAATATCTAAGAATCGAATCGTAAGATCTGGAAGCAACTGAATACCAATCATGCAGACTAACCAATTATGCAGACTAAACACATGTTTTTTTTTTTTTTGAGAAAACTAATTTACAAACATATTTTAGGTCCAAACCTCGCAGAGCGTTGCCTTTGTCCTATCAAACAAGAACAGACTCCGGCGACCCTACGAAGTTCGGTAAAAACATTTATTTAATAAAATCATGTATCTAGCAGCATAATTGGTGAACAACAACCAATCACGAATGCAATGCGGAATATGATCAATAATCTCATAGATCAGGATATAACACCAGCCAATCACGAAGGCAATGCGGAATAATCAACAGCCATTATGAAATAGAACCAGGTTTAGCAACTATACCAAATCATACTGTCCAAACACATGCAGTTTTAAGAAAAATCATTAAAACAGGTTTTGGGTTCAAACCTCGCAGAGCAGTGCCTTTGTCCTATCAAACAAGAACAGACGCAGGCGACCCTGCGAAGCTTGGGTAAAAATTATTGTTTGAGCAAAGTACATGTGTTTAGCAGTACAGGCTTTGAAATCAAGATCATTAGAATGTCCAATCAGGCATGGCAACTAATAGTAATATATCTCAATCAAAGGCAGACAGGCTCAAATATAACCTAGATTAACCAAAAACAGGAGTCCAACCAATACCGTACACAGAGGGCCGAAATGATAAAGCCCGGACCGAAGATAACCCACCTGACAAATAGCGGCGACTAAACTGTAATCCACTGTATGCTCGAGGACCAGAGACAAATCGAGCCAACCTGGATCAAACATAATAATCAACCTCAAACTCACTAACCACAACTTAAAACCCAGATCAATTTTAAAACCTCTACATAGCCATTTTGCATTTTTGTTTCTCCGGGACTTCAAAATCAGTTTTTAACGCGAACATCGCGTCCAGTGACCCCAAATTAGTCAAGAACTCACTGTCGCGGCTTCGCAAACATCCTAGAACAGTGTTTGGGTCATAATTACATTTGGAGGTTGGTTTAACTACAACTTTTAATCTAATCATCATTTAATAAAACTTTGTACATCAAAGTGGCTCTGGACAGTGCCAGGATACCAGGGCTCACCTTTGGGCAGCCCAGAAACTACTGGATCAAAGAGATCCAAAGCCTTGCTCTCTAACAATGTGTACAATGCTCTAAACTTAGTTCCACACAGATCTGATTGATCTGAAGTGAGCATCAAGCTCAGGGGGCAATTTAGAGCAACTTTTATTTTTACAGTGAAGCCAAATTCCAAAGTTTTCTTCTCTGTGGCATTTCTACAAACACCTTAAGGGCACTATTCCAACATCAAACACATAGCCCAAGCTTGGATTTGTTCTCTGCAACCACAGCACCTGGGCCCTTCCAAGATGGATCAAATTAATCTTCTAAGTTTATAGACCATTTTCCCTTAATCTGGAACAACCAAAACCCCCAGGTTGGCCGCGGCAAGGTGGAGAAGATGAAGCTTCAACCTTGAAATTCGTGACCAATCAACCAAGGGATCTGGAACCAAACCACTTGCACCAACCATCCTAAAAGCTCAAGGCAAACTTACCAAGACCCATGCCCGGCGACAGGATGCGACGGCGGCGGCGGTGGAGCAAGCTCCATTTTGAGCTTCTTCACCATTAATGGCGGATTTCTACAGAGGCAGCTTGGAGCCCTCCAACATGGATGGAAATACTCTAATGGTCCACACGAAACTTCCCGACCATCTCACCCCGGCCAAAGATGGCCGGAGCGCCGGCGGCCGCAACATGGTGCAATTTCGGGTCAACCATGGCCGACCCTCATTCGGGCTGCATGGGAACCATGCAAAAGCATGGTTGGGATCCTCTTGGTCCCAGCAAGTGATCTGGGTAGGTGTCCGGCGTCGGGGAAGCCCGCCGGCACCGAAAATGACAGTTCGGCCAACATGCAATAACTTCAAAAGCTAGGGCATCCAATATCTCTTGAATTACTAAGCCATATTTATTAAAACTTTGCAGAATTATTAGGCATGTCCTACAGTCCCTACATGTCAATTTTTAGCTTGGTTGGTTCATTATGTCCATAGTTATCTCAAGGTGAAGTTTTATTAGGTTTTCGGCCATAGTTGGCCGCCGCCGGCCATGCGCTTTGCATGTGGAGCTCTGGCTTTGCAGGGAGCACGATAAGGACCTAAGAATTCTACTGCTAGGGGTCCCGGGTCCAAACAACCTTTGGTTTGAGAGAGCTTACCTTGGCCGGAGTCGATGAAGAGAGGATGAAGCCGGTTTCACTCCTCCTCCTTTGCGCGGCCACGGCCACCACCAAGGTGCTCTTCCAGTCACGAGGGAACACCAAGGGCACTCAGAAGCTCTTTTGGGTGAAGTTGGTTCCAACCTTCTTCACTCTCTCTCTTTCTCGGATTATCTCAAGGTGGTGGTGTCCCTCGGCTTACCCCAGCAACCCGTGGCTAGGTCTAGGAGAGTTGCAGAGATACACAGGAACTCCTTCAAAACACAAGAGAAAAGGTTGGAGTCCTCTTACTTCACCTCTCCTCTTCCTCACACTCTCGGGTTGGAACAATGGAGGTGTTCTTTGGCTTCTCTTCACTCCGGGGCTAGGTTTTGAGGATGGCAGGGTACTCAGGAGTTGGTTGAGTCCCAACATGCCTCCTCGTGTTGTCCCCAAGGAGCTCAAGAGACCCAACTTGATTTAATGCTAGATTCTACCCACTTCCTCTTTTCACACTTAACCCTTAGCAGCCGAACCCTTGCTGTAGGTTACAATTACACCTAGGACCCTATAGATTAAGTCCCATACACTAAGGCACATAAAATATTAAGTTTCCTTACAAATTAATCCATTTTTTTAGGTGTTTTTCACGCATTCCGAGGCAATCCGATCGTTCGTCAATTTGCGAAACGGACTTTGCCACGACGTCCGGCTCGTCGAGACTTGTCAAGTAGCGTATTTGTTTGTTTAGTTTAGTGCTCGAATAAAATTTTGGGCCATCATTGATCCACTAAATCTCAAATTTTGCCAATTTCATCAATTATTCATATTCCAAAAGCAAACTTTAATCATTTAAATTTCAGAGTTACTACATTACCCACAACTTCTAAGAAGTTTCGTCCCCGAAACTTATCAAAATAAACTTAAAGTTCAAAACCACACACCCTAAACCAAAATAACTGTTTATTATAATTTATTTATCAAACATCTTAACACCCAGATGGACCTTCTCCAGATGGTTCGCCTTGTTGGGTCAGAGCATAAACTCGACCACCAGACACCTGGCGTGATCCTTCAGTTTGGCGCGATTGTGGATGACGACTTGAAGCAGCCACACTCTGGGTGGGCGCAGCAGGTCTAAAAGCAAGTGGTTGCACTGACAGCACTGGTGGGGCCGGAGTAGACCTTTGCGGGCAGTTTGCAGAGATATGCCCGGGCTGGCCACACTGGTAACACTTTCCATGGCGCTGGCTGCAGGTGTATGGTTGATGATCAGCCCCACAGAAAATGCAGGGTCCTGCCCTCTGCTGCCGATTACTCCCTCGAGAACTTACTGCTTGAGTTTGGTTTCCTTGTGGATGAGGGGGTCTCCACTTAGATCCAGAAGATCCTTCTCCATTTCCAGAAAATGGTCGCTTCTTCCCTTTACCCTTTTCCATTGCTTCTCGCTCAGCACGCGAGATTACTAAGTCAGATTCAATGGAAAGGCATCGCTCAATGCAGTCATCATAATTGGCGATCAGATGCGATGATAGTTGACGTCGAATTTCAGGCCGTAAACCCTGGGTAAACAGCCTGACTTTGCGCCTTTCATCCTGTACCGCGCGAGGCACCAAGTCAGCGATTCTAGTGAATTCTTCTTCATACTCCCGTATAGTGCGGGTTTCTTGACGGATAGTCTCCAGATCCCTTTCTAGAGACTCCCTTGTGGTTTCTTTGAGATAACGATGATATAGGGCTGCCTTAAATTGTTCCCAAGTGGGTTTAGGCGCACCCTCAGCAAAGTTATCTCGCCTGTAGTGAAGCCACCACATACTAGCACTGACTCCCAAACAGTGCACTCCTAGCATCACCTTGTCTTCTTCCTCAGTATCTAAGTCTCGAAAAAAATTTTCCATACGGTTCAGCCACTCCTCAAGTGCCCAATGATCTTTCTCTCTTCCAGTAAACTCCTGGGGTTTAAATTTATTAAACTCTAACAACACCCCTCTAGTCCTTGTCTTTTCCGCCCTATACGCTGCTCTGTGGTCCTCTGGTGCAACAGGTTGCACAGGTGGAGCAGGCAGTCCCACATTGGGAACAGGATGGCCACCCCCTGCCACCGCAGGAGCAACCCCAGCCGTAGGAACAGCTTCAGGGATAGCGGGCACAACTGGTGGCACCGGTGCAGGAGGAGCAGGTTGTCCTTCAGGCTCAGGGGCTGGCGGTGCAACAGGTGGTACTGGTGCAGCACGACGAGCATTGGCTTCCTGCTGAGTATACTGGTGGATCATTGCTGCCAGAGCAGCAAGCTGGTCTTCAAACCGTTGCATTCCGTCGGGGCTTTCTGGGCCTCGGCTTTCAGCAGATGTTTGGGAAGCCCCCCGACCAATGCCAGATCCACGCCTACCACCAACACCGCGTCGAGCCATAACTGCAATATCCAGGAACTAATCTTAGTACAACGACCCACAACTTCTGTTTCAGACTTAGGACTTAGAACTTGGAAAACTACCCAACGTTCTCACGTGACACAAGTCTTCCTAGGGTTCGTTCCTAGCCATATCTAAACATCGTATTCCTATTGCTCTGATACCATCTAATCTGTCACGCCCCGAGTTCAAAAACCAGTGTATAAATTTTTTTTTTTTTAAAAAATCAGAGTTGCAAATCAACCTGGGCAATGACAGACCGCCACATATATAGAAGAGTCCAAATCCCCTATGGAATTGAGCCTTTTCTATATATGCACGGCTAGCTTGGCAACAATCATCAGAGTACTAACTACGTACTACAAATAACAATAACAACAACAACAACAATGTTACAGATTTCTTTACAAATATATTACATCTGAATACCACTTTAATTAACTATTTCTAAATACACGGTTGTCCAAGGTCAATCTCTATCTCGGAATCTCACCAACACGTCCCGACATCCCAGCACCCGCTCGGCCTGAAAAACAGTCACCCGAGGGTGTGAGATACACCGGAGTGTATCCCAGTGGGCACGACGAGCCGAGAAATAGCAGATCGTACCTACTGGTATACAATACTAGAGGATAGTAATAATCAGGGGTTAGAATAATCAGATAGGCAATCACAGATATATACTCACAGTTAGGATATGCAATGATCATAGTTAAGATAACAGATAGGCAACATAGAGATCAACAGATATATCATCACGGAGGTTACAATTAGGATAAGCAGATACATAATCATGGAGATCACAGTTAGGATATGCAGATATATAATCATGGAACTTTATCTAATTAGAGGATAGCAAAAATCATGAGTTACGATAAAAGCAGGCTGAACAGGCAACATATGCATCAACAACTGAAATAACAAGTTACCCAATCAGAAGCCACCATTTTGGTCATCAAGACCTCAGGGAATATGCCCAACCTAGCACCAACCTAGCTGACATTCTCCCCTTGGGAGTCACGGGCCTTTCAATAGACCACTTTACCGGTAAAGAACAAAGCGCACGAGGAGCGACCTCGGATATGTTCGTGAAGTACAGCGGTGCGGGCGATCAATGCGAATGCTCAAGCTCACGGTCCACAGACCGGTAATCGGCAAAAAGCCAGAACAATCCCCTCTGGGATGCAACAGTAATATGATAACAGCATCTCAACTCAATGCAAGATCAACAACAAATCTCAACTCAAATGCAAGATCAATCAACAGCAACAATGAATCATGGATCAAAATAATCAGAAGTGCTGACATTCAGGTATAACAATATCTAGGAATCGAATCGTAAGATCTGGAAGCAACTGAATACCAATCATGCAGACTAACCAATTATGCAGACTAAACACATGTTTTTTTTTTTTTTGAGAAAACTAATTTACAAACATATTTTAGGTCCAAACCTCGCAGAGCGTTGCCTTTGTCCTATCAAACAAGAACAGACTCCGGCGACCCTACGAAGTTCGGTAAAAACATTTATTTAATAAAATCATGTATCTAGCAGCATAATTGGTGAACAACAACCAATCACGAATGCAATGCGGAATATGATCAATAATCTCATAGATCAGGATATAACACCAGCCAATCACGAAGGCAATGCGGAATAATCAACAGCCATTATGAAATAAAACCAGGTTTAGCAACTATACCAAATCATACTGTCCAAACACATGCAGTTTTAAGAAAAATCATTAAAACAGGTTTTGGGTTCAAACCTCGCAGAGCAGTGCCTTTGTCCTATCAAACAAGAACAGACGCAGGCGACCCTGCGAAGCTTGGGTAAAAATTATTGTTTGAGCAAAGTACATGTGTTTAGCAGTACAGGCTTTGAAATCAAGATCATTAGAATGTCCAATCAGGCATGGCAACTAATAGTAATATATCTCAATCAAAGGCAGATAGGCTCAAATATAACCTAGATTAACCAAAAACAGGAGTCCAACCAATACCGTACACAGAGGGCCGAAATGATAAAGCCCGGACCGAAGATAACCCACCTGACAAATAGCGGCGACTAAACTGCAATCCACTGTATGCTCGAGGACCAGAGACAAATCGAGCCAACCTGGATCAAACATAATAATCAACCTCAAACTCACTAACCACAACTTAAAACCCAGATCAATTTTAAAACCTCTACATAGCCATTTTGCATTTTTGTTTCTCCGGGACTTCAAAATCAGTTTTTAACGCGAGCATCGCGTCCAGTGACCCCAAATTAGTCAAGAACTCACTATCGCGGCTTCGCAAACATCCTAGAACAGTGTTTGGGTCATAATTACATTTGGAGGTTGGTTTAACTACAACTTTTAATCTAATCATCATTTAATAAAACTTTGTACATCAAAGTGGCTCTGGACAGTGCCAGGATACCAGGGCTCACCTTTGGGCAGCCCAGAAACTGCTGGATCAAAGAGATCCAAAGCCTTGCTCTCTAACAATGTGTACAATGCTCTAAACTTAGTTCCACACAGATCTGATTGATCTGAAGTGAGCATCAAGCTCAGGGGGCAATTTAGAGCAACTTTTATTTTTACAGTGAAGCCAAATTCCAAAGTTTTCTTCTCTGTGGCATTTCTACAAACACCTTAAGGGCACTATTCCAACATCAAACACATAGCCCAAGCTTGGATTTGTTCTCTGCAACCACAGCACCTGGGCCCTTCCAAGATGGATCAAATTAATCTTCTAAGTTTATAGACCATTTTCCCTTAATCTGGAACAACCAAAACCCCCAGGTTGGCCGCGGCAAGGTGGAGAAGATGAAGCTTCAACCTTGAAATTCGTGACCAATCAACCAAGGGATCTGGAACCAAACCACTTGCACCAACCATCCTAAAAGCTCAAGGCAAACTTACCAAGACCCATGCCCGGCGACAGGATGCGACGGCGGCGGCGGTGGAGCAAGCTCCATTTTGAGCTTCTTCACCATTAATGGCGGATTTCTACAGAGGCAGCTTGGAGCCCTCCAACATGGATGGAAATACTCTAATGGTCCACACGAAACTTCCCGACCATCTCACCCCGGCCAAAGATGGCCGGAGCGCCGGCGGCCGCAACATGGTGCAATTTCGGGTCAACCATGGCCGACCCTCATTCGGGCTGCATGGGAACCATGCAAAAGCATGGTTGGGATCCTCTTGGTCCCAGCAAGTGATCTGGGTAGGTGTCCGGCGTCGGGGAAGCCCGCCGGCACCGAAAATGACAGTTCGGCCAACATGCAATAACTTCAAAAGCTAGGGCATCCAATATCTCTTGAATTACTAAGCCATATTTATTAAAACTTTGCAGAATTATTAGGCATGTCCTACAGTCCCTACATGCCAATTTTTAGCTTGGTTGGTTCATTATGTCCATAGTTATCTCAAGGTGAAGTTTTATCAGGTTTTCGGCCATAGTTGGCCGCCGCCGGCCATGCGCTTGGCATGGGGAGCTCTGGCTTTGCAGGGAGCATGATAAGGACCTAAGAATTCTACTGCTAGGGGTCCCGGGTCCAAACAACCTTTGGTTTGAGAGAGCTTACCTTGGCCGGAGTCGATGAAGAGAGGATGAAGCCGGTTTCACTCCTCCTCCTTTGCGCGGCCACGGCCACCACCAAGGTGCTCTTCCAGTCACGAGGGAACACCAAGGGTACTCAGAAGCTCTTTTGGGTGAAGTTGGTTCCAACCTTCTTCACTCTCTCTCTTTCTCGGATTATCTCAAGGTGGTGGTGTCCCTCGGCTTACCCCAGCAACCCGTGGCTAGGTCTAGGAGAGTTGCAGAGATACACAGGAACTCCTTCAAAACACAAGAGAAAGGGTTGGAGTCCTCTTGCTTCACCTCTCCTCTTCCTCACACTCTCGGGTTGGAACAATGGAGGTGTTCTTTGGCTTCTCTTCACTCCGGGGCTAGGTTTTGAGGATGGCAGGGTACTCAGGAGTTGGTTGAGTCCCAACATGCCTCCTCGTGTTGTCCCCAAGGAGCTCAAGAGACCCAACTTGATTTAATGCTAGATTCTACCCACTTCCTCTTTTCACACTTAACCCTTAGCAGCCGAACCCTTGCTGTAGGTTACAATTACACCTAGGACCCTATAGATTAAGTCCCATACACTAAGGCACATAAAATATTAAGTTTCCTTACAAATTAATCCATTTTTTTAGGTGTTTTTCACGCATTCCGAGGCAATCCGATCGTTCGTCAATTTGTGAAACGGACTTTGCCACGACGTCCGGCTCGTCTTGACTTGTCAAGTAGCGTATTTGTTTGTTTAGTTTAGTGCTCAAATAAAATTTAGGTCCATCATTGATCCACTAAATCTCAAATTTTGCCAATTTCATCAATTATTCATATTCCAAAAGCAAACTTTAATCATTTAAATTTCAGAGTTACTATAGTGCCACTCCGGAGTTGGCTTTAGACCGTGACGGGTACCGGTCCATCTTTTCAGAATTTCGAGCCTTGTGTGCTGGTCCCTTGGGATTTCGAGCCATGTGTGCTGGTCCCCTACTGAGTTCTTGAGTTCGACAGAAGAGCAGGCAGTACCAGTTTTACTGGTGGCGCTAGATTGGGTTTATTTGGTCAGATACTGTTTTCTGATGCATTCATACAGTCATTTCTTTCGATACTGCATTTAGAGGCATACTAGTGGTAGCTTCCTCTTATCAGTATTTCTGTTTATAGCTTACCACCTCTCTTACTCCTTCTCTTGCCTCTGGTAGACTTAGTGGGTACGTCGGGGTTTGAGGCTTTACCCACAGGGGGAGGCTACTGGTTTTACTAGTGGTTCTCACCCCCATTGTTGTTTTTCCCCTTTCCTCCCTTTGTTTTGCAGTATCTGCTGCGGGAGTTGCGGATCTTCGGTTGACTGTTCGAGGCGAGAGAGTCGCGAGATAGATCCCTACCAGTGTTGATTTCTACAGTGGGATAGATGTACCAATCCGGATTGTGGGTTTCACTGTACACAGTTGTATTTTATTATTTCAGTTTATCTCCCTTTTTGGATTTATAGATGTTGTATAGGTGGCTTTTACTTGTAGTACAGTTTCGGTGGACCGGATTATTGTATCATTATTTTTGGGAGATGGATATTGTACTTGTATTTTTCAGTTGTACAGTGATTCAGGTTTTTATTACAGCAGTTTTCCTTCAGCTCTGATATCTGTTTAGTTATTAGATGATACTTTGCAGGTTGAACGCTTCACCTATGCGGGGTTTTGCATAGGTGGCGGATCTGTTGGCGAGCCCGGGTCGCAGTTTCAACCCCGGGGCGTGACACCCCTAGCCGATGGTCAACGCCACGTGTCACTTTTTCAAGTGACAGAAAATTCTGGTCTCAACAATAATATATAAGCTCTACTATATATATATATATATATATATATATATATATATATATAATTGAGCTCCTATGCTTTTAAAAGTACTTAATCATTGGTACCTGTAGATTTTTTAGCCCTTAGATGAAAAAATATGTGGTTAGGATGATAGTGGGTCCCTTGAGTTAAATGAGTGGTTGGTGTAATAGAATGATCTAATTGATGAAATTAGTCAAAATGGTAAATCTAACGGTAAAAAACTTACAAGCACCAATTGTTTGGTGCTTGTACAAGCATAGTAGCCAAACTATATATATATATATATATATATATATATATATATATATATATATATATATATATATATATATATATATATATATATATATATATATGAGAAGTGCCACCTGTACACCCCAAATGGGGTGTATATCCTACACCCACCCCATCCTGGGGTGGGTATTCCTCCACTCGTCCCATCGATGGGACGAGTGGAATTCACCCACCCCAAGATGGGGTGGGTGTAAGATGTACACCCCAATTGGGGTGTACATCTAGCAATTTCCTATATATATATATAATAAAACTTATATACTTTCAAAAATACGAGCTCATTCATATTTGTGAATTTTTAACCATAGAATTTATTTTGAGATCCGTATTATTGTAAAGGTAATTAAGAAGAGAAAGAAAAATTACAATTACACAAATCTCAATACAAATTTTATAGTAAAAAATTCACAAGTGTGAATGAGCTTGTATTTTTGAAAGTATATATATATATATATATATATATATATATATATATATATATATATATATATATATATATATATAGAGAGAGAGAGAGAGAGAGAGAGAGAGAGATAGCTTATATGCTTTTAAAAGCACAAGTCCATTCATGCTTGTGAATTTTTTACTATTGGATTTATATTGGGATTTATGTTTTTATAAAATCAACTAAAAAGAGAAAGATAAAGTAAAAATCACAAATCCCAATACAAATCCAAAAGTAAAAAATTCATAAGTATGGATGGGTTTGTACTTTTAAAAGCATGTAAGCTCTAGAGAGTAGAGTTTACATGCTTTTAAAAGTACACGTCCATCCATACTTGTAAATTTTTTACTTTTGTATTTGTATTGAGATTTGTGTTTTTGTAAAGTCAACTAAAAAGAGAGGAAGATAAAGTACAATAGCATAAATCTCATGCAAATCCAATAGTAAAAAATTCACAAGTATAGTTGAGCTTGTGATTTTGAAAATATATAAGCTCTAATATATATATATATATATATATATATATATATATATATATATATATATATATATATATATATATATATATATATATATATATATTGGGATCCGTGCTATTGTACTTCCTCTTTCTTTCTATTTAGTTGGATTTTCAATAATACGAATCTTAATACAAATCTAATGGTAAAAAATTCACAAGCATAGTTATGCTTGTTCTTTTAAAAGTATATATATATATATTAGGGCTTATATATTTTCAAAAGTACAAGCACAATTATGTTTGTAATTTTTTTTTAATTGGATTTGTTTTGAGATTTGTACTATTGCAAAGTCAACTAAAAGGAAGAAAGAGAGTACAGTAGCACGAATTTTAATGCAAATTCAATAATAAAAAAATTAAGTATGATTAAACTTGTCCTTTTAAAAGTATATAAACTAAAAAAAATATTTCTAATGATATTTCAACTTTCTAAAATTTTTATTTACTATTTTCTTTTCAGAAAAAAAAATCCCTTCTTATATTCCCATTACGGCACAGCGAAAAGCCAAAAGCCAAAAGCCAATCCCCAGAAGCCCTTTCCCGCTGCAGGGGGAAGCGCTTCTTGGTTTTTCTGACGTCCAAGGCCCGGCATCTCCTCACCATCGACAGCTATGAACATTCTTAAAAATAAAATAAAAATGGTAAGAAACCCCCTCAACTATATCAGTTATTGACAAATAGCCTATTGAAATAGCCCCATGAACTTTATTTTTTTTTTATTTTAACTTTTTTAATAAATTTTATATTTTTACAAGAAAAAAAAAAAAATAATTGATCAGCTCTTTTGGCTTCTTGGATATAAAATTCGTGTATAGAGTTCGGAACATGGGCTTACATGCAAAATCCAACGAAACAAAAAATATTTTTAAGAATTTTTTTTTTAGAATTAAGTGCTTTTGGTCAAATAAATTAAATATTTTATTTAATTTATTGACTATATATTCTATTAAATTTTTAGTAATTTTAAGTTTATTACATTGACAACTAATCAGTTATTGACATATAGCCTATTGAAATAGCCCCATGAACTTTAATTTTTTTTTTATTTTAACATTTTTAATAAATTTTATATTTTTACAAGGAAAAAAAAATAATAACTGATCAGCTCTTTTGGCTTCTTGGATATAAAATTCGTGTATAGAGTTCGGAACATGGGCTTACATGCAAAATCCAACGAAACAAAAAATATTTTTAAGAATTTTTTTTTTAGAATTAAGTGCTTTTGGTCAAATAAATTAAATATTTTATTTAATTTATTGACTATATATTCTATTAAATTTTTAGTAATTTTAAGTTTATTACATTGACAACTAATCAGTTATTGACATATAGCCTATTGAAATAGCCCCATGAACTTTAATTTTTTTTTTTATTTTAACTTTTTTAATAAATTTTATATTTTTACAAGGAAAAAAAAAATAATAACTGATCAGCCCTTCTGGCTTCTTGGATATAAAATTCGTGTATAGAGTTCGGAACATGGGCTTACATGCAAAATCCAACGAAACAAAAAATATTTTTAAGATTTTTTTTTTTAGAATTAAGTGCTTTTGGTCAAATAAATTAAATATTTTATTTAATTTATTGACTATATATTCTATTAAATTTTTAGTAATTTTAAGTTTATTACATTGACAACTAATTGTTTATAAATCTACTACATGGAAACTTTTAGTGCAACTAACTAAAATAAGTAAAATAAAATTTAAAAGTTAAAGAATTTAAATTTAAAAATTATAAAGCTAAGAAGAGATAATAACTCCAATTATGATTAAATAATAAGAACCGAACACGGCACCCACTAATACTTTGCGAACCTATCTAGCCTAAAATATAACACACACAAAAAAAAACAAAATTATTAGGCAATCTTTGTTTCGCCTAAAGAGGAAGCTGGGTGGAGTTTATTTGGAACTATAAATACATAATTTTATTATTTGCTTCACTGTAAATTAAATTTATTCATACTTTTATTTTTTCAAAATATGATAATTGACACGCTGTGGGGTGGTGACGAAGTCAATTAATTATACGAGAGAAAAAAATATTAAAAATATAAAAAATAAAATTACTACGATTTTAAAGCCATTAAATTTTTATCAAATAAAAAATAGTGAAAAAATAAATTTTATCTGAACTTCATTTCAACCTAAAAATAAATTAGGATAAAAAAAAAAGACTTCATTATAAAAATAATCTTATGATGTATATAAAAAAAATTCACAAATATTTATATAAAATTTTAAAATTAAGCCCGGCAATTAAGTGATCTCCGATCACGAACAATACCCACCAATGTGTATTGCCACTCTCAACCGAGAGACGTAATTGAAAATTTTTTTTTATTGCTAAAATTTAAAAAAAATCTACTAAACAGTAGATACACACATCATTTATCCAACTAATCACATTTTTTTTTTAAAAAAAATAGTAATAATTATTTTTAAAAGTTATAATAAAATAAGTTAATATTAAAATAATAATTTGATTGGTCCAAAATATTACATCAATTATATGACAGTCATATTATAGATATTTATTTTTTGAGCAATACTATATGTACATGCTACACCCACCCAGCTAAGAATAAAAAATTTACTTTACAAATTGTCATAGGGGGTACATTCTATACCGATCCATTTAAGAATGAAGGTGCCACTTCACAAATTATAAAGTGACTCCTCACCGCACCCCACCAATTGGATGGATGGAATATGTGATGTATACCCCTACAAAGGGTGTACACTTTAGGGTTTTTTTTTTTTTTTTTTTTTTTTTTTTTTTTTTTTTTTTTTTTATGTTATATAGATAGCATTTTTCTATTATTATTAAATTTTTTAAAAAATCCTCTCCTCCTTTACTACAACTCCATCTGTTTATATACATAATAATGCTCAACAACTCCTCTCTCTCCCCCTCCTCTCCCCCTCCTCTCCCCCTTATTCAAATCTCTCTCTCTCTCTCTCTCTCTCTCTCTCTCTCTCCCCATTTCCCCATTTGGGTTTCCTGCTATCTCCTCCGCCATGGAAAAGGACCTCTTTTACGGCGCCCCCAAATGGCCTGCCACCGCCACCGCCACCGCCACCACCACCGCCACCGCCACGTCCGAGCTCAACAACGGCTTCCTCAACCTCTCCACCTGGGACCAATCCAACTTCGACTCCGCCCTGAGCTCCCTCGTCTCCTCCCCCTCCCCTTCCCCTTCCTCCTCCTCCCCCGCCGTCGACAACTTCGTCATCCGCGAGCTCATAGGCCGCCTCGGCACCATCTGCAGCGCCTCCGGCGACGCCTCCCCCACCTACGGCGGCGGCAGCAGCGCCCCCACTTCCTGTTATAACACCCCGCTCAACTCCCCACCGAAGCACCTCCCCCACCCCCCGCAGCCCCATTTCGTTCCGCCCCCCTTCGCCCACACTTCCTGCTTCGGCGCCCGCCCCGCCGCGCCGCAACCACAATTCGCCTGCGCCGAGACCTCCGGCAGGCTCTCGCGCGCCTCCAGCAGCCGTTCCCTCCTCGCCGGCGCCTCCGAATTCGATGCCGATTGCCCAGAGGAGGAGTCGTCGTCGATTCCCGACGGCACCGCGAAACCCGGCAATGAGACCGGTGGTAATGCGAGGAAGAGGAAAGAGGGCCCAAAAGGTAAACAAAAGGAGTCTCCTTTTCCCCACTCCCCTGCTACTGCAACTACTACTGCCACCACCCCCACCAATAATGCAAAGGCGCAGGTACTCCTCATTCTGTTCGGTTCCAAATTTCAACTTTTTTCAGCAAATTATGATTCCAATTTGTTGGTTTTCAGATCGACGAGGGTGATCCGAACGCGAAGAGAAGCAAACCGGCGGATGCGATCGGGCCCGATAAGGACGGGTCGGCGCTGGCGAAGAATGAGGGTGATTTTAATGAGAAGAAGGGGAAGGAGAGCAATGCGAAGCCGCCCGAGCCGCTGAAGGACTACATTCATGTCCGGGCACGGCGGGGCCAAGCAACCGATAGCCACAGCCTCGCGGAGAGGGTGAGAGAGAGAATGGGGATCCATTTTCGTAGGCTATTTTGATTTAGAGTAAAACACCTGAAATGCTTCTTCTCAAATGGATGGTCTCTTGTTTTTTGTAGGTGAGGAGAGAGAAGATCAGTGAGAGGATGAAGTTTCTGCAAGATTTGGTCCCTGGCTGTAATAAGGTATTGGATGATGCAGTTCTATCATTTAATTCTTCGCTCGTTTTCTTAAACAAACTAAAAGAAGTAAAAAAAATTGTCATTTTAAGTGTTTGTGGTTACCAATTTTGTGATGATTTTTTGGCTCCCAATTTGAGAATTTATAGGTGACGGGAAAAGCAGTTATGCTTGATGAGATTATCAACTATGTGCAGTCGTTGCAGCGCCAAGTCGAGGTACACAAATTGCTGGAAAAAATTCAACATTTTTTTTAGTAGTAATTCTCACACTAATCTAAGCTTTCTGTTTTTAGTTCTTATCAATGAAACTTGCAACAATGAATCCACGCCTCGAGTTTAACATGGACAATCTCCCCCCTAAAGATGTAAGTTTGTTCTTGATTTAATTATAGACCCAGATACACAATTCAAAATAGGAATTATGCGGCTTATAAACTGGGTTTTTTTTGCAATTACAGATGCATCAAGCATGTGGAACAATGCCACTCCCGGTTTATCCATTAGAGCCCGGCCTGAACCGCGCATTTCCTTTTTCTCATCAACCCCAGGGGCATCACCCTCTTCAGAGTGTTGTCAGCAATGGCATAGAGATGCCGTTGAATTCCTCTCTCCACCGAAGCCTCACCATGCCACTTCCTCCGCTAGACGGATTTGCAGATGCTTCCTCTCAGGTAAGAGAGAAATGCGAGGGATATTATTGTTATCCAAAAAATCGATCCGGTAGGAATGACCCGCTATCGCGCAGGACTAACCATTAAATGTCAGCCTCACAAAATTGAGGAGCTCACGACCAAATTTCGACACCGTATTATTTAAAAGATCAGTCTGATAGGAAACAACCCAATAGTCTTAGCGATTATAACTAGAAAAGGATATGCCTTCTTGCTCTTATGAAGTTGTCTAAAGACTAAGGTTGGCATACTAATAAAGGGGTGTCTGCTTTTCTTCAGCTTGGGACTTTCTGGGAAGATGACCTGCAGAGTGTTGTTCAGATGGGCTTTGGGCAGACTCAGGAAGCTACTTTTTCCTCTCAGAGCTTCCATGGTAGGTGAATTCGACTACAACAATTAAATTTTAAAGGTAACTTTTAAAACGGAAGTTTAAAACACAACTTCTGATGCAGGCACAATGCCAACATCTCGCATGAAGATTGAACTCTAGAACATATATAAACCGTCAAGCATACAAGAGTCCTTTGTGTGTGTGTATATATATATATATATATATATATATATATATATATATATATATATATATATATATATATATATATATATATATATATATATATATATATCGAGTCGATTGGTTCAAAGCAGCAAAGGGAGCTACAAACTAACAATCATTAGGTCCGAGCACGATATTCGTGTGAAGAATTTTCATCAATACCACATTCTACTATTGTAAACAGTGCGAGGGCGATAGCCAGTTGAGTATTCAGTTTCATGATGTTGTTTTGTGTTATCATGAGAATGTTGTTATTACTCGGTGATTCAGCAATCTATTTTTTTCTGTCCTACTCGTCGCAATTCTCGCCTTAATCAAAAGTATTTCTTTTCCACTTTTTAACAGTGGAAAATTTTGGTTTCTTCTTTCTGAAAACAGCTGTGTATATGGGGCGCCAATAATGTTAAGTCACATTTATATCTCATTGCTGAATTTGTTGTTACGAAGTCCTGTTTATGCAGTACAACTTTGTTTCTGCCAATTTGAGCTGTAGTCAACCAATTTTACAGAATCTCCAACCTCTCTTTTCTTCCTTATGTACACATTTTAAATCCAACTAACCTTAGAACTGTACCTTAACAACCCCATTTCTTTATTCTCCCAAAGCTGGCATTGGAGACAGGCCCTTTCATGAAGAGAATAGAATCAAAATGACCAGGCTGGCAAAATTTGAGTTTGACAAGAATCAATCAGCAAAAGAAAGATTATAGAAGAAAAAGGAGGTCCTTGTTAGAGATGTCCTAAATGATAAAGCTTTACAGTTTATAGAAAGTAATGGGCAAAGAAAGAGAGAATTGGGTTCCAGAGTGGATTGATTCCTCCCTACAAAGAAAAGGATATCTTATAAAGACTCATCTTATTTGTTCAGCAAATACTCTTCTTCTTTTTTTTTTAAGAAAAAAAAACTGTAAATGTGTACGGAGCTTTACACAGTGAGTACATACTACATTTAAATGCCTTTGCTGAGTGAAAGTTACCATAAGAAGCTAAAAGCCATGGAAGGTTGTGTGTCATTTTCCAAATGTTGCCCCCTTGTTTAGACAAGCATCAGTGTGCGCTTTTCCCTGCTTGATTTGGACACTGCTACTGCAACTAATCATCACTGTGTGTCTTCTTCTCTTCTTTCTTCTTTTGTCTTGCTTAAAACAGAAGTTTTTATCGATCAATAGATCAAATTGCTCAACGTCTCCTCATCACCCTCACCCAATTTCAATTGCTTGGCCAATGGTCCCCCTCGGTACTCTAACCTTTGTATTCCATCGCAATCTTACCCTTTTGATCCAAAAGATGGCGATATAAGTATTCTAAAAGTTGAGTTAAATGAGCATTAGTTCAAATTACTCGACGTCTCCACATCGTCATCAACTTGTAGGAACCTTTCTACTGTCGCACCTTGGAATTCTAACCTTTGTATTATGTTGCAATCTTTACCCTTTTCATGAAATTCCTCATTTGAATTCGATGGAAGCGCACAAATAGTCACGATATAAGTTATCTAAAAGTTAAGTGGTCATTAGGTATGGTTAATTGCATTCATCTTTGAAACCTAACTGAAATGAGAAAATAGCAATAAAATGTAAACGTTAGGGACTGAAGTATGAATTAATGCTAGGTTAATTAGCAACCTGATTGAAACTATCTAAACTCGACGACAAGGAACAGGACCACGAGCACTATTCATGACCGTTTTCGAGTTCATGAATTTAGGAATAAGCCCCACTGTGACATGCGCAGCTAACTCGACTCGACAAAGTTAGAGCTTTCGGATGGAACGTAGATCTTTCACCTTTTATGGTGGTCCAACTAGGGGAAAACAGTTAGGCATGATTGGATTGCTCCTCTAAGGATGTCTTAAAAGTCTTCTATTCACTCATTGATTGAAAACTCCTATATTGTCACCCTAGCATGCATTATACACAGCCTGTTAGGTATCATTTGCTTCACCAACCATCTTAAGTTAGCGAAAATCTCAATGCATTTACACTTGCTTGGTTTGCAGCATTTCTTTTAGTTCCCAATAGTGTATGATTATGAATTGAAAATTTATAGGAATTTGACGTCACAGGAATTTACGATTCTCACGATATCTTTCCCATTCACAAAATGTCGAAATTCAAAACCCACCTCCCTTTCTTAGTTTGTTATTCTTTCCCCCAAAGGCGGTTAACTTTAATGTACTGCTTAGTTTCAAATTTGATATTTATCATCCTATTAAGTATAAAATAATAATATATAATAACCACCTCTATAATTAATAAGGGTATTATAGAACACTTATTGACATAACAAGAGAATGATATAATCCTAAGCATTCTGAGATTAAAACTTAAATAAAAACATTCATATGATATTGGAATTAAATTCTGGGATAATAATTAATTTCTTGCAAGTTAATTCTTTGTGGATATTTTAAATCCTGTGAACCAACCCCCTCATTTTAAGAAAATATAATCTTCGATGTCCCTTTTTTTTTATTTTTCTTTTTTCTTTCGCTCTTTTCTCCATTAATATAGCTTTGGATGTATTGCTAGTGCTGATGAATACATTTGGTCAATCATGCATTGCGACATAAAAATTACTATAGTAAACATTTTGGTATCATTTGATGGCGTCTTTTAAACTTCCCTCTATAAAGTTTTAAATTCAAATTTGGATTTTCAACCGTTTAAGATAATTTTGGTTAATGTTCTTTAATTTATTTGGTTCTTATCTTTGATGCCGAGGGATAGGTCAGCAGTATCACTCAATATTCATTGTGGAAGACATGTAGGGCCATTAGTGAGGCCATTTTGATTTTGATTTTTTTTTTTATCTTTTATTTTTAATCTTGTTATTTTGTTAGTAACAACTTAGAAATAAAAGTGTAGGTAGGATGTCTCCATTAGGGTTCCTATCAGGAGTATAATGGACATTATTATCTTGTAGGCCCCGCGTACTTGTGGGCTCCCCCTCCCCACACACACATGACGCAATATTTGACAATTGATTTGAGATAAATCATATAGACATTGTCTTATATATTGTTTTTTTATATATTTTTAATTAGTGTCAAGAATTCTGAGTTCGAGAGTAATGGTTAGACTTGGAGTATTATTAGGAAGTCTCAGTAGACTTTCTGTATTATTAATTTTTTCTTGAAGTTCTGAGCTTGAGTTCTACCAGACTCCTAATAATATTAATTTTTTTTCATTTAATCCAAATCGATATCTATAGTTTTTTAACTCAATAGTTGCATTAAGGCATTGCAACTTGTTAGTTAAAGTATTTCTAATTTACAAATGGAGTTAATCAAATAATTTGGTCACCATATATACTCTTATGGAGATAATGAAAACATAGTTCTGAACTCTTTTTCTCACCAATTAAGTTGATTTATACGTATTCAAGAATTACAAAAGATTTTGTTTATTAAATCTGGTAAAATATAGTTAATGAATAGAATGAATCTGTCAATATCAAATTCAGCTCAATTGATTACATCATTTTATGGTAAATTCTTAAGAGTTTAGGAACTTTTAGTGATCATTTAACGCATTATCATTAGTGGTAGGTATGACAAGTATTAAGCGACCGAAATAGCAAATCTTATTTATGATATCCCTTGATGTCGACAATGTTGATCGATACATAGAGGACCATATAGGATTAAGAGAAACTATGGTGTCAATATTTTTTTCACGTTCATATAATGGTCTAGCAAGATCCAGTTGCAACATAAATCCTGGGGTTCAAATATCTCTTTCAACCTAACTGGCACAAGCCCAAACTATCAATCACTATCCACAAATCTTAATTGCATGATTTGAGCATTCATAAACAATAATTTACAAAAATTAAGGTAGTTTAGAGCAAAACTAAAATGTTGTTAAGAGCTTCTAAAAGGGGGATTAAGATCGATGTTATAAGATGATTAGGATAGTGACTAAAATTTGTTCTCAATGAATGCATGTGCTTCTAACATGAGAAAATGACCTTGAAAAATATGTATATCCTTCTCTATCTTCTCTTATTGTTTTATTTAATATGCTTCCACAGTAAGTCAGATTGATCTTTCAAATAATACGATATTAAAGCAAGCCCCTGCCAGAAAAGCTTTTGCCATACACACGATGGGGGTGTTAAGACTATTTTTATATTGTTTTCAATCTAATCTGTCAGAGAAGGAAGTAATATCGCAACGGTTTTTCGATGGACACCTGAAACCATATTAGAAAGAAGGGGCAATGGCTTATATACCACTAAGTATAAAATCACTTTTATATCTACCCCTCAAAAAGTTGTCTAAAAAATATTTTTTATAAAACCCACATTCTTACTAATATACTCTCAAAAATATTAAAAATAAGAGTATACAAGAAAGAAACAGAATTTTATTAATAATGTCATATTTGAAATGCTAGGTATATAAAAAATTTTATAAATTTTCAGGGATATATTAGAAATTATCCTTAAAAAGAAACATCAAAGAACACTACATGTTAGGTGAAAAAAACCTTTGTATATGTACTCTCTGTAACTGAAGTCCTTTACAAGCCAATTTGGCCTATTTAAAGCCTTCTTGGCTTATAAAAATATAAGAATAAAATACTTGAAAAAAAAAATCATCTAGCTCCCTTATCCCATCCTATCCAAAATAGATCAACAATTTGATCCTTATCCCAACCGAAGTAGTTGGAACCGCCTCCGTCTTATCCACAACGATTGGAACTAACGTCACTTTATTTGGAATTCAGATTGTCTCGGATCAAGGCTTCCCAATTTTGAGAGGAGCCAACACCTACAGGATCATTGCAGGTGAGGGAACCGAGTTTTCCTAACTTTTCTAGTGAACCACTTGGCGTGTGATGTTCTAGAGCTCTGTAACTATTTGGGCGCAATTCTTTTAGCTAGCCGACACGTATGGAAATGGTCGGGCCGAGCGAGAGTGTAATACTCGAGAAGTTTTAAATTTGAAAATTTTAATTTAAATTATCTTCTAGATTTTCTAAAGTTCAAAAATTTGGATTTTCGGTGTATTTGGAGAACTGTTAATCGATTGGCCTAACCTGACTCAATCTCGGCGAAATAAATATACCACTTGACCAGTTTCATCGAGCTGAACGATATGTTGACATCTGATTTTCAATTTGGTGAACTGAAATTAGCAAAAAGGGTGTAAAAGTGCAATTTTAATAGATAAAATGTCTATCGAGATCAGATATCAGCAAATGGATATCTTCACTTTGATAGCGTCGTCGAGCTGAGAACAGTAGTATGATCGGATCTGAAATTAGATACCCGGATATCCCTGAAATTCAAGTTTTACGTAAAAGTTGGACCAAAAAATCAGTTACGATAATTTCGAGTAAATCGTGGTGGTTTTGTGTGAAAATCTAGGTAACAAACTATTTTAAGAGAGAATTTACCTATAGCACATTTTTCGAGAAGGAAATCGGAATTTGAAATTCAAAATTTGGGGTTAAAATCTCAAATCTTGAGTTTGGGGATTTATTTGTCACTTAGCAAAGTTTATTTAAAGGGAAACATGATTGGGGCTCCAAATCAGGTTTTAGCCCTAATCCCCTTTCTCCTTCTCTTGCAGCCGCCTTGCTTCCCTCTCATCCGTACACCTCCTCGCCGTCACCGTCGCCGTCGAAGCTGAAGGGGCGAAGAAGGTGGAATCTTCCCCTCTAGATTCGGATGCCCTAGCTGCCGCCGCCGCCGCCGCCGCTGCCGCACGCGCCTTGCACGCGTGTCGCATGCGCGGGCCGCCGCCCGCGGGCTGTTGCCGCTTGTGCTCCGCGCCTTGCTGCCGCGTGCCCAGCACCCAGCACGTGCCGCCCCCTTGCCGCGAGCCCAGCGCACAGCACCGCCCTGCTGCTGCGCGATCCTCTGCGTGCGCGCCGCTCTTGCCGCGCGCCCAGCACCCAGAGCGCGCCGCCCTGCGCGCGTGCCGCGCGTGCCGCCCGCGCGCGCCCCTGCCCTGGCCGCCCCATGCCTGCGCACGCCCCTGCCCTGGCCGCCCCATGCCTTGCACCCAGCCCGCGCCGCGCGTCGCCTACTCAGCCCAGCGCAGCCAGCACTGCACACTCTGCGCGCTGCCTACGCGCAGCCAGCGCCACGCCGTCCTGCACCACATCGCCATGCGCTGCGCTTCCTTGCGCCGCGCTGCTTGCGCCGCACGCCACCGCGTGCAAACCGTGCCCGCCTGCGCGCTGTCCGTGCGCGGCCTGCGCACTAATTGTGCCCCCGCACTATCTAGCACTTGCACGCTGCTCTGCCTGCGCGCAACCCATGCGCCATTTTGTGTCCCGAAAATTCCAGCGGCCATCGTTTCTTCATTAGACGAACACGGTACATCCGGAACGCCTCCTTTGCGCTTATTGTACTTAAATTGCATTAAATCGCAGAATTAGTGTTTATCACTGATAATTGTTGTTTGCGGCTCCGGTTGACCCGAATACAAGCTTTTTGACACCGAAGATAATTGTTGTTTGCGGCTCCGGTTGACCCGAATACAAGCTTTTTGACACCGAACGGACCCCGGACAGCGGCATGTTTTACGAGACACCGCGTACTGTTTTAAATCAGCATGAGATTGATTTTGAATCGCGGGATCAGAGACCCGAGTAGTCAGGAGCCTGTACGTGAGTCTAGCAGCAGATTCCAGGACCGCCTATATTTAGGTGGGTACTCCGATCCGGGTGTGGGTTATGAGATCTAAGGATCTAAATAGAAAAAAAAATCACATAGAGGGGGCGGAGGGGGTGAATAGGTGTAAACAATAAAACTTATAAATCTTTACGTAAAAATAACCCAATACGGAAAATAAATAAAGTACGTAAGATTTTACGTGGAAAACTCCGTCACAGGAGTAAAAAACTACGGGATCGATAACACGGTGAAATCCACTAAGATTAAACATGTACAATGTGATATAACGTAACACTACGACTCAACCTTTTCCATACGCTCTGAGTAGATCTTCTCCGCTCGCTCCGCAACG
Organism: Tillandsia leiboldiana; assembly: GCA_029204045.2. NCBI lineage: Eukaryota > Viridiplantae > Streptophyta > Magnoliopsida > Poales > Bromeliaceae > Tillandsia > Tillandsia leiboldiana. Next base: position 10,116,694 of record CM055073.1, read on the forward strand.
CGCCTCGAATCCACGATTTGCGTCTAACGCCGAATCCACGACATCCAACCGAATCCACGGTCTTCACCAATTTTGGTACGTATCGATCACACGAACGCACCTCGCTCCGAATCCACGAAAGCGATAGCACCTTGAATCCATAAGGCCATGCGAATCCACGCGTCGATTGTCCTTTCGGAAATTATTGTTTTGTTTATTGGTGGTGATGATATTTGAATACTTAGATCATATAGATACAAGAAAACACTTTCTAAATATTCATCAATTTGATTCTACAAAATATAGAGAGTTTGAAAACCCTAGAATCAAATTGATCAATATAGATGAAGAAACATGAAATTAATCGTGTTTTCCTTTCTTCTCTATATGTGAATTTACCTTTGATCCTTTTTCCGGATACCTTTGATCCTCCTTGGGATACCCTAAAAGATGAACTTTTGGATCTATTTATAGGTTAGAAATCTTTTGGAAGAGGATAAGAATCAAAAACTGACTTAACTGTTTTTTTCCCGCACGGCGGTTCCTGATCCGGACTGATTCATGCGATATTGCAGAGTTCGGGGTCCGGACTGGACGTGGCTGGTCCGGATCCTGGACGTGTAAAATATCCAGTTTTGATTTTTTTATGCAATGAAAACTTATTCCAAGTGTTTCTAAACTATAAGAATACATTCAAATCACCAAAAATATTTAGTTAAACATACCTGATTATTTTGAATCCATTCTTCTTGAGATTGATGTATGTGATCGATAATTTTTCAACTTCAATCTTCAAGACTCAAAACATTTCACGAAATACGCCAATACAAAAAATCCTTAACAATCTCTCACTTTGGCGGTTTCGTGACAAAACATGTATCCACAAAAAATAAACAAAAGATATTTTTGTTGCTATCACCATATAATAAAAATTCATATGAATGGTCCAAATAAAGTGTAAATACAAGAAATAAACTTCTATTACAAACTCTAGACTTAGACGCTTATACTCTCTGCAAAATAAATAATTCTTGACAAAAGAAATTATTAGATACCTCAAGAATTTAAAAATTCAATAAGCAATCAGAGAGATAGAGTTTATACCCATGTAACTTATACATTATTTAATCAGATATGTATGAAAAATAGACAATGAAAGATTCACATATCATCATATATCAATAGAGTTCCAAATGTCATAGTTCAAAGTTCACAAAAGTTAACAAGTTCAAAATTTTGTCAGTGGTTGCAAGTCACATGTTAAGAATATTACATGCCCAAATAGTTAGTCAAATAGTTAGTCATATGACATGTTATCACAAGTTTAGTCCTACTTACCTTCAAGTTCCAAGTTCTCTCCCCCTTTTTGTCACAATCGCCAAAAGATAGTAAGGAGGAAAAAGTTCAAAAGTTAAAAAAAATTTAAGATAAAGAAAAAAAACTTGCAAAAGAGAAACTTAAAAGAGATCATCAATCTAAGTCATCATTGTCGTCAGAGCTGCTGCATCCAAGCTTCGTGAATATCTTCTTAACCAACTTCGTCAGTGTCTTATATTTCTTCTTCAAGTCTTCCTGGACTGACGTAATGCGTTGTAGATCGACAGATATACGAGCTTGTTCAAAAGAAATTATCTCTTGTTCAGACGACAGGCGTTGTTGTTCTCTGTAAATAGAAGTAACAGAGGCGTCATCCTCTGATGTCTCAAATGGTCCAAGACCTGAAGCTGTCGCTGCTGGTTTAACAGAGGCGTCATCCTCTGATGTCTCAAATGGTCCAAGACCTGAAGCTGTCGCTGCTGGTTTGTGGTTGTGTTGCTGCTGTTGTTGCTGCTTGTTGTGGTGCTGCTGTTGATGTTGATGGTCGCTTGCCACGAGGAGGAGTTGGAGTTTCATCAGGTTTCTTCTGTAGAGACTTCACCACAGTTGAGTCATTAATTGTTTCCAAACTATGCATGTAGCTTGACAATCGAATATCGACGTCAAATTTTCTTAAGATCCGCATAATGATCATTGGGAAAGGAAGTCGCTCCGTTTGATGAGGATGCTCCACGTAGCGAGCCATCCTATTCCAGATGATGTATGGAATATTAATATTCAAGTCCTCCGCGGCAGATGGATGTCCCAAAAGATACAAAAATAACATTCGATCCCATCTTAGGACTTTAGTTTGCATGTTTGGTAAGATATTGTAACATACAATAAAATTCAAAAATCGATACCCAGGTCGAAGTTCCTTTGAAAATACTGAATTTCTAGTTAAACTAGTATCGAGCATGCAAATTCCATCCACGACTACTCTCCAAAGCGTTGTGGTCAGAATTGGAGCCTTCATATAGTGAGTTCTATCTAGTTGAGCCTTCATTCCAATAACTTCTCCAATTAACTGTGGAGTTATTATCAAATGAGTGTTTTGGACCGTCGTTCGGAATTCCATTGGTCCACCTTCATTATCCTGAAGCTTGTTAGCACACAGATAAAAAGTTATGACAAGATGAATACAATAACATGTTGTTTTAGGGAACTTGCAAATCAGAGATAGGCCGATTAGCCGATTTTATCAAAAAGACGTCCAAAAGCCGCCGATTTATCTCGCAAGTTTCCAACATTAACATGTCTTTCGCCAATGCATTCTCTGTTCTCAAAAGCTTTCATTCTATCCGAGCTAATGTTGACAAATTCTTGTGTAGGTGGCTCACTAGCAAGTGGTTCTTCGATCTCAATTCCACGAGATCATCCTCTTTTCCGTGCAACACTCTTTCTCTTCATTGACATTGGTTCCATGGGAGCTTTCCCTTTTTCTGCTGCGGTTAGAGGTGTTCTATCCTTTGTAGAAGTTGGAGTTTTGCCCTTTGAAGCAGACGCCGATGTTCCTTTGCTGCGGCTTTAGTCAACTGCTCCCACTTTTCGGACTTTGTTTCCGAATCGTCCAAACAGACAAACTCTCCCTCTTCTTGAGTTTTTCTTACTCTCTTAAGTTTGTTCGTCACCCTGGTGCTAACCAATGCTGTGACAAAGATGATCATCCAACCAAACACCATTGTTGATTGAGATTTTAAAAAATTTGTCCTGTGAGCAAGAACTCCAAAAACATGGAAAAAAATTGTTTAATTTTCAAAATTTTAAAAAATTATACTCAAACAATCCTTATCATGTGTAGAAGCCAGGACTCAAGAAAGATTTGCAAAAGGAATTTTAAAAATAAATCAATCTCATGATTTTTGAAAATTTCAAAAATTTGCCCTAAAATCGAAATTTCAGAAATCGAAGCCTAAAAATTCGTTTAGAAATTGACAAACAATCATAAAAAGGTTTCTTAGGCATCCAGAGTTCAATTTAAGCAAGAAATTTTAGAAAAAAGCATCAAAAATTGAATTCGGGGTATAATTTCTATCTCGTTTTGAAGAAAATACCATGAACTGTGAATAAACCGAGATTTTGATGCAAATACTTACTTGATTTGAGAGAAATCGAGTCAAGAGAAATCCAATAGCCCTTGGTTATAGAGTGAGAAACTTAGGAAATCAAAAACAAAAGTTTGGAGTGAATGAGAAATCAAAAATCATTCGTTTTGATATAAAACCTAGCCGCGGTCCGGATCAGATTATGAAGCTAGTCCGGATCAGCTTGGCGCAGAAATTCTCATCGTTCGGGATCCGGACTGACTCATCCAGTCCATACTGCTTACAATTTTTTCTTCAGAAAAATTTCAAAAAATTCTAGAAAATTCAGAAAAAGTATGTAAGCATTCTTGCATATCAACTTTAAACAAAAAGTATCGTTTCATATGAAACGAATTAGATTATGAGAAATCTATCAATATATCTCAAATAATGAAACGAAGATTTATAAAATGTATAACCTCTAAAGTTGAGCAGGCTCAAAATATCAAACACGATCTTATGAGTAATGAATTTATCAAATCATCAATTAAGCAAAGAAAATGAAGCATCAAGATCGATAGATGTTTGAAATCCCTAGTAAATCAAATAATATTATCTAGTCAATATATTTAGGGAGTGGCTCTTTGAGTATCTTTCAATTTGAAATCCCACCTTATACCAACCTTGGAATTTGACGTAATCAAGTATTCCAAAAAGTATTTTATCAAATAAACAGTAACACCATGCTTGATAAACATGTGGTAGCTACACACAGTACTCGGACGACCGAGGTGGTAGCTCTTTCCTCCATGTGGTGGTAGTTTTCACACTCTACTAAGGGATGTAACTCTTTCCACATATTTTGAGCATGAAAAACTAAAAATTACTCCCCCTCAATTGGCTATCAATTATATGAGATATTAAGTATTCAACGAAAAATTGATCTCGTGTTCATACTTATTTTAATTATCAAATAAGATAAAGACAATACCAAGAGATCATTAAGTGAGGGATTGACTTTGATCAACTAAAGATGAAATAATTGATATAAATGATCATTGCATCAAATGAGTTATAATGATATCCAAGTCATAATAAACTTCTCACGATATGAAAGGATGCAATTAAAGTCAATTATACTAATGCTCAGTTAATATTCTATATTACAAACAAAAAGAACAAAAACACAAAACAAAATCTAACCTAAACAATGGTTCAAAAATCAGTTATTTCAAAGAAAGCATACCAATTGCTTTTCGCAAATGAATAAAACGTTTTTGATCCAAAGGTTTTGTTAAAATATCGGCTAATTGATCATCAATTGAAACATAAGCAATTTACAAAGTACTTGATTCACCTAGCTCTCTTAAGAAATGATATATCAGTTCAATGTGTTGATTTCTAGAGTGCAACACAGGGTTTTTAGTGTGGGTTATGAGATAATGGATCTAAATAAGGAAAAAACCACCTACAGGGGGGGGGAATAGGTGTAAACAATAAAACTCAGAAATCTTTGCGTAAAAATAACCCAATGCGAAAAATAAATAATGTACGCAAGATTTTACGTGGAAAACTCCGTCACAAGAGTAAAAAACCACGGGACCAATAACACGGTGAAATCCACTAAGATTAAACACGTACAAGGTGATATAACGTAACACTACGACTCAACCTTTTTCATACACTCCAAGTAGATCTTCTCTGCTCGCTTCGCAACGCTCCTCGAATCCACGATTTGCCTCCAACGCCGAATCCACGACGTCCAACCGAATCCACGGTCTTCACCAATTTTGGTACGTATCGATCACACGAACGCACCTCGCTCCGAATCCACGAAAGCGATAGCGCATTGAATCCACGAGGCCACGTGAATCCATACGCCGATTGTCCTTTCGGAAATCGTTGTTTTGTTTATTGGCGGTGATGATAATCGAATACTCAAATCATATAGATAGACAAGGAAAACACCATCTAAGTATTTATCAATTTGATTCTACAGAAAAGAAAGAGTTTTGAAACTCTAGAATCAAATTGATCAATAGAGAAAGAACACCTAAAATAAACGGTGTTTACCTTTTCTTCTCTATACATGGATTACCTTTTATTTCTTTTGGGATATACTAAGTTTAGGAACATTTGGAATAAATAGGAATACATTTGATCTCCCTTGGGATACCCTAAAAGATGAACTTTTGGGTTTATTTATAGGTTAGAAACGTTTTGGAAGAGGATAAGAATAAAAAACTGACTTAACAGATTTTTTTCCCGCACGGCGGTCCGGACTGGATTTGGCTGATCTGGACTACTGTCTTTTTCAAGAGAATTTTCTGAAAAAATAGTTCGGGGTCCGGACTGGAATGACCCGATCTGGACTGATTCATGCGATTCAACAAACACAAGGTTCCGGGTCCGGACTAAAATGGGGATGATCCGGACTGGAATTCCGCATGAACCAAACCATGTTCGGGGTCCGGACTGGATGTGGCTAGTCCGGATCCTGAACGTGTAAAATGTCCAGTTTTGATTTTTTATGCAATGAAAATTTTTTCAGGTGTTTCTAAACTATGAGAATGTATTCAAATCACCAAAAATATTTAGTTAAACGTATCCGATCATTTTGAATCCATTCTTTTTGAGATTGACGTATGTGATTCACAATTCTTCAACTTCAATCTTCAAGACTCAAAAGACTTCACGAAATACGCCAATACAAAAATCCTTAACAATCTCCCCCTTTGGTGGTTTCGTGACAAAACATATAATCCACAAAAAATAAACAAAAAGATATTTTTGTTGCTATCACCATACAACAAAAATTCACATGAATGGTCCAAATAAAGTGTAAATACAAGAGATAAACTCCTATTACAAACTCTAGACTTAGACGCTTGTAGTCTCTGCAATAGAAATAATTCTTGACAAAAAAAATTATTAGATACCTCAAGAATTTAAAACTTCAATAAGCAATCAGAGAGATAGAGTTTATACTCATATAACTTAGGACATTATTTAATCAGATGTGTAAAATATAGACAATGAAAGATTCACATATCATCATATCAATAGAGTTCCAAATGTCATAGTTCAAGCTTCACAAAAATTAACAAGTTTCAACAAGTTTCAAATAGTTAGTTCAAGTCATCACATCACATGTCACTTGTTAACAAGTATTACATGCCCAAATAGTTAGTCAAATAGTTAGTTCACGGCATGTTAGTTCAGTTCAGTAAGGCATGTTAGTTCAGTTCAGTTTCAACTTACCTTCAAAGTTCCCAATTTCTCAATTTTCTCTCCACCTTTTTGTCACAATCGCCAAAATAGCATAGTAAGGAGGTTAAAGTTCAAAAGTTAAAGAAACTTAAAGAGAAACGAAAAACCTGTAAAAACTAAACTGTCAAAAAAAAATTAATCTGAGTCATCATTGTCGTCAGAGCTGCTGCATCCAAGCTTGTCAAAAATTCCTTTGAGCAGCTTTGAAAGTTTCGAACACTTCTTTCGAAGCTTATGTTGATGTGTACTGATGCGTTGTAGGTCAAGTGACATCTTTTCTTGTTCAGAAGAAAGTCGCTATTATTCGCAATAAATGGAGAACATAGATGCATCATCCTCTGACATGTCTTTCCTTGGAGTTGAAGTAGGTAACGAGGGTTCAGGTGCCGCAATAGACTCATTAATATAAAGTCCACTCCCCTTTGTTTGCTTCCTTATGGCATACTTCTTTAACATCGAGCAGGATTCCATCGATGTAGAGTACCGGGGATAAGTATCTGTTCGGGTGTGCCCATGTGAGCATCTGGAGATGCTTGGATAGTGTGAGTGCCGTTGGATGCGCAAATGGCGCGAGAAACGGACACGGACTGCAAAATTAGCTGAAACTGAAGGTTTCAGAATTTTCGAGCGCCTTAGGAAAATTTCTGGACGCCCGAAAGTTTAGAAATTCTTTTGCAGGCGCCCGAAAAATACTGTAGTCACCCGAGGATGGGTTTACTTTTGTTTTTTTTTTTATCGCTGGTGTGATCTGTGAGATTATTTTTCTGTAGCACAGGCCCTTGGTGTGGGCGCCCGGGAATTTTGCACAGCAGTTTCGGGCGCCCGAAAATTGGGTTCTTTGCTGCGGGAATGTCACGCCCCGAGTTTTAAAAACCAGCGTCTAAATTTTTTTTTTTTTTTGAAATCAGAGTTTAAAACCAGCCAGGGCGCAACAGACCGCCACATATATAGAAGAGTCCCAATCCCACTGGGGATTGAGCCCTTTTCTATATATGCACGGCTCACTTGGCATACAACCAGAGTACTAACTACGTACATCTACTAAGCAAGATTAAATTACAATATTAATAACTCCTCAATTACATTGCATTACATTTGATACAACAAATAATTAAATACTTGATCTTATCGGCTGTCCAGGGTCAAGCTCTATCTCGTGATCTCACCAACTCGTCCCGACATCTCAACACCCGCTCGACCTGAAAAACAGTCACCCGAGGGTGTGAGACACACCGGAGTGTATCCCAGTGGGCACGACGAGCCGAGAAATAGCAGATCGTACCTACTGGTATACAATGCTAGAGGATAGTAATAGATCAGGGGTTAGGATAAAGCAGATATATAACTGGTGCTGTAAAGAAAGCAAAACTCATAATCTGGGTACAAGCATAGGAGATAATTTTAGCAGTATTTAAAACATGTATCAGGATAATCAACACATCAAGGAGTTAGGACAATCAACAAGATAACAATGGAACTATAATCAGAGGCATCACATAGAATCATATAAAGGTAGATAACTAGAAGCCAGATCAAAGAATCAAAGAATCATGTTAAAGCAACTTAACAACACATGCATCAAATAGATGAAAACGCAAAGACCCAATCACAAGCTACCATATTGGCCTTCACAAGACCTCAGGCAAGGCTGCCCTCTTGGCACCACCTGGTTGACATTCCCCAAACTAGGGTCACGGGTTGCCTCAGCTAACCACTTTACCGGTAAAGAACATCGCTACGGGTAGCAAATCCGCTGATGTTCGTGAAGTACAACAGTGCGGGCGAATCATATGCAAATGCTCAAGCTCACGGTCCACTGACCGGGTAATCGGCAACAAGCCGGGAAATCCCCACTGGGTTGCAAGGGCAAAAACCAACTGAATCTCAACACTCATGCAGGAACACTCAGCAATAAATCTCAACTCATATGCAAGATCAAGGCAAATCTCTCTCAACAGAAGCTCACAGATAAACTCAACTCAACCACACAAACCAACCAAATGATACAAAACTTAAACACATATTTTTAAGAAAACTGTTTTGAAAAGTCCAAACCTCGAAGAGCATTGCCCTCGTCCTATCAAACAAGAACAGACTCAGGCGACACTACGAAGCTTGGGTTTAGGTCCAAACCTCGCAGAGCAGTGCCTTTGTCCTATCAAACAAGAACAGACTCCGGCGACCCTACGAAGCGGGGTAAAACCTCAGTTAAATAAATCTATGTGCTCAGAGATTTATCATTTGATCAGCAGAACAAACAGGCTCACTAATCAACCATGAAAATGTCCGAGTAAAAGTATAAATGCTAGAGATGCTATGGACAATCATGTAAGGCAAAATAGAACAGATAACAGGCATAGATCAGGCAGATAGCATATATAATATAATCAAAGAAAGGCAGGCTCAAAGTAATGTTTAAGCTATCAAAAACAGGGGTCCAACCAGTATCGCACCCCAGAGGGCCGAACTGATAAAACCCGGACCGAAGATAACCCACCTGATATAACGCAGGCGGCTAAACTGAACCAACTGTACGCTCAGCACTCCAGATGCTACCGAATAACCCTGAATGTAAATTAAGGTTCAGGAATCAACTTACTAACCAGTATATGATATGACTTTTGCATCTAGACCCCTAGGGCTTTTAAATTTTCACTTTTAGTGCCAGTTTGGGCACTGTTTTCGCTCATTCTTTCAACTGGAGATTCATTTTAACGAACCGTCACTTCCAGCAGGTAACATTTATCTTGCTGAACACCGTGCTCACCAATTTGCGGCAGCACGGGACCCGAGGAAAACTTCGGGTCATAAAACTCTCCTCTAACATAGCCCTTTTTGCATTTTTGTTTCTCCGAGACTTCCAACTCTGTTTTTAACACGAGCATCGCGTCCAGTGACCCCAAATTAGCCTAGGGCACACTGTCGCGGCTTCGCAAACAGCCTAGAACAAGGTTTTGTTCAAACATTTCATTTAAAGGTTGGTTTCACTACAACTTTTAATCTAAACCTCTTTTAATTAAACTTTATATATAAAAGTGTCTCTGAATAGTACAAGGATCACAGGGCTCACCCTAGTTGCAGCCCAGATCTGCTGAATCAAGAAGATCCATCATCTTGCAACCATACAAGTTCATCTTGCTCCAACTTTCATTCCACACAGAATCCCTTTGATCTGAGGTGAGCACCAAGCTCAGGGGAATATTGGAAACAAGTTTTCTATTTGCAGTACTGTCAAATTCCAATCCAATTTTCTTTGAAGCATTTTTACAAACAGGTGGCATGCATCTCTCATACACACACACACATGCAAAAATCCGAATTGGGTTCTCTGCACAGAGGGTATCTGGGGCAATATGTTTCGAAGCAAAATGTTCTACTGAGTTCAGGGATCATTTCTCACCAACCTGGAGCAAGCCAAACCTTCTTGGGTTGGCCGGAGCTCAGGAAGAAGATGAGCTCCAACCTTGAAAATCGTGACTAAGCAACCAATGGTTCTGGGTCAAATTTTCTTGCACCAACAGGTGTAATTCACCTCACTGAAGCTTTCCATGCCTGTGCCCGACCGTCGGGGTGCGGCGGCGGCGGCGGGGCAAAGCTCCGGTTTGGAGCTTCAGGAGCTCTAATGGCGGATTTCTACAGAGGCAGTCTGGATCCCTCCAACTTGGATGGAAGTAGTCTACGAAACCACAGGAAACTTCCTGACCACCTCACCCCGGCCGGAGATGGCCGGAGCGCCGGCGGCCGCAAAAATCCTTGGTTTCGGGTTCAACCATGGCACCATGGTTTTCATGGTGCATGGGGTCCATGCAACAGCATGGATGAACTTCCCTTGGTCGCGTGAGCATCCCTGGGCATGTGTCCGGCGGCGGAGGGGCTCGCCGGCGCCGGAGCAACAAGCTCGGCCGAGTGCAACAAAAAGCCCGAACTAGGGCATAAAACTGCCATTAATTGGTTCAACCATACTCCACCAAATTTGGTGGAGTTGGTCCTCTCCTCCTACAGTCCAAGCACCTAAATTTTGGGCCGTTTTGGTGCAAGGGTTGCTGAGTTCCCTCGAGGCGGAGGAAAACTAGGTTTCCGGCGACCCATTGTGGCCGCCGGCCAACCGTGGTGCATGGGGGCTCGGGGATTTGCTGAGATGATGCTTAGGGCCAAGGAAACCGACTGCACGTGGTCTAGAGGGCTAACATACACTGGTTCGAAACCCTCACCTTGGCCGAGCTCGGGGAAGAAGGAGGAAGCCGGTTCTATCTTCTTCTTCTTCTTCTTCGCGCCACCTCGGACATCACCTAGGGAGGTCCACCGACACCAAGGAAGTCCCCCAGAGCACTCTAGATCAAAGCTTGGAGGAGTTTGGTTCAACTTCCCTTCTTTCTCTCCTTCTCTATCTCTCTCAGTTTGGGAAAAGCAATGAAGGTGTTCTTTGGCTCCCCTTCACTCCGGGCTCGGTTTTAAGGACAGCAGGGAACCAAAGGACACGAGTGGAGCAGTTACAAGAAGTCTAAGAGGCAATATAGAGTTTAATAAAAGATTCTTTAACCCAAAAACCCCCAAGCTCCATTCACACCTAAACACAAAGCTCCGAGATCCTCTTATTAGGTGCAAAATGCCCAAAACCCCTTATGGTTACAAGCCCTAGCACTTAGGCACATAAAATATTACCTTTTGTTTAGAAATGTTGCATTTTGATCACTTTCTACGCATTTCGAGACAATCCGGTCGCCGTTTTGCGAAACAGACTTCGCCACGACGTCCGGCTCGTCGAGACCTGTCAGGTAGCGCATTTGCTTAGTTTGTTCGACGCTCGGATTAAAAGTTGTTCCATAAAGTTCGACGATTTACCGCGCGTGGCACGCACTTCGATGCACCCGGGTCGCCAAACGCGAAATCCGTCAGTGCCATTGCGCTCAGAACGTCGAAATTAGCTAGGATCCATTACTCATACTCCTAAGTTAAAACTCTAGATAGTGGTTCGGCCATTAGTGAAAGCGAGGGATTAAAAACTCGAGGTTTACTATTCACTTAAGTCGCGGGGCCCGCTTTTTGATTTATGATTTCTGGAAGATCCGACCGTCGGATCGAAAACATATGAATATGAAACTTCTATGTTTCGACGAGACGATCGCAATGGTGATCTCGGATTTTCCAGATCAGACCCCGATCAAAAGTCGATATCTCTGGGCCCACTATTGACCCACTATCTCTCCACTTTTGCCAAAATTGACAAATTTTAAATATTTAAAGGCAAACAGAGACTTTTAAATTCTAGATTTCTACATCACCCACAACTTCTAAGAAGTTTCGTCCCTGAAACTTAACAAAACATACTTTAAAAGTTTTCTAAAACACCCAAAATATCAGTTTTCTAAGTATTAACTTATTACATCGTTGTTTCAACATTTCAAGCTCCCGATGGGCCTTCCCCTGACGGCTCGCCATGCTGTGTCAGAGCATAGACCCATCCTCCCGTCACTTGGCGGGGTCCCTCGGTTTGGCGCGATGAAGGACGATTTGAGGCAGCCACGCTCTGGGTTGGCGCTGGAGGCCGGGCAGCAAGAGGTGGCACAGCCAATGCTGGTGGGTTCACAGCAGATCTCCGCGGGCAGTTAGCAGAGATATGGCCAGGCTGACCACAATTATAGCATCTTCCGTGGCGCAGGTCGCAAGTCATGGGTTGATGATCTGCCCCGCAGAAGACGCAAGGCCTCGCCCTATGTTGACGATTGAAGGTCCGAGAACCACTGGCTTGGTTCTGATTTCCTGGGGGTCTAGGGGGTCTTCTATTTGATCCAGATGATCCCTCCCCATTTCCAGCGAACTGTCGCTTCATCCCTTTTCCTTTATCCATCGCTGCCCGCTCAGCCTGGGAGATTTTCAATTCAGCCTCAATGGCAAGGCAGCGCTCTATACATTCGTCGTAGTCGGTGATCAAATGTGAAGACAACTGATGCCGGATCTCATGTCGCAGGCCTTGAGTAAATAATCTAACCTTGCGACGCTCGTCCTGCACCGCTTGTGGCACCAGGTCAGCAATTTTCGTAAATTCTTCTTCGTACTCCCTCAGGGTGTGGTCTCCTTGGCGCATGTTTTCCAAGTCCCGCTCCAATGCTTCCCGTGCTGTCTCCTTTAGGTAGCGGTGGTACAGAGCCACCCTAAATTGCTCCCAGGTAGGCTTAGGTGCATCAGGAGCAAAATTGTGGCGTTGGTAGCGCAGCCACCACATGCTTGCGCTGACACCGAGGCAATGTACCCCCAGTGTCACCTTGTCTTGCTCCTCAGTGTCCAAATCTCTAAACAGCTTCTCCATGTGGTTTAGCCATTCTTCAAAGGCCCAGGGGTCCTTTTCACGGCCTGAGAATTCTTGGGGCTTGAATTTATTAAACTCCAGCAGGACTCCCCTGACTCTTGATCTTTCTTCCTTGTACGTTGCTCTGGCAGCTTCCAGGGCCGCAGGATTGTTAGGATTGTTACCCCCTGCCACCCCGGGAGCATCCACAGTTGCAGCAACGGCTTCAGATGCAGCCGATTCAGCCGGTGGTACTGATGCAGGAGGAACAGGAGGTCCCTCAGTCGCAGAGGCTGGTGCTGCAGGTGGTGCAGGTGCAGCAGGAACATTGGCCTCCCGCTGCATGTACTGTTGTATCATTGCAGCCATTTGAGCCAACTGATCCTCGAATCTTTGCATTCTGTCGGGGATCTCTGGGCCCCCACTTTCAGCAGTTGCTTGGGCAGCCCCCCGACCCATGCCAGTCCCTTGACCACCACCAGCACCACGCCGAGTGCGAGCCATAACTGCAATAGTTAATAATTTATCTTAGTACGGTCGACCCACAACTTCTGTTTTGACCTATCAGACTTAGAACACTACCCAGCGCTCTCTCGTAACATGAGTCATCCTAGGGTTCGTTCCTAGCCAAACCTAGACATTGCGTTTCCTATTGCTCTGATACCATCTAATCTGTCACGCCCCGAGTTTTAAATGTTACGGAATTTGAGTTGGCGTAGTTTCGTGAAAGTCTCAAGTCTTGAAGATTGAAGGTGAAGAAAGTTGGATCATTTAACTCAATCTCAAGAAAGAAGAATTCAAAAGGATCAGGTATGTTTAACTAAAGATTTTGTGTGATCCGAATACTTCTTGTAGTGTAGAAACACTTGGAAGAATCTTTCATTGCATAAAAATCAAAAACTGGACTTGGGACATATTCAGGATCCGGATCAGGTTATTCGATCCGGATCCCGAAGGTGGTTCGTTCATACACCAGTTCAATCCGGATCGTAGCCTCTCTTGATCCGGATCCCGAACACTGAGTTTACCATCTTCCTTGAACGATCCGGATCAGGCTTCGCAATCCGGATCCCGAACGTTGATGTTTGGTGAACTGTATGAACGATCCGGATCAAGCACTTCGATCCGGATCCCGAACCTTCGTTTTTCTGGAATTGCCTGATTCGTCACGACGATCCGGATCACAGCTAATCCGATCCGGATCGCCGTCCGTAAAATTTCCAGAAATGTTAGGTTTTTGATTCTTATCTCCTTCCTAGGGTTTCTAACCTATAAATAGACCCTATGACTCTTTTTCTAGGGTTAATCCAAAAAGAGGCCGAAAATCCAAATAGCCGTCATTTTCCTATATCATCTTATACGGCTCTAGATCCACATATAGAGAAGAAAGGAAATCATTAGAGAATACTCTATGTTTCTTCATCTATATTGATTAGTTTGATTCTAGGTTTTCATACTCACATCTTGAGTTGAATCAAACTAATGAATACTTAGATGGTATTTCCGATCTATCTTTGATCTAAGTATTCGGCGGATCATCACCACCAAAAACAACGATTTACCCCAAAAATCGGCGCGTGGATTCGCGTGTCCTTGTGGATTCAAGGTTCAACCGCTCTCGTGGATTCGGAGCGAGGCACGTTCGTGGATTCGAAGGGTGCTATTGGGTGAAGACCGTGGATTCGGTCGGACGTCGTGGATTCGACGTTGGACGCCGTGGATTCGGCGTTGGGCGCAGATCGTGGATTCGAGAAGCGTCGTGGAGCGAGCGGAGAAGATCCTCTAGGAGCGTATGGAAAAGGTTGAGTCGTAAGTGTGTACGGTAAATCACCTTGTACGTGTTTTAATTCTAGTGGATTTCTGCCGTGTTATCGGTCTCGTGGTTTTTTACTCCGGTGATGGAGTTTTCCACGTAAAAATCTTGCGTATTATTTTTATTTCCGCATTGGGTTTTTATCGCAACGATTTTTGAGTGTTTATACGTTTACACCTATTCACCCCCCTCTAGGTATTTTTTCCCCTATTTAGATCCTTATTTCATATAACCCAACAAGTGGTATCAGAGCGGGAATAGGGTTGTAAACAATGGTTGAAGGTGGAAACATCAACCGACCCCCGTTCTTCGATGGAACAAATTATGCGTACTGGAAAGTGCGGATGAAAGCCTTTTTAATTTCCATCGACGAACGGGTGTGGCAATCAATTGAATTATGATGGTCTAATCCAACTGAATTTATTGGTGATGTTCACACCTTAAAACCTAGGTCGAAATGGACCAAGGAAGAGTTAGATTCATCTTCTTACAATGGCAAGGGAATTAATGCTATTTTTAATGCCTTATCTCAAACTGAATTCTCTCGCGTCTCGGCATGTGAGACTGCGAAAGAAATCTGGGATGTTCTTCAGGTTACACATGAGGGAACTAACCTCGTGAAGATTCAGAAACTGCAAATGCTTACGAGCAAGTTTGACTCTATCTTGATGGCAGAAAATGAATCTTTCACGGACTACTATACACGATTGCAAGATATCGTAAACTCATGTGCTAACCTGGGAGAGAAGATTCCAGAATTTAAGATTGTAAGAAAGATCTTAAGAACTCTTCCTGAACGATTTCGCCCAAAGGTTACTGCCATTGAAACTATTAAACACCCGGACGAAATACGTGTAGAAGAATTAGTTGGTTCATTACAAACTTATGAAATGACATTTACTACTAACAATTCTTCTGGAAAGGCATCCACTTCTAAGTCTTCAGGTTATGCGTTGAAAACAACTAAGGAAGAAGACGCGGATACATCCTCCTCAGACGATGACGAGAACCTTTCTATGGAGGAATTTGAGAAGCAGCTCGCTCTCTTGACAAGGAAGTTTCGCCGCAACTTTCGAAGGGGTAATTCAAGCAAATCTCCATCCTTCGGAAAGTCGAACAAAGGCAAGGGTACTTCAAGTTACAAGTCAAGAAAGCAAGAGAACTTCTCAAAGGATAAGAAAAGTTCAGAAGGACAACTACAATGCTTCAAATGTCGAGGCTACGGCCACATTGCAACGGAGTGTCCTAACAAGTATCCGGCAAAGAAGAAGGCGATGCAAGTCGTCACTTGGGATGACAACTCAACGTCAAATGAGTCGTCTTCGAGTGATGAAGAAAAGAGCTCCACCGCATTCCACGCGTCCGTATCTTCACCCTTCATGTGCTTTATGGCAAGTACATCCGAGTCGTTGTCCAACTCCACTGTTGAAAAGAATGCAACGGACAATGAATCGGATGATTCGGAAGGTGAAGATTTTGCTTTAGCCTACCACAGACTTTTGAGGGATTCAAAGAAAGTGGCTAAGCAAAACAAGAGTTTGAGAGGGAGAGTGCATGATCTCGAAGAAGAAGCAAAAAGAGCAACTTCTCTCTCAAACGCTCTTGAAGTGGAAAGGGAAAATCTGATAAAAGCAAATGTTTCCCTTCAAGAGTCCAATGAGCAACTTGAGAAGGAACATACAAATCTGGTGGATAACGCGAATCACTTCTCAAAGCTCTACAACGAGGCTCGACAGGATAACCTGGAAATGACAAAGACCATTTTCCAACTCAAGGATGACTTACAGCGATTCTCTTCAGGAAGGAGTAAGTTGGATAGACTTCTTGGTCTTGGTCAATCAAATCGGTTCGGCCTCGGATACACTCAAACTGGAAACAGTCCAAGTTCGAGTGGGACAGTTTTTGTGCCTCAGTCGGTATCTCCTCCTCCGACACCGGAATTCAAGACAAACAACGACAACAAACCTACTTCATCCTCTTTGGGATCGTCAAGATCTAAGGTATGTTTTCGTTGTGGTGTTTCAGGGCACATAAGAAGATATTGCAAGACGGGAGTCGAACGCTCATCTCAAGCACCTCTTGCAACAACTACCAAAAAGGCTCCTCCCCGAAAATCAAAGCAACACTTTTCAAATGAAAAGAGACTTGGTAGTTCATCGCGCAAGACGATTTCATCAAGGAGCAACAATCGCTATAACAAGACGCTTTCACCAAGGCATATAACTTCACGACCATTACCGACGCACTCCAAAAAGGTTTGGGTGCGCAAAGGTGAAATTTACCCTTGTCTTGTTACCAATGTTTCCTTGCATGCATATGATAGTTCGTCTTGGTATCTGGATAGCGGTTGTTCCCGTCACATGACCGGTGACAAAAATAGTTTTCAAAATCTTGAGAAAATCTCCGGAGGACACGTTGTTTTCGGAGACGGTCGATCTTCCAAAATTGTTGGAAAAGGGACGGTAGCTATTCCAGATGGCCCGATTTTGAAAAACGTCTTATTTGTTGATGGCCTTAAGACTAACCTCATAAGCATAAGTCAACTTTGCGACAATGGTTTTTCAGTTAACTTTTCTTCTGTTGAATGCGTTGTAGCTGATAAGGACCATGTCTTCTTTTTAAAAGGGGTTAGATCTGAAAACAATTGTTATGTTGTTCCTAATAAATTTTCTGAAAATTGTAACTTAGCCACTTTGAATAATGAAACTCTTTGGCATGAAAGGCTAGGTCACTTAAATTTTAAGGAACTTACTAGAATTTCAAACAAGGACGTGGTCAAGGGGGTTCCAAAACTTTTATTTAAACAAAACGTTGTGTGTGGTGGTTGTCAAAAGGGAAAACAATCTAGGACTGCACACAAGAACTTGAACCACGTTGGTACAAAACGACCCTTGGAACTTTTGCACATGGACTTAATGGGGCCGACCCATCAACCATCTTTGGGAGGTAAATGGTATATTTTTTTATTGGTTGATGATTTCTCTCGGTTTTCTTGGGTAGCATTTTTAAAAGAGAAAGCTGATACGTTTGATTCTTTTCACGAGATTTGCCTTCGTATTATGATTGAAAAGAATGAAAAGATCATTCGTGTTAGAAGTGATAGAGGTGGAGAATTCATTAATTCAAAATTCATTGACTTTTGTACTTCAAACGGTATTAAGCATGAATTCTCTGCACCCTATACACCTCAATAGAATGGTGTTGTCGAGCGCAAGAACAGAGTTGTTCAAGAGATGGCGCGTGTGATGCTTCATAGCCGGAATTTACCGCTACACTTTTGGGCTGAAGCTGTGAACACCGCTGTCTATGTCATTATTCGAGTGTTCTTGCGCCCGGGAACGTTAAATACACCATATGAACTATGGTGTGGTAGAAAACCCAACATCAAATATTTTCGCATCTTCGGGAGTCGGTGTTACATTTTACGTGACCGTGAAAACCTTGGAAAGTTTGACTCACGAAGCGACGAAGGGATTTTCTTGGGGTATTCTACTAATAGTAGAGCATATCGAGTTTTTAACTTGGAATCTAAGACGATCGTAGAATCTATAAATGTTAAAGTAGATGAAGCTTTTCACTTTGGATCTGGAAAATCTACCCTCGATATCTCTCTAGATGATGATTCTCCTGCTAGTGCATCTTCTCATGATAATACTTCCAATATTAATGATGCATCTAATGGCTCTTCTAGTTTATCTGATGTGCAGGAATCATCTCATGTATCTCCGAGTACTCCGTTTCAACAAACGTTACGAATCTCCAAGGATCATCCGGAATCGAATATTATTGGAGATCCACAAGAAGGAGTCAGAATTCGGAGGCAGTTGGTTTGTGGATTCGCTTGCTATGTATCTTTAATCGAACCAAAGAACATAGATGAAGCTCTTCAGGATGACTACTGGATTAAAGCAATGCAGGAAGAGCTCCATCAATTTGAGCGAAACAAAGTCTGGGAATTAACGAAGCCTCCACAGCAATACAATGTGATAGGTACCAAATGGATCTTCAAGAACAAGAAAAATGAGGATGGTACTATCATCAGGAACAAGGCACGATTAGTTGCTCAAGGCTACTCTCAAGTAGAAGGTATAGACTTTGACGAAACATTCGCCCCTGTAGCTAGACTCGAGTCCATTCGTATACTGTTTGCTATTGCTTGTCATTTCAAAATCAAATTATTTCAAATGGACGTTAAGAGCGCATTTCTAAATGGTTTTTTAAATGAGGAAGTTTATGTGGCTCAACCGAAAGGTTTTGTAGATCATAAACAACCTAACCATGTTTTTCGTTTGAAAAAGGCTCTTTACGGTCTGAAACAAGCACCGCGAGCATGATACGAAAGGTTAACAAAGCACCTTTTGGAGAAGGGCTATACTCGAGGGGGAGCTGATAGGACTCTCTTTGTGAAGCATTATCAAAGCAATTTCATTGTAGCACAAATCTATGTCGATGACATTGTATTTGGCGCAACAAGAGATAATGATGCTTCTAAATTCGCGGAGACCATGGAAAGCGAATTTGAGATGTCCATGATGGGCGAATTAACTTATTTTCTTGGATTGCAAATTAAGAAAAATGATGAAGGTATTCACTTGAGTCAATCCAAGTATGCAATGGAGTTGGTCAAAAAGTTTGATCTAGAAAATTCGAAGAATTTTCCGACTCCAATGGGAACTAGCCACAAGGGACTTGGAAGTGAATCACATAGTGAGAATGTAGACGAGAAACTGTATAGAAGTATGATTGGAAGTCTACTTTACCTCACGGCTAGTCGCCCGGATATATCTTTTGGTGTTGGGATTTGCGCGAGATATCAATCAGCACCAAAGGAGGTTCACCTGAAAGCGGTGAAAAGGATCATCCGGTATATCAAAGGATCAATTAATTTCGGAATTTGGTATCCTATGGGAACAAGTCTGGATATTGTTGGATACTCAGATGCCGATTGGGCAGGATCAGTGGATGATCGGAAAAGCACGAGTGGTGCATGCTTCTATCTTGGCCATTGCCTTGTTGCATGGCACAGTAAAAAGCAGAATTGCATAGCACTCTCGACTGCCGAAGCGGAATACATTTCAGCTGGAAGTTGCTCAACTCAACTCATTTGGATGAAAAGCGTATTGAGCGACTTCCGCATTTCAGCATCTTCGGTAACAATTCTTTGTGACAACACAAGTGCAATTAACATTTCTAAAAACCCTGTGTTGCACTCTAGAACAAAACATATTGAACTTAGATATCATTTTCTTAGAGAGCTAGTTGAATCAAATACTCTTCAACTTTCATATATTTCAACTGAGGATCAATTAGCTGACATTCTAACAAAACCTTTGGATCAAAAACGTTTTATTCATTTACGAAAAGCAATTGGAATGCTTTCCTTGAAATAAACTTCTTTTTGAAACCTTTGCTTAGGATAGGTTTTGTATTTGTTTTTGTTTTGTTCATTATCTATGTTTGTACATAGGACATTAATTGAGCATAGATCATAATTGACTTTAATTGCATCGTTTCGCACATTTAGAAATTTATTATGCTTTTGCCATCATAATATTTCACTGTTGCAATGATCATTTATGTTAATTAAATCATCTTCTAAGTGATCAAAGTCAGTTTCTCTCTCTCAATGATCTCTTGGTATAGTCATTATCTTATTTGACTGCTTAGTCGAGTATGAAATCGAGATCAATATTTGGTTGAATACTTTATATCTTAAATAATTGATAGCCAATTGAGGGGGAGTTATAGAAAAAGTAAAATGCTCAAAAGATGTGGAAAGAGTTACATCCCAATGAGGAGTGTGAAAACTACCACCACATGGAGGAAAGAGCTACCACCTCGGTCGTCCGAGTATTGTGTGCAGCTACCACATGTATACCAAGCATGGTTGTTCAAATTTTGATTAAGTATAATGCATGTTGAAATACTTGACTCCGTCAAATTTCAAGGTTGGTATAAGGTGGGTTTTTAAAGAAAGATGCTCAAAGAGCCACTCTCTTCAACAGATTGTCTAGATATATTATCTATTATATTTGGGATTTCAAACATCTATTGATCTTTGTATTTCATTTTTTTTACTGAATTGATGATTTGATAAAGGCATTACTCATAAGATCAAGTTAGATGTAATTGAAGGTGTTCAACTTTAAGGGATTTAATTTTTGTAAATTTTCATTTTATTTTTGGATATTATTGATAGATTTGGCATAATCTAATTCTTGTTGTATGAAACGATGATTTTTGTTTAAGGTTGATACACATTTGTGCTTACAATCTTTTTCTGGTTTTTCTTGAATTTCTCTGAAATTTTCTAAAGAAAAAGTTGGAGCCGATCCGGATCGGGCAAGATGATCCGGATCCCGAACGCAGGTATTCTTCTGCGGGCTAACGATCCGGATTGGACCTGCCGATCCGGATCCCGAACGCAGTTTCTCACTGCGGGTAGCCGATCCGGATCGCAATCATGAACTGATCCGGATCGCGGCTAGGGTTTTATAAAGAACAAAAGGGTTTTGATTTCTTTTACTCCAATCTTTTGTTCCAAAGTTTCCAGAGCCTCTCTCTCTAGATTTCATCCTTCCTGGAAGCTTTCAAACTCAAGTTCTTCGAATACAAGTAAGTTTTATTGATCAAAATCTCGGTTTTTCACCGTTTTTTCTCTTTTCCTCCTCAAACGTGATGAAATTCTTGGATCAACTTTGTTTGTGGATGGTTTTTGATCAAATTTCTTTTGAAATAAGAACTCTGGGTAGATTAGTTTTGATTATATGCTAGGTATTCTCCTGATTAACGGATTTTTAGGCTTCGATTTCTAAAATTTCGGTTTTAGGGCATATAATAAGGATTTTCGAAAATCATGCAATTGATCTATTTTTAAAAGTCCTTTTGCAAAACTAATTTGATTCTTAGTCTCTCTACATGATTATGATTGTTTGGGTATAATTTTTCAAATTTTTGAAAATTAACAATTTTTCATGTGTTTTTGAGTTATTGTTCACAGGATTTTAAAACTTTTAAGCACTTGCACCAATGGCATTCGCCTGGATAATCTTCCTTTTGGTAGCAATGGTAGGACCTAGTGGGTCTTCTATAAAAAGAGAACAAGATGACCCAAATCAAGAAGAGACAAAGAAAGTCTATCAAATTGATTCAGAATCAGATGAAGAAGACTGGGAAGAGATTTGTGAACAAGCACAAAAAGCTATTGACAAAGAAGATAGGTTGTACTTGAAGAACAAGAAGCTGATGAGATCGTCCTCAACAACAAAGCAGTACACTAGGCAAAAGAATTCGAGGGGAACTGGAATTCAGATTGACAGACCCCTCACCAGAGCTCGCTCTCTCACTAGAGAATCTCCATGGATTGAAGGTCAAGATGCACCGTCTGGTTCTATACTACATCCTTCAACGTCCTGGAGACACACAGCAAAAGCGAATGTAGGGTCCTCACTTCGACAAGAACAGCGAAGATCGTCTGCTGAACAAGACAGCGTGTCTACAAATCTCAAACAGATTATCTCTGAGCAACATAAGATGAAAAGAAAGGTCTCCAGAATGTCAAAAATGCTTCAAGCGATTTTGAAGAAGTTGGATTGTACCAATCCCACTAGTTCGGATTCTGACTGACTTAACCTTCTTTCTAATCTTTTTGTGCAGGTCTTTCAGTTTTAGGACTTACTTTTAGTTCTAGTTCTTAAATTTTGGAACATTTTCGTTGAAATTTTTAACTCTCCTTCAATTTTTGGTAATTTTGGCTTTGTTTGTGACAAAAAGGGGGAGAGAGTTTAGAGAACTTGAACAATGATATTGTGAAAATTGTGATCTTGTATACATCAAGGTACAATGATGAACAATGATGACTGCATCAAGGTACAATGATGAACAATGCTGATGTGAAAATTTGTATACATCAAGGTAAGTATCACTTCAACTTCAACTTTGTGTTTTTATCTTGTGATTGTTTGCATGTCTCTACTAACTATTCGACTAACTATTTGGGCATGTAATATGACTAACAAGTTGATGTTGGACTAACACTTTATGACATTTGGTTTTTGATTGCATAGAAGATATGTTGGTTTTTGACTATGATTCTTTTACATATCTGAATTCTCAGATGTCATGATGATCAGATAAACTCTATCTCTGTACTAGGTTTGTATGCTAAATATTCTTGAGGTATCTAACGATCTCTTTTTGTCAGAATGATTTCTTTGAGCAGAGAGTACAAATGTCTAAGTCTAGAGTCTGTTTTAGGAGTTTATCTCATGTTTTTAATTTTTCGGATCTCCATTGTAAATTTTGTTGTATGGTGATAGCAACAAAAATATCTTTTTGAATTTTTCTTTAGTGGATCTGTGTTTTGTCACGAAACCGCCAAAGGGGGAGATTGTTACGGAATTTGAGTTGGCGTAGTTTCGTGAAAGTCTCAAGTCTTGAAGATTGAAGGTGAAGAAAGTTGGATCATTTAACTCAATCTCAAGAAAGAAGAATTCAAAAGGATCAGGTATGTTTAACTAAAGATTTTGTGTGATCCGAATACTTCTTGTAGTGTAGAAACACTTGGAAGAATCTTTCATTGCATAAAAATCAAAAACTGGACTTGGGACATGTTCAGGATCCGGATCAGGTTGTTCGATCCGGATCCCAAGGTGGTTCGTTCATACACCAGTTCAATCCGGATCGTAGCCTCTCTTGATCCGGATCCCGAACACTGAGTTTACCATCTTCCTTGAACGATCCGGATCAGGCTTCGCAATCCGGATCCCGAACGTTGATGTTTGGTGAACTGTATGAACGATCCGGATCAAGCACGTCGATCCGGATCCCGAACCTTCGTTTTTCTGGAATTGCCTGATTCGTCACGACGATCCGGATCACAGCTAATCCGATCCGGATCGCCGTCCGTAAAAATTTCCAGAAATGTTAGTTTTTTGATTCTTATCTCCTTCCTAGGGTTTCTAACCTATAAATCGACCCTATGACTCTTTTTCTAGGGTTAAATCCCAA
>CM055073.1:10140530-10174699 GCA_029204045.2 Tillandsia leiboldiana
TTGAAAAATTGTACCCAAACAATCATAATCATGTAGAGAGACTAAGAATCAAATTAGTTTTGCAAAAGGACTTTTAAAAATAGATCAATTGCATGCTTTTCGAAAATCCTTATTATATGCCCTAAACCGAAATTTTAGAAACGAAGCCTAAAAATCAGTTAATCAGGAGAATACCTAGCATATAATCAAAACTAATCTACCCAGAGTTCTTATTTCAAAGAAATTTGACCAAAAACCATCCACAAACGAAATTGATCCAAGAAATTCATCACGTTTGAGGAGGAAAGAGAAAAACGGTGAAAAACCGAGATGTTGATCAATAAACTTACTTGTATTCGAAGAACTTGAGTTTGGGAAAGCTCCAAGGTGCAATAGTTCTAGAGAGAGAGGCTCTAGAGACTTGAGAACAAAAGATTAAGGTAAAAGAAATCAAAACCCTCTTGTTCTTATTAAAACCCTAGCCGTGATCCGGATCGGATCGAGATTTCGATCCGGATCGGCACAGCCGCAGGAAAAAAGCCTGCGTTCGGGATCCGGATCCATCTTGCCCGATCCGGATCGGCTCCAACTTTTTCTTCAGAAAATTTCAGAGAAAATTCAAGAAAAACCAGAAAAAGATTGTAAGCATAATTGTGTATCAACTTTAAACAAAAATCATCGTTTCATACAACAAGAATTAGATTATGCCAAATCTATCAATAATATCCAAAAATGAAACGAGAATTACAAGAAATTAAATCCCTTAAAGTTGAACACCTTCAATTACATCTAACATGATCTTATGAGTAATGCCTTTATCAAATCATCAGTTCGGTAAAAGGAAAAATGAAATACAAAGATCAATAGATGTCTGAAATCCCAAAAATGATAAATAATTTATCTAGACAATCTGTTGAAGAGAGTGGCTCTTGAGCATCTTTCTTTAAAATCCCACCTTATACCAACCTTGAAATTTTGACGGAGTCAAATATTTCAACATGCATTTTACTTAATCAAAAATTGAACAACCATGCTTGGTATACAGTGGTAGCTGCACACAATACTCGGACGACCGAGGTGGTAGCTCTTTCCTCCATGTGGTGGTAGTTTTCACACTCCTCATTGGGATGTAACTCTTTCCACATCTTTTGAGCATTTTACATTTCTTTGACTCCCCCTCAATTGGCTATCAATTATTTAAGATATAAAGTATTCAACCAAAAATTGATCTCGATTTCATACTCGACTAAGCAGTCAAATAAGATAATGACTATACCAAGAGATCATTGAGAGAGAAATTGACTTTGATCACTTAGAAGATGATTTAATTAACATAAATGATCATTGCAACAGTGAAATATTATGATGGCAAAAGCATAATAAATTTCTAAATGTGCGAACAGATGCAATTAAGTCAATTATGATATATGCTCAATTAGTGTCCTATGTACAAACATAGATAATGAACAAAACAAAACAAAAACAAAACCTATCCTAAGCAAAGATTTCAAAAAGAAGTTTGTTTCAAGGAAAGCATTCCAATTGCTTTTCGCAAATGAATAAAACGTTTTTGATCCAAAGGTTTTGTTAAAATGTCAGCTAATTGATCCTCAGTTGAATATATGAAAGTTGAAGAGTATTTGATTCAACTAGCTCTCTAAGAAAATGATATCTAAGTTCAATATGTTTTGTTCTAGAGTGCAACACAGGGTTTTTAGAAATGTTAATTGCACTTGTGTTGTCACAAAGAATTGTTACCGAAGATGCTGAAATCCGGAAGTCGCTCAACACACTCTTCATCCAAATGAGTTGGGTTGAACAACTACCCGCTGAAATGTATTCCGCTTCGGCAGTCGAGAGTGCTATGCAATTCTGCTTTTTACTGTGCCATGCAACAAGGCAATGGCCGAGATAGAAGCATGCACCACTCGTGCTTTTCCGATCATCCACCGATCCTGCCCAATCGGCATCTGAGTATCCAACAATATCCAAACTTGTTCCCATAGGATACCAAATTTCGAAATTAATTGATCCTTTGATGTACCGGATGATCCTTTTCACCGCTTTCAGGTGAACCTCCTTTGGTGCTGATTGATATCTCGCGCAAATCCCAACACTAAAGGATATATCCGGGCGACTATCGTGAGGTAAAGTAGACTTCCAATCATACTTCGATACAGTTTCTCGTCTATATTCTCACTTTGTGATTCACTTCCAAGTCCCTTGTGGCTAGTTCCCATTGGAGTCGGAAAATCCTTCGAATTTTCTAAGTCAAACTTTTTAACCAACTCCATTGCATACTTGGATTGACTCAAGTGAATACCTTCATCATTTTGTTTAATTTGCAATCCAAGAAAATAAGTCAATTCGCCCATCATGGACATCTCAAATTCGCTTTCCATGGTCTCCGCGAATTTAGAAGCATCATTATCTCTTGTTGCGCCAAATACAATGTCATCGACATAGATTTGTGCTACAACGAAATTGCCTTGATAATGCTTCACAAAGAGAGTCCTGTCAGCTCCCCCTCGAGTATAGCCCTTCTCCAAAAGGTGCTTTGTCAACCTTTCGTACCATGCTCGCGGTGCTTGTTTCAGACCGTAAAGAGCCTTTTTCAAACGAAAAACATGGTTAGGTTGTTTATGGTCTACAAAACCTTTCGGTTGAGCCACATAAACTTTCTCATTTAAAAACCCATTTAGAAACGCGCTCTTAACATCCATTTGAAATAATTTGATTTTAAAATGACAAGCAATAGCAAATAGTATACGAATGGACTCGAGTCTAGCTACAGGGGCGAATGTTTCATCAAAGTCTATACCTTCTACTTGAGAGTAGCCTTGAGCAACTAATCGTGCCTTGTTCCTGATGATAGTACCATCCTCATTTTTCTTGTTCTTGAAAATCCATTTGGTTCCTATCACATTATGTTGCTTTGGAGGCTTCGTTAATTCCCAGACTTTGTTTCGCTCAAATTGATGGAGCTCTTCCTGCATTGCTTTAATCCAGTAGTCATCCTGAAGAGCTTCATCTATGTTCTTTGGTTCGATTAAAGATACGTAGCAAGCGAATCCACAAACCAACTGCCTCCGAATTCTAACTCCTTCTTGTGGATCTCCAATAATATTCGATTCCGGATGATCCTTGGAGATTCGTAGCGTTTGTTGAAACGGAGTACTCGGAGGTAAATGAGATGATTCCTGCACATCAGATAAACTTGAAGAACCATTAGATGCATCATTAATATTGGAAGTATTATTATGAGAAGATGCAATGGCAGGTGAATCATCATCTAGAGAGATATCGAGGGTAGATTTTCCAGATCCAAAGTGAAAAGCTTCATCTACTTTAACATTTATAGATTCTACGATCGTCTTAGATTCCAAGTTAAATACTCGATATGCTCTACTATTTGTAGAATACCCCAAGAAGATCCCTTCGTCACTTCGAGAGTCAAACTTTCCAAGATTTTCACGGTCACGTAAAATGTAACACCGACTCCCGAAGATGCGAAAATATTTGATGTTGGGTTTTCTACCACACCATAGTTCATATGGTGTATTTAACGTTCCCGGGCGCAAATAAACTCGATTAATTACATAGATTGCAGTGTTCACAGCTTCAGCCCAAAAATGTAGCGGTAAATTCCGGCTGTGAAGCATAACACGTGCCATCTCTTGAACAACCCTGTTTTTGCGCTCGACAA
The DNA here is from genome assembly GCA_029204045.2 of Tillandsia leiboldiana. Classification (NCBI taxonomy): domain Eukaryota; kingdom Viridiplantae; phylum Streptophyta; class Magnoliopsida; order Poales; family Bromeliaceae; genus Tillandsia; species Tillandsia leiboldiana. The sequence goes on from CM055073.1 coordinate 10,144,216, forward strand.
CACCATTCTGTTGAGGTGTATCGGGTGCAGAGAATTCATGCTTAATACCGTTTGAAGTGCAAAAGTCAATGAATTTAGAGTTAACGAATTCTCCACCTCTATCACTTCTAACACGAATGATCTTTTCATTCTTTTCAATCATAATACGAAGGCAAATCTCGTGAAAAGAATCAAAAGTATCAGCTTTCTCTTTTAAAAATGCTACCCAAGAATACCGAGAGAAATCATCAATCATCAAGAAATATACCATTTACCTCCCAAAGATGGTTGACGAGTTGGCCCCATTAAGTCCATGTGTAAAAGTTCCAAAGGCCGTTTTGTACCAACGTGGTTCAAGTTCTTGTGTGCTGTCCTGGACTGTTTTCCCTTTTGGCAACCACCACACACAATGTTTTGTTTAAATAAAAGTTTTGGAAACCCCTTGACCACGTTCTTGTTTGAAATTCTAGCAAGTTCCTTAAAATTTATGTGACCTAGCCTTTCATGACAAATTGTTTCATTATTCAAAGAAACTAGATTACATTTTTCTGAAATTTTATTAGGAACAACATAGCAATTGTTTTCAGATCTAACCCCTTTTAAAAAGAAGACATGGTCCTTATCGGTTACAACACATTCAACAGATGAAAAGTTAACTGAAAAACCATTGTCGCAAAGTTGTCTTATGCTTATGAGGTTAGTCTTAAGACCATCAACAAATAACACATTATTTAGAACCGGGCCATCTGGAATAGCTACTGTTCCTTTTCCAACAATTTTGGAAGATCGACCGTCTCCGAAAACAACGAGTCCTCCGGAGATTTTCTCAAGATTTTGAAAACTATTTTTGTCACCGGTCATGTGACGGGAACACCCGCTATCCAGATACCAAGACGAACTATCATATGCATGCAAGGAAACATTGGTAACAAGACAAGGAAAGATTTCACCTTTGCGCACCCAAACCTTTTTGGAATGCGTCGGTAATGGTCGTGAAGTTATATGCCTAGGTGAAAGCGTCTTGTTAAAACGATTGCTGCTCCTTGATGAGGTCGTCTTGCGCGGTAAACTACCAAGGTTCTTTTCCTTCAATTGAATTACAATTGATTTCCGAGGAATCACCTTTGTGGTAGTCATTGCAAGAGGTGTTTGAAGTGAGCGTTTGACTCCCGTCTTGCAATATCTTCTTATGTGCCCTGAAACACCACAACGAAAACATACCTTAGATCTTGACGATCCCAAAGAGAATGAAGTAGGTTTGTTGTCGTTGTTTGTCTTGAATTCCGGTGTCGGAGGAGGAGATACCGACTGAGGCACAAAAACTGTCCCACTCGAACTTGGACTGTTTCCAGTTTGAGTGTACCCGAGGCCGAACCGATTTGTTTGACCAAGACCAAGAAGCCTATCCAACTTACTCCTTCCTGAAGAGAATCGCTGCAAGTCATCTTTGAGTTGGAAAATGGTCTTTGTCATTTCCAGGTTATCCTGTCGAGCCTCGTTGTAGAGCTTTGAGAAGTGATCCGCTTTATCCACCAGATTTGTATGTTCCTTCTCAAAAAGCTCATTGAACTCTTGAAGGGAAACATTTAGCTTTATCAGATTTTCCCTTTCCACTTCAAGAGCGTTTGAGAGAGAAGTTGCTCTTTTTGCTTCTTCTTCGAGATTATGCAATCTCCCTCTCAAACTCTTGTTTTGCTTAGCCACTTTCTTTGAATCCCTAAAAAGTCTGTGGTAGGCTAGAGCAAAATCTTCACCTTCCGAATCATCCGATTCGTTGTCCGTTGCAATCTTTTCAACAGTGGAGTTGGACAATGACTCGGACGTACTTGCCATGAAGCACATGAAGGGTGAAGATGTGGACGCGTGGAATGCCGTGGTGCTCTTTTCTTCATCACTTGAAGACGACTCATTTGACGTTGAGTTGTCATCCCAAGTGACGACTTGCATCGCCTTCTTCTTTGCCGGATACTTGTTGGGACACTCCGTTGCAGTGTGGTCGTAGCCTCGACATTTGAAGCATTGTAGTTGTCCCTCTGAACTTTTCTTATCCTTTGAGAAGTTCTCTTTCTTTCTTGACTTGTAACTTGAAGTACCCTTGCCTTTGTTCGACTTTCCGAAGGATGGAGATTTACTTGAATTACCCCTTCGAAAGTTGCGGCGAAACTTCCTTGTCAAGAGAGCGAGCTGCTTCTCAAATTCCTCCATAGAAAGGTTCTCGTCATCGTCTGAGGAGGATGTATCCGCGTCTTCTTCCTTAGTTGTTTTCAACGCATAACCTGAAGACTTAGAAGAGGATGCTTTTCCAGAAGAATTGTTAGTAGTAAATGTCATTTCATAAGTTTGTAATGAACCAACTAATTCTTCTACACGTACTTCGTCCGGGTGTTTAATAGTTTCAATGGCTGTAACCTTTGGGCGAAATCGTTCAGGAAGAGTTCTTAAGATCTTTCTTACAACCTTAAATTCTGGAATCTTCTCTCCCAGGTTAGCACATGAGTTTACGATGTCTTGCAATCGTGTATAGTAGTCCGTGAAAGATTCATTTTCTGCCATCAAGATAGAGTCAAACTTGCTCGTAAGCATTTGCAGTTTCTGAATCTTCACGAGGTTAGTTCCCTCATGTGTAACCTGAAGAACATCCCAGATTTCTTTCGCAGTCTCACATGCCGAGACGCGAGAGAATTCAGTTTGAGATAAGGCATTAAAAATAGCATTAATTCCTTTGCCATTGTAAGAAGATGAATCTAACTCTTCCTTGGTCCATTTCGACCTAGGTTTTAAGGTGCGAACATCAGAGATAATTTCAGTTGGATTAGTCCATCCTAATTCAATTGATTGCCACACCCTTTCGTCGATGGAAATTAAAAAGGCTTTCATCCGTACTTTCCAGTACGCATAATTTGTTCCATCAAAGAAAGGGGGTCGATTGATGTTTCCACCTTCAACCATTGTTTACAACCCTATTCCCGCTCTGATACCACTTGTTGGGTTATATATATAATAGATCTAAATAGGGGAAGAAACACCTAGAGGGGGGTGAATAGGTGTAAACGTATAAACACTCAAAAATCGTTGCGATAAAAACCCAATGCGGAAATAAAAATAACACGCAAGATTTTTACGTGGAAAAACTTCAAACCGGAGTAAAAAACCACGGGACCGATAACACGGCGAAATCCACTAGAATTAAAACACGTACAAGGTGATTTACCGTACACACTTACGACTCAACCTTTTCCATACGCTCCTAGAGGATCTTCTCCGCTCGCTCCACGACGCTTCTCGAATCCACGATCTGCGCCCAACGCCGAATCCACGGCGTCCAACATCGAATCCACGACGTCCGACCGAATCCACGGTCTTCACCCAGTAGCACCCTTCGAATCCACGAACGTGCCTCGCTCCGAATCCACGAGAGCGATTGAACCTTGAATCCACAAGGACACGCGAATCCACGCGCCGATTTTGGGGTAAATCGTTGTTTTTGGGTGGTGATGATCCGCCGAATACTTAGATCAAAGATAGATCGGAAATACCATCTAAGTATTCATTAGTTTGATTCAACTCAAGATGTGAGTATGAAAACCTAGAATCAAACTAATCAATATAGATGAAGAAACATAGAGTATTATCTAATGATTTCCTTTCTTCTCTATATGTGGATCTTAGGCCGTATAAAATGATATAGGAATATGACGGCTCTTTCGCTTTTATCGGCTTACCCCAGAAAAATGAATCATAGGGTCTATTTATAGGTTAGAAACATTTGGAAGGAGATAAGAATCAAAAACCTAACATTTCTGGAATTTTGACGGACGGCGATCCGGATCGGATTTGGGCGATCCGGATTGCAGTAGCAATAAAGACGGTTTCCATAAAACAAACGTTCGGGATCCGGATCGGAATGCCTGATCCGGATCGTTCATACATTTCAGAAAACTCAACGTTCGGGATCCGGATCGTGAGATGCTGCGATCCGGATTGAAGTAATGTATGAAACAACAACCTTCGGGATCCGGACTGTTGGCTCTGATCCGGATCCTGAACATGTCCAAACACCAGTTTTTGATTTTTATGCAATTAAAAATTCTTCCAGGTGTTTCTACACTACAAGAAGTATTCGGATCACCAATAAACTTTAGTTAAACATACCTGATCCTTTTGAATTCTTCTTTCTTGAGATTGAGTTAAATGATCCAACTTTCTTCACCTTCAATCTTCAAGACTTGAACCTTTCACGAAACTACGCCAACTCAAATTCCGTAACAGGTTGGAGGCCGCCACGGCAGTGGTCGGGATGTCACAGGTATGATTTCTTTATAGCAGTCTGTGTTAGAGCATTTTGCATTCCTGCATGGACTAGAGGCAGACAAAAGGAGGTTTGTTTCTAGAGACATTAGAGCACACAGTTTACAGCCGACGGTGTGGTGGCAGGTTTCAGTTGCTCCGGGGCATTAGGGTTCGTATCTTATTTGATACAGGAGTATTCCCTTCATTGTTAGTAGTGCAATTTGCTTCATTGCATGGGTTAGAGATAGGACGATCACCACGTGCACGGGAGGCTTATATTCCCGATCACACTTGGCACGTGGAGGAGAGTTGTTCATCCTGCCCGGTGCAGTTTGAGTCCCGGATTTTGCCAGCAGACCTGATGGTCTTGACTCAGCTGCGGGAGGTTGTTGTGGTACTTTGGTGGACTGGCTGGCTCGGTATTTTTTTTTGCGGTGATTGATTGTGCCGCGAGGACAGTTTTCTTGGGGAGCCAGGCCAGGAGGTGTTGCGTACCGGGGATACTGGAGGGCTTTCTTCGCCTCTGTGGTTTTGACTTCGCGAGCGAGGCGGGTGTTTCGCTTTGGTGAGTAGCCTTTTTGGCTAGCATAGTTGAGGGGCCTAGGGCGGCACCGGGAATCGGGGATACCTCCATTGGTTGCGAGTTCCCGGATGTTTTTCTATCGGAGTTGTCTAGCATGCCACCAGTTGGAGAGTTGAGGGCACAACTCCAGGATTCGATGGATAGGGGATTTTGTCAGACCTAGTGTGTCGCCTTTTGGGGCGCCGGTGCTATTCGTGATGTGGAAGGATGGTTCACTTCGGTTCTCTGTGTGGATTACCGGGAATTGGATGAAGTGACCATCCAGAACAAGTACCCTTTGCCGAGCATGGAAGATTTGTTTGACCAGCTGCAAAGGTCTTGTGTATTCTGGAAGATTGATTTGCAATCTGGTTATCACCAACTGAATGTGAAGGCTGAGGACTTCCCGAAGACAGCTTTCAGGTCACGTTACGGGTATTATGAGTTCGCAGTCATGCCTTTTGAATTGACGAATGCCCCTGCTGCAGTTATGGATTTGATGAACTGGATTTTTCAACCGTACTCGGATGTGTGTTGATGCAGGAAAGTAGGGTAATGGCTTATGCATCCCGACAGCTTAAGAAGTAGAGATCAGATTCCGAGTGATCAGTCGGGGGACTTTATAGTGGATACTTCCGGAGTACGGAGGTACAGGGACCGAGCATGTGTGCCAACGGACTTCGAGACCAGAGAGTGGATTAGAGAGAGGCCCGTTATACACCTTATACCCTTCATCCTGGTGGGACTGGATATATAAGGACCTCAAGGCACACTTTTGGTGGAACGACGTGATGAGGGATGTTGGGAGGTGTGTGGCTCGGTGTTTAACTTGCCAGCAGGGGAAGTTGTGCAGCGGGTGCCAGCTGGCAAGTTGCAGAGTCTCCCAATCCCTGGATGGAAATGGGATCTTATCGTTGGACTTTGTGGTTAGATTACCGGGGGCCCTGGGAGGAGCAGATGCTTTTGCCGATGCAGACTACTTGGTCACTCGAGCGGTTAGCCCAGCTGTACTTGGGTGAGGTGATGCGGTTACCTGGGGTGCCCGCCTCTAGTTTGTTTCAGATAGAGACCCGAGGATTGCTTCGCGTTTCTGGAGGAGTTTACAGACAGCTTTGGGAGCTTGAGTCGTTGATGATTGGACACCTACCCCCCTACTTGTTCGAGGTTCCGGCTTGAGGGATGACTTTAGTTTCGAGGACGAAACTTTCTTTTAGTAGAGGAGGATGTGAGGACCCGCATCCCCGCGAGAGGATTACTGTTAGATCAGCGACTTCTGGAGGCTTATTCGGTGTGATGGAGGTGCTTGTGCGCAAATCGGATCTCATGATTGGACCCAGCGTGAAATTTGGATTAAGATTACATATCTGGATACCTTCAACAAATTTTAGAAGTGGAATTGGGCAAAACGGACATCGGATTTGGATTCAGCGTGCGAAAACGATGAAAATGGATAATTTACTTGTATTTTTCGGAGCCCGGATGCCTAAATACGGATTTCGAGACAAGATTACTGTTCCGGCGGCCAGGGCAGCGCCGGCGGCCAGGGCAGCGTCGGCGGCGACGGGCAGGCGGCGGAGCGCGGTGGCGTGGGCGCGGGGAGATGTGGGCGCGGGCGCGGGCAGGCGCGAGCGCGGGTGCGGGCAGGCATGTCGTACGGTGGTTGGGTGTGCCACGTGGCGGCTCCCAATTGGGCGCGCTGGGGATAGGTGGCAGCTTCGGGTTCGTCGGGTGCATCGGGTACGTGCACCGGGCGCAGTGAGCGGTGGCGTGCGGGGATTGGCCGGTCAACCCACGCGCGGGAGCGCGCCGGGCGCGGCGCACCGTGGACCCCGCTAGGCCATGTGTCTCCAGCTCATTGGCGGGCGCAGCGACTCGGCTGGGCCGCCGTGAACCGCGGCCCACGGTTCCCACCGTGGACCGCGCTGCCACGCGGCGCGCCGCGATTGGCGGGCGCTTGTGCGCAGGGCGCGCGGGACGCAGTTTGGACACGTGGCGTGCTGAAGTGATTTCGGGCGTGCACAGTATTGGGCCGGGCCGGATTCGGGCGCCCGAATCCGGATTGCTTTTCTTGGTGGGCTGGGCCTATAAATAGGCCCCATTTGCAGCTTTTTCTTATTTTCTGGGCTTTTTCACTGAGGGCTTTCTACAGAGAAGTTCTTCCTCTTCCTCTCCCTCTCCTCCACTCTTCGATGGATTCCCGGATTTTTTGGAGGCCGCGGCAACGGCGTTTTCTGCGATGCGGCGCACTTCGACGCTCCTTCGTTTGTGGCTTCTACCGTCGCATTTCAGTCTGCGAGGTCCGCTGGATCACCCCGATGGATTTTTGAGCCGATTTTTATGGCAGCGCATTCACGAGAGGTACGCCTTCGATTTCCGTGTTGATCACTTCGCTCCATTTCGAGTTTTTGGTGGTGTTCCCAAGGTACCTTTTGACCCTTGTACTGCTGCGATGTTTGGGACAGCGGTGGAGTATTGTTGGGATTTCTCGGCCTACGGGCATCGGATCGGGGCGTGTGAGGACTCGGTCGGCATCTACGCTTCGAGAGGAACGCGACCGTATTTTTATCAAATTTTTCTGAGGTTTCTTCGAAGGTGATAATTCCACTTTTTCTAGACTGAATGCTACAGATTATCGATCATGGGAAGTTTTGACTCGCCGCGGTGTTTTATTTGTTTCTTGGCCTACAGGCGTCGAAACAGGACGTGCGAGTACTCGTTTTGCATCTACTCGTCGCGAGGATCGCAGTGTTTATTTTTGTAGAATTTTTCGAGGTCATATCGCAGGTGAAAATCGACCATCTTCTAGACTGTTGCGCGGACAGCGGCATTGTGTTAATTGTAGGATTAATTTGTGCACCGTGTTGGTTGTTGTTGTAGTTTTTGCGGTGACCGGGGTTTTCTTTGTGAGAGGGCGAGTTTGGAGCGGTGTTTCGCGTGCTTCGCGATCGAGGTGGGTGGTTGTTGTGTACCTCACTTTTCGATGATGAGGGCGGCAGCAGGCAGTACCGATTTTTACTGGTGGATAGATTGGGTTTATCTGGACGGTTTTGGTTACTGATGCGTATATTCGGTTATTCCATTCTGGGATTGCATTAGAGGCATAGTAGTGGTAGTTTTTCTTCACCAGCAGTCTTTATTGCTTACCCAACTCTTCTTTCCCTTTGTGCCTCTGGTAGACCTAGTGGGTGCGTCGGAGTTTGAGGCTTTACCCACTAGGGGAGGCTACTGGTTTACTAGTAGTTCTCACCACCATTCTTTTTTTTCTCTTTTTCTTCCCCTTGTTTTGCAGTGTCGTCTGCGGGAGCTGCTGGGCTTTCAGCGGCAGATCGAGGAGAGAGGACGGCTGAGTAGATAGATCTCCTGGCAGGATGATGGAGTTTAGCTGGACATTGGGTATACCCTTTTTACTCAGACTGTTGTAATTTTACTTTTGGGTCTGGCTTTAGCCAGCTGGTTGTATATTTGTGGTGAGCTGGGAGACACAGATGTATCATTTTTACAGATGTACCGTATTTTACTTTCAGTTTCAGTCTGAGGTGTATTAGTTTTTAGTTCAGCTCTGTTTTATGCTCTTTATTATTATCTCTTATATCTTAGCAGGTTACCGGCGCTTCGTGTTGGGTCGTATATAATACGGATCTAAATAGGGGAAGAAACACCTAGAGGGGGGTGAATAGGTGTAAACGTATAAACACTCAAAAATCGTTGCGATAAAAAACCCAATGCGGAAATGAAAATAACTCGCAAGATTTTTACGTGGAAAACTCCATCACAGGAGTAAAAAACCACGGGACCGATAACACGGCAGAAATCCACTAGAATTAAAACACGTACTAGGTGATTTACCGTACACACTTACGACTCAACCTTTTCCATACGCTCCTAGAGGATCTTCTCCGCTCGCTCCAGACGCTTCTCGAATCCACGATCTGCGCCCAACGCCGAATCCACGGCGTCCAACGTCGAATCCACGACGTCCGACCGAATCCACGGTCTTCACCCAATAGCACCCTTCGTATCCACGAACGTGCCTCACTCCGAATCCACGAGAGCGAATGAACCTTGAATCCACAAGGACACGCGAATCCACGCGCCGATTTTGGGGTAATCGTTGTTTTTTGGGTGGTGATGATCCGCCGAATACTTAGATCAAAGATAGATCGGAAATACCATCTAAGTATTCATTAGTTTGATTCAACTCAAGATGTGAGTATGAAAACCTAGAATCAAACTAATCAATATAGATGAAGAAACATAGAGTATTCTCTAATGATTTTCTTTCTTCTCTATATGTGGATCTATAGCCGTATAAGATGATATATGAAAATGACGGCTATGTGGATTGACCCTAGAAAGAAAGACATAGGGTCTATTTATAGGTTAGAAACCCTAGGAAGGAGATAAGAATCAAAAACCTGCCATTTCTGGAATTTTACGGACGGCGATCCGGATCGTGATAACTGAGATCCGGATCGTCATAACGAAACAGCCAATTCCAGAAAAACGAAGGTTCGGGATCCGGATCATGTAACTACGATCCGGATCGTTCATACAGTTCACCAAACATTAACGTTCGGGATCCGGATTGCGAAGCAAGATCCGGATCGTTCAAGGTAGATGGTAAACTCAACGTTCGGGATCCGGATCAAGAGACTACGATCCGGATTGCGACGATGTATGAACGAACCACCTTCGGGATCCGGATCGAACAGCCTGATCCGGATCCTGAACATGTCCCAAGTCCAGTTTTTGATTTTTATGCAATGAAAGATTCTTCCAAGTGTTTCTACACTACAAGAAGTATTCGGATCACACAAATTCTTTAGTTAAACATACCTGATCCTTTTGAATTCTTCTTTCTTGAGATTGAGTTAAATGATTCAACTTTCTTCACCTTCAATCTTCAGGACTTGAAACTTTCACGAAACTACGCCAACTCAAATTCCGTAACACTTCGTGTACGCGGAAAATTTCGTGTGCACGGCGGATCTATAGACAGGCTCGAGTTCTGGTTTACACCCGGGGCGTGACAACCCTAATCTGTCACGCCCCACGGTCGAAACTGCGACTCGGGCTCGCCAACAGATCCGCCGTCTGTACGGAAATCCCCGCACAGACGAAGCGTCTACCCTACAAGTCAGATCTATAGCTAAACATGTATCAGAGCTGAAAAAAAATAACTAGCTACAGAAATCGAATACTGAACATCTGAATAAAAATATAAATCCAAAATACAAAATAATACAAGGTCTACAGACTGTTCAGTACAAAAGTGGAATCTCAAAAATACAGGATAACTCTACCACTGACTCTAAAAAATAAAACGGGTAAGGAGCTACTCGGTCACGCTCTTACCTCAATCAACTGCCTCCGCACGAGTAGAAACCGGAACAGCAAGCTCTGGAAAACCTGTCACCACAGCGGATGTGAGAACTACACCAACACGTAGTTATCAGTGGGTACCGGCACCAATATCCATGGTATACCCACTAAGTCTACTAGAGGCAAAAAAAATAAAATAAGTGAACAGATAGATAATATGCTGAAATGGAACTACAGCTAATATGCCTCAAGTATCATGCTCAAAGGAAAACTCAACTAAGAACATGCTATTCATCTACTCGCTCACGAGGTGCTCACATCAACCCAGTCTCAGTGATTGCCAAATCTGGTCCAGTCAGGCCTGCGCCCTCTAGTGTATCAACTAGGATCCCTCGTGTATCAACGTAGGGTGTCCAATGGGACTGTCAAGTACCACTCACAGCAGCCTCATCAGGCGCATCACAATCGCATCCGGAGCGGCAACTCGAGGGCAGCGACCCCACCGAGGAACAAGTGTGTCTCATCTGGCATAATAAGCGGCATCTGTAGGCTATAATTCTCGATCAAACAGATCGGAAACTCGTATGCCCATAATCCCACAATCATGTCTAGGTCAGAGAACTCTCAACGACTCAATCTGATAAAGCCCACAAAAACCCCCAAGACACTAGAAACTCTTAACAGAGTCAAATAAAATCCACTCAGCCCCCAAGCACGGGAATACATGCACCCTGAACCCATCCAACCCCTCCGAGTGATCGAAATATTTAAAAACCATTTTTTTAAAGTCAATTTTTTTATTAAAACTAGTTCGGTGATTTTTAAAACGGTTCAGAAGTAGTCCGAACGCCAACTAACTATACCGGCTAGTGTCAAAAGATGTTAGGAGTCTACTAAAAATAATTAAGGGTACAGGTTATCATTTTGCAATATTCCAGGCAACTATCAAATTTTTCGTTGTAATAAAATACATACTAGACATACAGAATATGCATACAGAAGCATTAGAGGGTATTCCACAAAGTTTGGAAGACTTCCAACCCACCTGAATCGCTTTCCGCAGGCAAACAAGAAGTCGGTGAAGTGCGGGCTCGCTCACTACCAAAAATCTACCGAAGTCGCACCCACGGCACTCGGTCGCGCTCCCTCTGCCACAAGTTCACAGCACACTATCTACTAGCTCACAGCACACTATCCACTAGCTCACAGCACACTCACCACAGCTCCACACTGTATATAAAGCAACAGCCCACACCCTACAGCACACACACCCAGCCCTCACTCTGGTGCAATCCGCGCGCTGCTCACTGCCGGCTCCGCGTAGTGAACCGAGCGGCGCCCAGCTCTCAGACCCACGCAGCTCCAGGCTGCCCTATTCCGCACAGGGAAGAAGGGAAAAGGGACGAAAATCAACTCCAGCTCTCAGAAAATCCAACAAGCAATAAAAATCTGAAATCTCGGAATAAAACAGTAATTGACCTCGGAAGATGCTTCCCGCATGCGCTGACTCAACTACGGCTCCAACTGCACCAAGCCACCGCGTGCACCGTACAGCACCTCGGCAACAACCCAAGCTCCCGCAATCCACGGGACCCTCTGCTGCTCCTCACAGCACAGAGAGAGAAAGGAAAAAGGAAAAATCAAAACAAGCTCGGGCCATCCACCAACACTCACACACCCACTGTCAGCCCGCACAGTCCACTAGGCAACCAACCAGCCCCGGCATGTACACAGCCCTCGCTGCCCGCGCAGTGCCCTCGCTCTTGCTAGCTCCAACTGAGCTCTCCCCGCCGTCACTCCACGCAATCAAAAGGGCGGCCAACTCCTCAGATCACGCAGCACCCGGACCTGGTGCTGTGCCCGCCCGCCTGCTCACCGCTGGCTCCGCGCAGTGAACCGAGCGGCATCAAGCCTCCACGGCTCACGCAGCATCCAGCTGCCCGCACAGCACAGAGAGGAAGGCAAGGGGAAAGGAAACCCAACTCAAAACCTCAAAATTCCAATTTCTGCAAAAATCTAAAACCTCGGAATAGCGCAGTAACTCACCTCTGATGGGCTTCCGCGCGCGTAGGGCTCCAGTCCAAGCTCTCTCTCGTGATGGTCCAAGCCCGTTGCCGCGCCCTCGATAAGATTCTGCTACTTCGGCGCGAAGGGGGATGCTCCACAACTCTCGGCTGAAGCTTCCCATGTGGACTCCTTGGGCAGCAATGGAGGTTCCCAGCTGCTGCAGCTCGGGAGGAAGAAGGAAAAGAAAAGAATAAAATAAAATAAAATAAAATAAAAACAAATAAGGAGAATAAATGATGGGATAGGTGGAGATAGATTAGATGGGATTTATGTTGACCAAATCCCTACTAATCCTGACACCTCCAACCACCCCCACGTGAGGCGTGAGGCCCAAGTCACCCAGGTATGCTGTCCACGCGGATCACCCAGCACACTAACCCATTCCCTGTAGAAATCTAGAATTTAAAAGTCTCTGTTTGCCTTTAAATATTTAAAATTTGTCAATTTTGGCAAAAGTGGAGAGATAGTGGGTCAATAGTGGGCCCAGAGATATCGACTTTTGATCGGGGCCTGATCTGAAAAATTCGAGATCACCATTGCGATCGTCTCGTCGAAACATAGAAGTTTCATATTCATATGTTTTCGATCCGACGGTCGGATCTTCCAGAAATCAGAAATCAAAAAGCGGGCCCCGCGACTTAAGTGAATAGTAAACCTCGAGTTTTTAATCCCTCGCTTTCACTAATGGCCGAACCACTATCTAGAGTTTTAACTTAGGAGTATGAGTAATGGATCCTACCTAATTTCGACGTTCTGAGCGCAATGGCACTGACGGATTTCGCGTTTGGCGACCCGGGTGCATCGAAGTGCGTGCCACGGGCGATAAATCGTCGAACTTTATGGAACAACTTTTAATCCGAGCGTCGAACAAACTAAGAAAATGCGCTACCTGACAGGTCTCGACGAGCCGGACGTCGTGGCGAAGTCTGTTTCGCAAAACGGCGACCGGATTGTCTCGAAATGCGTAGAAAGTGATCAAAATGCAACATTTCTAAACAAAAGGTAATATTTTATGTGCCTAAGTGCTAGGGCTTGTAACCATAAGGGGTTTTGGGCATTTTGCACCTAATAAGAGGATCTCGGAGCTTTGTGTTTAGGTGTGAATGGAGCTTGGGGGTTTTTGGGTTAAAGAATCTTTTATTAAACTCTATATTGCCTCTTAGACTTCTTGTAACTGCTCCACTCGTGTCCTTTGGTTCCCTGCTGTCCTTAAAACCGAGCCCGGAGTGAAGGGGAGCCAAAGAACACCTTCATTGCTTTTCCCAAACCGAGAGAGATAGAGAAGGAGAGAAAGAAGGGAAGTTGAACCAAACTCCTCCAAGCTTTGATCTAGAGTGCTCTAGGGGACTTCCTTGGTGTCGGTGGACCTCCCTAGGTGATGTCCGAGGTGGCGCGAAGAATAAGAAGAAGAAGATAGAACCGGCTTCCTCCTTCTTCCCCGAGCTCGGCCAAGGTGAGGGTTTCGAACCAGTGTATGTTAGCCCTCTAGACCACGTGCAGTCGGTTTCCTTGGCCCTAAGCATCATCCCAGCAAATCCCCGAGCCCCCATGCACCACGGTTGGCCGGCAGCCACAATGGGTCGCCGGAAACCTAGTTTTCCTCCGCCTCGAGGGAACTCAGCAACCCTTGCACCAAAACGGCCCAAAATTTAGGTGCTTGGACTGTAGGAGGACAGGACCAACTACACCAAATTTGGTGGAGTATGGTTGAACCAATTAATGGCAGTTTTATGCCCTAGTTCGGGCTTTTTGTTGCACTCGGCCGAGCTTGTTGCTCCGGCGCCGGCGAGCCCATCCGCCGCCGGACACATGCCCAGGGATGCTCACGCGACCAAGGGAAGTTCATCCATGCTGTTGCATGGACCCCATGCACCATGAAAACCATGGTGCCATGGTTGAACCCGAAACCAAGGATTTTTGCGGCCGCCGGCGCTCCGGCCATCTCCGGCCGGGGTGAGGTGGTCAGGAAGTTTCCTGTGGTTCCGTAGACTACTTCCATCCAAGTTGGAGGGATCCAGACTGCCTCTGTAGAAATCCGCCATTAGAGCTCCTGAAGCTCCAAACCGGAGCTTTGCCCCGCCGCCGCCGCCGCACCCCGACGGTCGGGCACAGGCATGGAAAGCTTCAGTGAGGTGAATTACACCTGTTGGTGCAAGAAAATTTGACCCAGAACCATTGGTTGCTTAGTCACGATTTTCAAGGTTGGAGCTCATCTTCTTCCCGAGCTCCGGCCAACCCGAGAAGGTTTGGCTTGCTCCAGGTTGGTGAGAAATGATCCCTGAACTCAGTAGAACATTTTGCTTCGAAACATATTGCCCCAGATACCCTCTGTGCAGAGAACCCAATTCGGATTTTTGCATGTGTGTGTGTGTATGAGAGATGCATGCCACCTGTTTGTAAAAATGCTTCAAAGAAAATTGGATTGGAATTTGACAGTACTGCAAATAGAAAACTTGTTTCCAATATTCCCCTGAGCTTGGTGCTCACCTCAGATCAAAGGGATTCTGTGTGGAATGAAAGTTGGAGCAAGATGAACTTGTATGGTTGCAAGATGATGGATCTTCTTGATTCAGCAGATCTGGGCTGCAACTAGGGTGAGCCATGTGATCCTTGTACTATTCAGAGACACTTTTATATATAAAGTTTAATTAAAAGAGGTTTAGATTAAAAGTTGTAGTGAAACCAACCTTTAAATGAAATGTTTGAACAAAACCTTGTTCTAGGCTGTTTGCGAAGCCGCGACAGTGTGCCCTAGGCTAATTTGGGGTCACTGGACGCGATGCTCGTGTTAAAAACAGAGTTGGAAGTCTCGGAGAAACAAAAATGCAAAAAGGGCTATGTTAGAGGAGAGTTTTATGACCCGAAGTTTTCCTCGGGTCCCGTGCTGCCGCAAATTGGTGAGCACGGTGTTCAGCAAGATAAATGTTACCTGCTGGAAGTGACGGTTCGTTAAAATGAATCTCCAGTTGAAAGAATGAGCGAAAACAGTGCCCAAACTGGCACTAAAAGTGAAAATTTAAAAGCCCTAGGGGTCTAGATGCAAAAGTCACATCATATACTGGTTAGTAAGTTGATTCCTGAACCTTAATTTACATTCAGGGTTATTCGGTAGCATCTGGAGTGCTGAGCGTACAGTTGGTTCAGTTTAGCCGCCTGCGTTATATCAGGTGGGTTATCTTCGGTCCGGGTTTTATCAGTTCGGCCCTCTGGGGTGCGATACTGGTTGGACCCCTGTTTTTGATAGCTTAAACATTACTTTGAGCCTGCCTTTCTTTGATTATATTATATATGCTATCTGCCTGATCTATGCCTGTTATCTGTTCTATTTTGCCTTACATGATTGTCCATAGCATCTCTAGCATTTATACTTTTACTCGGACATTTTCATGGTTGATTAGTGAGCCTGTTTGTTCTGCTGATCAAATGATAAATCTCTGAGCACATAGATTTATTTAACTGAGGTTTTACCCCGCTTCGTAGGGTCGCCGGAGTCTGTTCTTGTTTGATAGGACAAAGGCACTGCTCTGCGAGGTTTGGACCTAAACCCAAGCTTCGTAGTGTCGCCTGAGTCTGTTCTTGTTTGATAGGACGAGGGCAATGCTCTTCGAGGTTTGGACTTTTCAAAACAGTTTTCTTAAAAATATGTGTTTAAGTTTTGTATCATTTGGTTGGTTTGTGTGGTTGAGTTGAGTTTATCTGTGAGCTTCTGTTGAGAGAGATTTGCCTTGATCTTGCATATGAGTTGAGATTTATTGCTGAGTGTTCCTGCATGAGTGTTGAGATTCAGTTGGTTTTTGCCCTTGCAACCCAGTGGGGATTTCCCGGCTTGTTGCCGATTACCCGGTCAGTGGACCGTGAGCTTGAGCATTTGCATATGATTTGCCCGCACTGTTGTACTTCACGAACATCAGCGGATTTGCTACCCGTAGCGATGTTCTTTACCGGTAAAGTGGTTAGCTGAGGCAACCCGTGACCCTAGTTTGGGGAATGTCAACCAGGTGGTGCCAAGAGGGCAGCCTTGCCTGAGGTCTTTTGAAGGCCAATATGGTTGCTTGTGATTGGGTCTTTGCGTTTTCATCTATTTGATGCATGTGTTGTTAAGTTGCTTTAACATGATTCTTTGATTCTTTGATCTGGCTTCTAGTTATCTACCTTTATATGATTCTATGTGATGCCTCTGATTATAGTTCCATTGTTATCTTGTTGATTGTCCTAACTCCTTGATGTGTTGATTATCCTGATACATGTTTTAAATACTGCTAAAATTATCTCCTATGCTTGTACACAGATTATGAGTTTTGCTTTCTTTACAGCACTAGTTATATATCTGCTTTACCCTAACCCCTGATCTATTACTATCCTCTAGCATTGTATACCAGTAGGTACGATCTGCTATTTCTCGGCTCGTCGTGCCCACTGGGATACACTCCGGTGTGTCTCACACCCTCAGGTGACTGTTTTTCAGGTCGAGCGGGTGTTGAGATGTCGGGACGAGTTGGTGAGATCACGAGATAGAGCTTGACCCTGGACAGCCGATAAGATCAAGTATTTAATTATTTGTTGTATCAAATGTAATGCAATGTAATTGAGGAGTTATTGATATTGTAATTTAATCTTGCTTAGTAGATGTACGTAGTTAGTACTCTGGTTGTATGCCAAGTGAGCCGTGCATATATAGAAAAGGGCTCAATCCCCAGTGGGATTGGGACTCTTCTATATATGTGGCGGTCTGTTGCGCCCTGGCTGGTTTTAAACTCTGATTTCAAAAAAAAAAAAAAATTTAGACGCTGGTTTTTAATGTTGGGTTATATGAAATAAGGATCTAAATAGGGGAAAAAATACCTAGAGGGGGGTGAATAGGTGTAAACGTATAAACACTCAAAAATCGTTGCGATAAAAACCCAATGCGGAAATAAAAATAATACGCAAGATTTTTACGTGGAAAACTCCATCACCGGAGTAAAAAACCACGGGACCGATAACACGGCAGAAATCCACTAGAATTAAAACACGTACAAGGTGATTTACCGTACACACTTACGACTCAACCTTTTCCATACGCTCCTAGAGGATCTTCTCCGCTCGCTCCACGACGCTTCTCGAATCCACGATCTGCGCCCAACGCCGAATCCACGGCGTCCAACGTCGAATCCACGACGTCCGACCGAATCCACGGTCTTCACCCAATAGCACCCTTCGAATCCACGAACGTGCCTCGCTCCGAATCCATGAGAGCGGTTGAACCTTGAATCCACAAGGACACGCGAATCCACGCACCGATTTTTGGGGTAAATCGTTGTTTTTGGTGGTGATGATCCGCCGAATACTTAGATCAAAGATAGATCGGAAATACCATCTAAGTATTCATTAGTTTGATTCAACTCAAGATGTGAGTATGAAAACCTAGAATCAAACTAATCAATATAGATGAAGAAACATAGAGTATTCTCTAATGATTTCCTTTCTTCTCTATATGTGGATCTAGAGCCGTATAAGATGATATAGGAAAATGACGGCTATTTGGATTTTCGGCCTCTTTTTGGATTAACCCTAGAAAAAGAGTCATAGGGTCTATTTATAGGTTAGAAACCCTAGGAAGGAGATAAGAATCAAAAACCTAACATTTCTGGAAATTTTACGGACGGCGATCCGGATCGGATTAGCTGTGATCCGGATCGTCGTGACGAATCAGGCAATTCCAGAAAAACGAAGGTTCGGGATCCGGATCGAAGTGCTTGATCCGGATCGTTCATACAGTTCACCAAACATCAACGTTCGGGATCCGGATTGCGAAGCCTGATCCGGATCGTTCAAGGAAGATGGTAAACTCAGTGTTCGGGATCCGGATCAAGAGAGGCTACGATCCGGATTGAACTGGTGTATGAACGAACCACCTTTGGGATCCGGATCGAACAACCTGATCCGGATCCTGAACATGTCCCAAGTCCAGTTTTTGATTTTTATGCAATGAAAGATTCTTCCAAGTGTTTCTACACTACAAGAAGTATTCGGATCACACAAAATCTTTAGTTAAACATACCTGATCCTTTTGAATTCTTCTTTCTTGAGATTGAGTTAAATGATCCAACTTTCTTCACCTTCAATCTTCAAGACTTGAGACTTTCACGAAACTACGCCAACTCAAATTCCGTAACAATCTCCCCCTTTGGCGGTTTCGTGACAAAACACAGATCCACTAAAGAAAATTCAAAAAGATATTTTTGTTGCTATCACCATACAACAAAAATTTACAATGGAGATCCGAAAAATTAAAAACATGAGATAAACTCCTAAAACAGACTCTAGACTTAGACATTTGTACTCTCTGCTCAAAGAAATCATTCTTGACAAAAAGAGATCGTTAGATACCTCAAGAATATTTAGCATACAAAACCTAGTACAGAGATAGAGTTTATCTGATCATCATGACATCTGAGAATTCAGATATGTAAAAGAATCATAGTCAAAAACCAACATATCTTCTATGCAATCAAAAACCAAATGTCATAAAGTGTTAGTCCAACATCAACTTGTTAGTCATATTACATGCCCAAATAGTTAGTCGAATAGTTAGTAGAGACATGCAAACAATCACAAGATAAAAACCAAAGTTGAAGTTGAAGTGATACTTACCTTGATGTATACAAATTTTCACATCAGCATTGTTCATCATTGTACCTTGATGCAGTCATCATTGTTCATCATTGTACCTTGATGTATACAAGATCACAATTTTCACAATATCATTGTTCAAGTTCTCTAAACTCTCTCCCCCTTTTTGTCACAAACAAAGCCAAAATTACCAAAAATTGAAGGAGAGTTAAAAATTTCAACGAAAATGTTCCAAAATTTAAGAACTAGAACTAAAAGTAAGTCCTAAAAACTGAAAGACCTGCACAAAAAGATTAGAAAGAAGGTTAAGTCAGTCAGAATCCGAACTAGTGGGATTGGTACAATCCAACTTCTTCAAAATCGCTTGAAGCATTTTTGACATTCTGGAGACCTTTCTTTTCATCTTATGTTGCTCAGAGATAATCTGTTTGAGATTTGTAGACACGCTGTCTTGTTCAGCAGACGATCTTCGCTGTTCTTGTCGAAGTGAGGACCCTACATTCGCTTTTGCTGTGTGTCTCCAGGACGTTGAAGGATGTAGTATAGAACCAGACGGTGCATCTTGACCTTCAATCCATGGAGATTCTCTAGTGAGAGAGCGAGCTCTGGTGAGGGGTCTGTCAATCTGAATTCCAGTTCCCCTCGAATTCTTTTGCCTAGTGTACTGCTTTGTTGTTGAGGACGATCTCATCAGCTTCTTGTTCTTCAAGTACAACCTATCTTCTTTGTCAATAGCTTTTTGTGCTTGTTCACAAATCTCTTCCCAGTCTTCTTCATCTGATTCTGAATCAATTTGATAGACTTTCTTTGTCTCTTCTTGATTTGGGTCATCTTGTTCTCTTTTTATAGAAGACCCACTAGGTCCTACCATTGCTACCAAAAGGAAGATTATCCAGGCGAATGCCATTGGTGCAAGTGCTTAAAAGTTTTAAAATCCTGTGAACAATAACTCAAAAACACATGAAAAATTGTTAATTTTCAAAAATTTGAAAAATTATACCCAAACAATCATAATCATGTAGAGAGACTAAGAATCAAATTAGTTTTGCAAAAGGACTTTTAAAAATAGATCAATTGCATGATTTTCGAAAATCCTTATTATATGCCCTAAAACCGAAATTTTAGAAATCGAAGCCTAAAAATCCGTTAATCAGGAGAATACCTAGCATATAATCAAAACTAATCTACCCAGAGTTCTTATTTCAAAAGAAATTTGATCAAAAACCATCCACAAACAAAGTTGATCCAAGAATTTCATCACGTTTGAGGAGGAAAAGAGAAAAACGGTGAAAAACCGAGATTTTGATCAATAAAACTTACTTGTATTCGAAGAACTTGAGTTTGAAAGCTTCCAGGAAGGATGAAATCTAGAGAGAGAGGCTCTGGAAACTTTGGAACAAAAGATTGGAGTAAAAGAAATCAAAACCCTTTGTTCTTTATAAAACCCTAGCCGCGATCCGGATCAGTTCATGATTGCGATCCGGATCGGCTACCCGCAGTGAGAAACTGCGTTCGGGATCCGGATCGGCAGGTCCAATCCGGATCGTTAGCCCGCAGAAGAATACCTGCGTTCGGGATCCGGATCATCTTGCCCGATCCGGATCGGCTCCAACTTTTTCTTTAGAAAATTTCAGAGAAATTCAAGAAAAACCAGAAAAAGATTGTAAGCACAAATGTGTATCAACCTTAAACAAAAATCATCGTTTCATACAACAAGAATTAGATTATGCCAAATCTATCAATAATATCCAAAAATAAAATGAAAATTTACAAAAATTAAATCCCTTAAAGTTGAACACCTTCAATTACATCTAACTTGATCTTATGAGTAATGCCTTTATCAAATCATCAATTCAGTAAAAAAAATGAAATACAAAGATCAATAGATGTTGAAATCCCAAATATAATAGATAATATATCTAGACAATCTGTTGAAGAGAGTGGCTCTTTGAGCATCTTTCTTTAAAAAACCCACCTTATACCAACCTTGAAATTTGACGGAGTCAAGTATTTCAACATGCATTATACTTAATCAAAATTTGAACAACCATGCTTGGTATACATGTGGTAGCTGCACACAATACTCGGACGACCGAGGTGGTAGCTCTTTCCTCCATGTGGTGGTAGTTTTCACACTCCTCATTGGGATGTAACTCTTTCCACATCTTTTGAGCATTTTACTTTTTCTATAACTCCCCCTCAATTGGCTATCAATTATTTAAGATATAAAGTATTCAACCAAATATTGATCTCGATTTCATACTCGACTAAGCAGTCAAATAAGATAATGACTATACCAAGAGATCATTGAGAGAGAGAAACTGACTTTGATCACTTAGAAGATGATTTAATTAACATAAATGATCATTGCAACAGTGAAATATTATGATGGCAAAAGCATAATAAATTTCTAAATGTGCGAAACGATGCAATTAAAGTCAATTATGATCTATGCTCAATTAATGTCCTATGTACAAACATAGATAATGAACAAAACAAAAACAAATACAAAACCTATCCTAAGCAAAGGTTTCAAAAAGAAGTTTATTTCAAGGAAAGCATTCCAATTGCTTTTCGTAAATGAATAAAACGTTTTTGATCCAAAGGTTTTGTTAGAATGTCAGCTAATTGATCCTCAGTTGAAATATATGAAAGTTGAAGAGTATTTGATTCAACTAGCTCTCTAAGAAAATGATATCTAAGTTCAATATGTTTTGTTCTAGAGTGCAACACAGGGTTTTTAGAAATGTTAATTGCACTTGTGTTGTCACAAAGAATTGTTACCGAAGATGCTGAAATGCGGAAGTCGCTCAATACGCTTTTCATCCAAATGAGTTGAGTTGAGCAACTTCCAGCTGAAATGTATTCCGCTTCGGCAGTCGAGAGTGCTATGCAATTCTGCTTTTTACTGTGCCATGCAACAAGGCAATGGCCAAGATAGAAGCATGCACCACTCGTGCTTTTCCGATCATCCACTGATCCTGCCCAATCGGCATCTGAGTATCCAACAATATCCAGACTTGTTCCCATAGGATACCAAATTCCGAAATTAATTGATCCTTTGATATACCGGATGATCCTTTTCACCGCTTTCAGGTGAACCTCCTTTGGTGCTGATTGATATCTCGCGCAAATCCCAACACCAAAAGATATATCCGGGCGACTAGCCGTGAGGTAAAGTAGACTTCCAATCATACTTCTATACAGTTTCTCGTCTACATTCTCACTATGTGATTCACTTCCAAGTCCCTTGTGGCTAGTTCCCATTGGAGTCGGAAAATTCTTCGAATTTTCTAGATCAAACTTTTTGACCAACTCCATTGCATACTTGGATTGACTCAAGTGAATACCTTCATCATTTTTCTTAATTTGCAATCCAAGAAAATAAGTTAATTCGCCCATCATGGACATCTCAAATTCGCTTTCCATGGTCTCCGCGAATTTAGAAGCATCATTATCTCTTGTTGCGCCAAATACAATGTCATCGACATAGATTTGTGCTACAATGAAATTGCTTTGATAATGCTTCACAAAGAGAGTCCTATCAGCTCCCCCTCGAGTATAGCCCTTCTCCAAAAGGTGCTTTGTTAACCTTTCGTATCATGCTCGCGGTGCTTGTTCAGACCGTAAAGAGCCTTTTTCAAACGAAAAACATGGTTAGGTTGTTTATGATCTACAAAACCTTTCGGTTGAGCCACATAAACTTCCTCATTTAAAAAACCATTTAGAAATGCGCTCTTAACGTCCATTTGAAATAATTTGATTTTGAAATGACAAGCAATAGCAAACAGTATACGAATGGACTCGAGTCTAGCTACAGGGGCGAATGTTTCGTCAAAGTCTATACCTTCTACTTGAGAGTAGCCTTGAGCAACTAATCGTGCCTTGTTCCTGATGATAGTACCATCCTCATTTTTCTTGTTCTTGAAGATCCATTTGGTACCTATCACATTGTATTGCTGTGGAGGCTTCGTTAATTCCCAGACTTTGTTTCGCTCAAATTGATGGAGCTCTTCCTGCATTGCTTTAATCCAGTAGTCATCCTGAAGAGCTTCATCTATGTTCTTTGGTTCGATTAAAGATACATAGCAAGCGAATCCACAAACCAACTGCCTCCGAATTCTGACTCCTTCTTGTGGATCTCCAATAATATTCGATTCCGGATGATCCTTGGAGATTCGTAACGTTTGTTGAAACGGAGTACTCGGAGATACATGAGATGATTCCTGCACATCAGATAAACTAGAAGAGCCATTAGATGCATCATTAATATTGGAAGTATTATCATGAGAAGATGCACTAGCAGGAGAATCATCATCTAGAGAGATATCGAGGGTAGATTTTCCAGATCCAAAGTGAAAAGCTTCATCTACTTTAACATTTATAGATTCTACGATCGTCTTAGATTCCAAGTTAAAAACTCGATATGCTCTACTATTAGTAGAATACCCCAAGAAAATCCCTTCGTCGCTTCGTGAGTCAAACTTTCCAAGGTTTTCACGGTCACGTAAAATGTAACACCGACTCCCGAAGATGCGAAAATATTTGATGTTGGGTTTTCTACCACACCATAGTTCATATGGTGTATTTAACGTTCCCGGGCGCAAGAACACTCGAATAATGACATAGACAGCGGTGTTCACAGCTTCAGCCCAAAAGTGTAGCGGTAAATTCCGGCTATGAAGCATCACACGCGCCATCTCTTGAACAACTCTGTTCTTGCGCTCGACAACACCATTCTATTGAGGTGTATAGGGTGCAGAGAATTCATGCTTAATACCGTTTGAAGTACAAAAGTCAATGAATTTTGAATTAATGAATTCTCCACCTCTATCACTTCTAACACGAATGATCTTTTCATTCTTTTCAATCATAATACGAAGGCAAATCTCGTGAAAAGAATCAAACGTATCAGCTTTCTCTTTTAAAAATGCTACCCAAGAAAACCGAGAGAAATCATCAACCAATAAAAAAATATACCATTTACCTCCCAAAGATGGTTGATGGGTCGGCCCCATTAAGTCCATGTGCAAAAGTTCCAAGGGTCGTTTTGTACCAACGTGGTTCAAGTTCTTGTGTGCAGTCCTAGATTGTTTTCCCTTTTGACAACCACCACACACAACGTTTTGTTTAAATAAAAGTTTTGGAACCCCCTTGACCACGTCCTTGTTTGAAATTCTAGTAAGTTCCTTAAAATTTAAGTGACCTAGCCTTTCATGCCAAAGAGTTTCATTATTCAAAGTGGCTAAGTTACAATTTTCAGAAAATTTATTAGGAACAACATAACAATTGTTTTCAGATCTAACCCCTTTTAAAAAGAAGACATGGTCCTTATCAGCTACAACGCATTCAACAGAAGAAAAGTTAACTGAAAAACCATTGTCGCAAAGTTGACTTATGCTTATGAGGTTAGTCTTAAGGCCATCAACAAATAAGACGTTTTTCAAAATCGGGCCATCTGGAATAGCTACCGTCCCTTTTCCAACAATTTTGGAAGATCGACCGTCTCCGAAAACAACGTGTCCTCCGGAGATTTTCTCAAGATTTTGAAAACTATTTTTGTCACCGGTCATGTGACGGGAACAACCGCTATCCAGATACCAAGACGAACTATCATATGCATGCAAGGAAACATTGGTAACAAGACAAGGGTAAATTTCACCTTTGCGCACCCAAACCTTTTTGGAGTGCGTCGGTAATGGTCGTGAAGTTATATGCCTTGGTGAAAGCGTCTTGTTATAGCGATTGTTGCTCCTTGATGAAATCGTCTTGCGCGATGAACTACCAAGTCTCTTTTCATTTGAAAAGTGTTGCTTTGATTTTCGGGGAGGAGCCTTTTGGTAGTTGTTGCAAGAGGTGCTTGAGATGAGCGTTCGACTCCCGTCTTGCAATATCGTCTTATGTGCCCTGAAACACCACAACGAAAACATACCTTAGATCTTGACGATCCCAAAGAGGATGAAGTAGGTTTGTTGTCGTTGTTTGTCTTGAATTCCGGTGTCGGAGGAGGAGATACCGACTGAGGCACAAAAACTGTCCCACTCGAACTTGGACTGTTTCCAGTTTGAGTGTATCCGAGGCCGAACCGATTTGATTGACCAAGACCAAGAAGTCTATCCAACTTACTCCTTCCTGAAGAGAATCGCTGTAAGTCATCCTTGAGTTGGAAAATGGGTCTTTGTCATTTCCAGGTTATCCTGTCGAGCCTCGTTGTAGAGCTTTGAGAAGTGATTCGCGTTATCCACCAGATTTGTATGTTCCTTCTCAAGTTGCTCATTGGACTCTTGAAGGGAAACATTTGCGTTTATCAGATTTTCCCTTTCCACTTCAAGAGCGTTTGAGAGAGAAGTTGCTCTTTTTGCTTCTTCTTCGAGATCATGCACTACTCCCTCTCAAACTCTTGTTTTGCTTAGCCACTTTCTTTGAATCCCTCAAAAGTCTGTGGTAGGCTAAAGCAAAATCTTCACCTTCCGAATCATCCGATTCATTGTCCGTTGGCATTCTTTTCAACAGTGGAGTTGGACAACGACTCGGATGTACTTGCCATAAAAGCACATGAAGGGTGAAGATACGGACGCGTGGAATGCGGTGGAGCTCTTTCTTCATCCACTCGAAGACGACTGCATTTGACGTTGAGTTGTCATCCCAAGTGACGACTTGCATCGCCTTCTTCTTTGCCGGATACTTGTTAGGACACTCCGTTGCAATGTGGCCGTAGCCTCGACATTTGAAGCATTGTAGTTGTCCTTCTGAACTTTTCTTATCCTTTGAGAAGTTCTCTTGCTTTCTTGACTTGTAACTTGAAGTACCCTTGCCTTTGTTCGACTTTCCGAAGGATGGAGATTTGCTTGAATTACCCCTTCGAAAGTTGCGGCGAAACTTCCTTGTCAAGAGAGCGAGCTGCTTCTCAAATTCCTCCATAGAAAGGTTCTCGTCATCGTCTGAGGAGGATGTATCCGCGTCTTCTTCCTTAGTTGTTTTCAACGCATAACCTGAAGACTTAGAAGTGGATGCCTTTCCAGAAGAATTGTTAGTAGTAAATGTCATTTCATAAGTTTGTAATGAACCAACTAATTCTTCTACACGTATTTCGTCCGGGTGTTTAATAGTTTCAATGGCAGTAACCTTTGGGCGAAATCGTTCAGGAAGAGTTCTTAAGATCTTTCTTACAATCTTAAATTCTGGAATCTTCTCTCCCAGGATTAGCACATGAGTTTACGATATCTTGCAATCGTGTATAGTAGTCCGTGAAAGATTCATTTTCTGCCATCAAGATAGAGTCAAACTTGCTCGTAAGCATTTGCAGTTTCTGAATCTTCACGAGGTTAGTTCCCTCATGTGTAACCTGAAGAACATCCCAGATTTCTTTCGCAGTCTCACATGCCGAGACGCGAGAGAATTCAGTTTGAGATAAGGCATTAAAAATAGCATTAATTCCCTTGCCATTGTAAGAAGATGAATCTAACTCTTCCTTGGTCCATTTCGACCTAGGTTTTAAGGTGTGAACATCACCAATAAATTCAGTTGGATTAGACCATCCTAATTCAATTGATTGCCACACCCGTTCGTCGATGGAAATTAAAAAGGCTTTCATCCGCACTTTCCAGTACGCATAATTTGTTCCATCGAAGAACGGGGGTCGGTTGATGTTTCCACCTTCAACCATTGTTTACAACCCTATTCCCGCTCTGATACCACTTGTTGGGTTATATGTAATAAGGATCTAAATAGGGGAAAAAACACCTAGAGGGGGGTGAATAGGTGTAAACGTATAAACACTCAAAAATCGTTGCGATAAAAACCCAATGCGGAAATAAAAATAATACGCAAGATTTTTACGTGGAAAACTCCATCACCGGAGTAAAAAACCACGGGACCGATAACACGGCAGAAATCCACTAGAATTAAAACACGTACAAGGTGATTTACCGTACACACTTACGACTCAACCTTTTCCATACGCTCCTAGAGGATCTTCTCCGCTCGCTCCACGACGCTTCTCGAATCCACGATCTGCGCCCAACGCCGAATCCACGGCGTCCAACGTCGAATCCACGACGTCCGACCGAATCCACGGTCTTCACCCAATAGCACCCTTCGAATCCACGAACGTGCCTCGCTCCGAATCCACGAGAGCGGTTGAACCTTGAATCCACAAGGACACGCGAATCCACGCGCCGATTTTTGGGGTAAATCGTTGTTTTTGGTGGTGATGATCCGCCGAATACTTAGATCAAAGATAGATCGGAAATACCATCTAAGTATTCATTAGTTTGATTCAACTCAAGATGTGAGTATGAAAACCTAGAATCAAACTAATCAATATAGATGAAGAAACATAGAGTATTCTCTAATGATTTCCTTTCTTCTCTATATGTGGATCTAGAGCCGTATAGATGATATATGAAATGACGGCTATTTGGATTTTCGGCCTCTTTTTGGATTAACCCTAGAAAAAGAGTCATAGGGTCTATTTATAGGTTAGAAACCCTAGGAAGGAGATAAGAATCAAAAACCTAACATTTCTGGAAATTTTACGGACGGCGATCCGGATCGGATTAGCTGTGATCCGGATCGTCGTAACGAGTCAGGCAATTCCAGAAAAACGAAGGTTCGGGATCCGGATCGAAGTGCTTGATCCGGATCGTTCATACAGTTCACCAAACATCAACGTTCGGGATCCGGATTGCGAAGCCTGATCCGGATCGTTCAAGGAAGATGGTAAACTCAGTGTTCGGGATCCGGATCAAGAGAGGCTACGATCCGGATTGAACTGGTGTATGAACGAACCACCTTCGGGATCCGGATCGAACAACCTGATCCGGATCCTGAACATGTCCCAAGTCCAGTTTTTGATTTTTATGCAATGAAAGATTCTTCCAAGTGTTTCTACACTACAAGAAGTATTCGGATCACACAAAATCTTTAGTTAAACATACCTGATCCTTTTGAATTCTTCTTTCTTGAGATTGAGTTAAATGATCCAACTTTCTTCACCTTCATCTCATACTTTGAGACTTTCCACGAACACGCCAACCAAATTTCCGTACATTTTAAAAACTAGGGGCGTGGGGACAGATTAGAGTGGTAACAGACAATAGTAACCAATGTCTAGGTTTGTTAGGAACGAACCCTAGGAATGACTCAGGTTACAGAGATCGCGGTAGTGTTCTAATCTGATAGGATTCCAAACAGAAGTTGTTGTCGACCGGACAGATCAAGATTAACTATTGCAGTTGATGGCTCGCACTCGGCGGGTGCGGTTGTGGTCAAGGGACTGTCCTGGGTCCGGGGGCTGCCCAAGACTGCTGAAAGTGGGGGCCCAGAGATACCCGACAGAATTCAAAGATTCGGTATCAGTTGGGCTCAAATGGCGGCCATGATCAACAGTACATTCAGCGGGAGGCCCAATGGTCCTGCGCACCTGCCACCACCTGCAGCACACACGCTCTGCGACTGAGGGACCTCCTTTCCTCCTGCTCAGTACCACCGTGGCTGAATCGCGTGCAATCTGAAGCCGTTGTGCACTGTGGATGCTCCCGGGGTGGGGGGGTAACAATCCTAACAATCCTGGCGCGCCCTGGAAAGGCTGCCAGAGCACGTACAATTAAGAAAGACAAGAGTCAGGGAGTCTGCTGGAGTTTCATAAATGCAAGCCCCAAGATTCTCAGGCCGTGGAAAAGGACCCCTTGGCCTTTGAAGATGGCTAAAACACATGGAGAAGCTGTTTTAACGATTTGGACACTGATGAGCAATACACGGTGCCACTGGGGTACACTGTGCCTCGGTGTCATCGCAAGCATGTGGTGGCTGCGCTACCAACGCCCACAATTTCTGGCTCACTGATGCACCTAAGCCTACCTGGTAGAGAGCAATTTAGGGTGGCTCTGTACTCACCGCTACCTAAAGAGACAGCACGGGAAGCATTGGAGCGGTACTTGTAACACATGCGCCACATGCGACCCACCCCTGAGGGAGACAAGAATAATTTACGAAATTGCTTGAACCTGGTGCCCAAGCGGTGCAACGAGCGTCGCAAGGTTAGATTATTTACTCAAGGCCTCGACATGAGATCCGCAATCATTTTTCTTCACATTTGATCACCGACTACGACAATGTATAGAGCGCTGCCTTGCCATTGATGCGAATTGAAAATCTCCCAGCTGACGGGCAGCGATGGATAAAGAAAAGGGATGAAGCGACAGTTTCGCTGGAAATGGGGAGGATCATCTGATCAAATAGAAACCCCTAGACCCCAGGAAATCAGAACAAGAACCAAGCAGTGTTCTCGACCTTCAATCGTCAACATAGGGCGGCCTTGCGTCTTCTGCGGTGCCAGATCATCAACCCATGACTTGCGACCTGCGCCACGGAAGATGCTTATAATTGTGTGTCAGCCTGGCCATATCTCTGTAACTGCCCGGGAGATCTGCTGTGAACCCACCATCATTGCTGTGGCCACCTCTTCTGCCTCCCGGCACACCAGCTCCAACCCATAGCGTGGCTTGCCTCAAATCGGCCTTCACGCGCCAAAACCGAGGGACCCCGCCAAGTGAACGGGAGGATGGTACTAGCTCTGACACAAGCATGGCGAGACCGTCAGGGGAAGGCCCATCGGGGCTGAAATGTGAAACAACGGATGTAATACTTTTAATACTTTAGAAAACTGCTATTTTTGGGTGTTTTCGAAAACTTTAAGTATGTTTTGTTCAAGGTTTCAGGGAACGAAACTTCTTGAATTTGTGGGTGATGTAGAAATCTAGATTTAAAAGTCTCTGTTTGCCTTTAAAATATTTGAAAATTTGTCATTTTGGCAAAAGTGGAGAGATAGTGGTCAATAGTGGGCCCAGATATATCGACTTTTGATCGGGTCTGACCTGGAAAATCGAGATCACATTGCGATCGGCTCGTCGAACCATGAAGTTTTCATCATTCAATGTTTTCGATCCGACGGGCGGATCTTCCAGAACTCATAAATCAATAAAGCTGGCCCCGCGCTTAAGTGAATAAACGTAACCCGAGTTTTTAATCCTCGCTTTCACTCATGGCCAACCAGCTATCTAGATTTTACTTAGGAGTAGAGTACTGGATCCTAGCTAATTTCGTACGTTCTGAGCGCAATGGCACTGACGGATTTCGCGTTTGGCGACCACCTGGTGCTCGAGTGCGCCACGCTCTTAAATCGTCGAACTTTATGGAACAACTTTTAAAAATCCGAGCCGTCGAACAAACAAGCAAATGCGCACCGGCAGGTCTCGACGAGCCGTACGTCGTGGCTAAGTCTGTTTCGCAACTGCGACCGGATTTGTCTCGAAATGCGTAGAAAGTGGCAAAATGCAACATTTCTAAACAAAAGGTAATATTTTATGTGCCTAAGTTCTAGTGCTTGTAACCATCAGGGTTTTGGGTCCTTTGCAGCCTAATAAGAGGATGCCTCGGAGCTTTGTGTTTAGGTGGGATGACTTGGGGGTTTTTTGGGTTAAAGATCTTTTTATTAAACTGATATTGCCGTCTTAGACTGTCTTGTAACTGCTCACTCGTGTCCTTTGGTTCCCTGCTGTCCTTAAAACCGGCCCGAGTGAAGGGTAGCCAAAGAACACCTTCATTGCTTGTCCCAAACTGAGAGAGATAGAGAAGGAGAGAAAGAAGGGA
>CM055073.1:10174799-10250707 GCA_029204045.2 Tillandsia leiboldiana
GGCGTGTCCTTGTGGATTCAAGGTTCAATCGCTCTCGTGGATTCGGAGCGAGGCACGTTCGTGGATTCGAAGGGTGCTATTGGGTGAAGACCGTGGATTCGGTCGGACGTCGTGGATTCGACGTTGGACGCCGTGGATTCGGCGTTGGGCGCAGATCGTGGATTCGAGAAGCGTCGTGGAGCGAGCGGAGAAGATCCTCTAGGAGCGTATGGAAAAGGTTGAGTCGTAGTGTGTACGGTACATCACCTTGTACGTGTTTTAATTCTAGTGGATTTCGCCGTGTTATCGGTCCCGTGGTTTTTTACTCCGGTTTGAAGTTTTTCCACGTAAAAATCTTGCGTGTTATTTTTATTTCCGCATTGGGTTTTTATCGCAACGATTTTTGGAGTGTTTATACGTTTACACCTATTCACCCCCCTCTAGGTGTTTCTTCCCCTATTTAGATCTATTATATATATAACCCAACAAGTGGTATCAGAGCGGGAAATAGGGTTGTAACAATGGTTGAAGGTGGAAACATCAATCGACCCCCCTTTCTTTGATGGAACACAATTATGCGTACTGGAAAGTACGGATGAAAGCCTTTTTAATTTCCATCGACGAAAGGGTGTGGCAACTCATTGAATTAGGATGGACTAATCCAACTGAAATTATCTCTGATGTTCGCAACCTTAAAAACCTAGGTCGAAATGGACCAAGGAAGAGTTAGATTCATCTTCTTACAATGGCAAAGGAATTAATGCTATTTTTATGCCTTATCTCAAACTGAATTCTCTCGCGTTCGGCATGTGAGACTGCGAAAGAAATCTGGGATGTTCTTCAGGTACACATGAGGGAACTAACCTCGTGAAGATTCAGAAACTGCAAATGCTTACGAGCAAGTTTGACTCTATCTTGATGGCAGAAAATGAATCTTTCACGGACTACTATACACGATTGCAAGACATCGTAAACTCATGTGCTAACCTGGGAGAGAAGATTCCAGAATTTAAGGTTGTAAGAAAGATCTTAAGAACTCTTCCTGAACGATTTTCGCCCAAAGGTTACAGCCATTGAAACTATTAAACACCCGGACGAAGTACGTGTAGAAGAATTAGTTGGTTCATTACAAACTTATGAAATGACATTTACTACTAACAATTCTTCTGGAAAAGCATCCTCTTCTAAGTCTTCAGGTTATGCGTTGAAAACAACTAAGGAAGAAGACGCGGATACATCCTCCTCAGACGATGACGAGAACCTTTCTATGGAGGAATTTGAGAAGCAGCTCGCTCTCTTGACAAGGAAGTTTCGCCGCAACTTTCGAAGGGGTAATTCAAGTAAATCTCCATCCTTCGGAAAGTCGAACAAAGGCAAGGGTACTTCAAGTTACAAGTCAAGAAAGAAAGAGAACTTCTCAAAGGATAAGAAAAGTTCAGAGGGACAACTACAATGCTTCAAATGTCGAGGCTACGACCACACTGCAACGGAGTGTCCCAACAAGTATCCGGCAAAGAAGAAGGCGATGCAAGTCGTCACTTGGGATGACAACTCAACGTCAAATGAGTCGTCTTCAAGTGATGAAGAAAAGAGCACCACGGCATTCCACGCGTCCACATCTTCACCCTTCATGTGCTTCATGGCCAGTACGTCCGAGTCATGTCCAACTCC
Source organism: Tillandsia leiboldiana (assembly GCA_029204045.2). Lineage (NCBI taxonomy): Eukaryota > Viridiplantae > Streptophyta > Magnoliopsida > Poales > Bromeliaceae > Tillandsia > Tillandsia leiboldiana. The sequence continues at coordinate 10,176,450 of CM055073.1, forward strand.
ACTGTTGAAAAGATTGCAACGGACAACGAATCGGATGATTCGGAAGGTGAAGATTTTGCTCTAGCCTACCACAGACTTTTTAGGGATTCAAAGAAAGTGGCTAAGCAAAACAAGAGTTTGAGAGGGAGATTGCATAATCTCGAAGAAGAAGCAAAAAGAGCAACTTCTCTCTCAAACGCTCTTGAAGTGGAAAGGGAAAATCTGATAAAGCTAAATGTTTCCCTTCAAGAGTTCAATGAGCTTTTTGAGAAGGAACATACAAATCTGGTGGATAAAGCGGATCACTTCTCAAAGCTCTACAACGAGGCTCGACAGGATAACCTGGAAATGACAAAGACCATTTTCCAACTCAAAGATGACTTGCAGCGATTCTCTTCAGGAAGGAGTAAGTTGGATAGGCTTCTTGGTCTTGGTCAAACAAATCGGTTCGGCCTCGGGTACACTCAAACTGGAAACAGTCCAAGTTCGAGTGGGACAGTTTTTGTGCCTCAGTCGGTATCTCCTCCTCCGACACCGGAATTCAAGACAAACAACGACAACAAACCTACTTCATTCTCTTTGGGATCGTCAAGATCTAAGGTATGTTTTCGTTGTGGTGTTTCAGGGCACATAAGAAGATATTGCAAGACGGGAGTCAAACGCTCACTTCAAACACCTCTTGCAATGACTACCACAAAGGTGATTCCTCGGAAATCAATTGTAATTCAATTGAAGGAAAAGAACCTTGGTAGTTTACCGCGCAAGACGACCTCATCAAGGAGCAGCAATCGTTTTAACAAGACGCTTTCACCTAGGCATATAACTTCACGACCATTACCGACGCATTCCAAAAAGGTTTGGGTGCGCAAAGGTGAAATCTTTCCTTGTCTTGTTACCAATGTTTCCTTGCATGCATATGATAGTTCGTCTTGGTATCTGGATAGCGGGTGTTCCCGTCACATGACCGGTGACAAAAATAGTTTTCAAAATCTTGAGAAAATCTCCGGAGGACTCGTTGTTTTCGGAGACGGTCGATCTTCCAAAATTGTTGGAAAAGGAACAGTAGCTATTCCAGATGGCCCGGTTCTAAATAATGTGTTATTTGTTGATGGTCTTAAGACTAACCTCATAAGCATAAGACAACTTTGCGACAATGGTTTTTCAGTTAACTTTTCATCTGTTGAATGTGTTGTAACCGATAAGGACCATGTCTTCTTTTTAAAAGGGGTTAGATCTGAAAACAATTGCTATGTTGTTCCTAATAAAATTTCAGAAAAATGTAATCTAGTTTCTTTGAATAATGAAACAATTTGTCATGAAAGGCTAGGTCACATAAATTTTAAGGAACTTGCTAGAATTTCAAACAAGAACGTGGTCAAGGGGTTTCCAAAACTTTTATTTAAACAAAACATTGTGTGTGGTGGTTGCCAAAAGGGAAAACAGTCCAGGACAGCACACAAGAACTTGAACCACGTTGGTACAAAACGGCCTTTGGAACTTTTACACATGGACTTAATGGGGCCAACTCGTCAACCATCTTTGGGAGGTAAATGGTATATTTTCTTGATGATTGATGATTTCTCTCGGTATTCTTGGGTAGCATTTTTAAAAGAGAAAGCTGATACTTTTGATTCTTTTCACGAGATTTGCCTTCGTATTATGATTGAAAAGAATGAAAAGATCATTCGTGTTAGAAGTGATAGAGGTGGAGAATTCGTTAACTCTAAATTCATTGACTTTTGCACTTCAAACGGTATTAAGCATGAATTCTCTGCACCCGATACACCTCAACAGAATGGTGTTGTCCGAGCGCAAAAACAGGGTTGTTCAAGAGATGGCACGTGTTATGCTTCACAGCCGGAATTTACCGCTACATTTTTGGGCTGAAGCTGTGAACACTGCAATCTATGTAATTAATCGAGTTTATTTGCGCCCGGGAACGTTAAATACACCATATGAACTATGGTGTGGTAGAAAACCCAACATCAAATATTTTCGCATCTTCGGGAGTCGGTGTTACATTTTACGTGACCGTGAAAATCTTGGAAAGTTTGACTCTCGAAGTGACGAAGGGATCTTCTTGGGGTATTCTACAAATAGTAGAGCATATCGAGTATTTAACTTGGAATCTAAGACGATCGTAGAATCTATAAATGTTAAAGTAGATGAAGCTTTTCACTTTGGATCTGGAAAATCTACCCTCGATATCTCTCTAGATGATGATTCACCTGCCATTGCATCTTCTCATAATAATACTTCCAATATTAATGATGCATCTAATGGTTCTTCAAGTTTATCTGATGTGCAGGAATCATCTCATTTACCTCCGAGTACTCCGTTTCAACAAACGCTACGAATCTCCAAGGATCATCCGGAATCGAATATTATTGGAGATCCACAAGAAGGAGTTAGAATTCGGAGGCAGTTGGTTTGTGGATTCGCTTGCTACGTATCTTTAATCGAACCAAAGAACATAGATGAAGCTCTTCAGGATGACTACTGGATTAAAGCAATGCAGGAAGAGCTCCATCAATTTGAGCGAAACAAAGTCTGGGAATTAACGAAGCCTCCAAAGCAACATAATGTGATAGGAACCAAATGGATTTTCAAGAACAAGAAAAATGAGGATGGTACTATCATCAGGAACAAGGCACGATTAGTTGCTCAAGGCTACTCTCAAGTAGAAGGTATAGACTTTGATGAAACATTCGCCCCTGTAGCTAGACTCGAGTCCATTCGTATACTATTTGCTATTGCTTGTCATTTTAAATCAAATTATTTCAAATGGATGTTAAGAGCGCGTTTCTAAATGGGTTTTTAAATGAGAAAGTTTATGTGGCTCAACCGAAAGGTTTTGTAGACCATAAACAACCTAACCATGTTTTTTCGTTTGAAAAAGGCTCTTTACGGTCTGAAACAAGCACCGCGAGCATGGTACGAAAGGTTGACAAAGCTCCTTTTGGAGAAGGGCTATACTCGAGGGGGAGCTGACAGGACTCTCTTTGTGAAGCATTATCAAGGCAATTTCGTTGTAGCACAAATCTATGTCGATGACATTGTATTTGGCGCAACAAGAGATAATGATGCTTCTAAATTCGCGGAGACCATGGAAAGCGAATTTGAGATGTCCATGATGGGCGAATTGACTTATTTTCTTGGATTGCAAATTAAACAAAATGATGAAGGTATTCACTTGAGTCAATCCAAGTATGCAATGGAGTTGGTTAAAAAGTTTGACTTAGAAAATTCGAAGGATTTTCCGACTCCAATGGGAACTAGCCACAAGGGACTTGGAAGTGAATCACAAAGTGAGAATATAGACGAGAAACTGTATCGAAGTATGATTGGAAGTCTACTTTACCTCACGACTAGTCGCCCGGATATATCCTTTAGTGTTGGGATTTGCGCGAGATATCAATCAGCACCAAAGGAGGTTCACCTGAAAGCGGTGAAAAGGATCATCCGGTACATCAAAGGATCAATTAATTTCGAAATTTGGTATCCTATGGGAACAAGTTTGGATATTGTTGGATACTCAGATGCCGATTGGGCAGGATCGGTGGATGATCGGAAAAGCACGAGTGGTGCATGCTTCTATCTCGGCCATTGCCTTGTTGCATGGCACAGTAAAAAGCAGAATTGCATAGCACTCTCGACTGCCGAAGCGGAATACATTTCAGCGGGTAGTTGTTCAACCCAACTCATTTGGATGAAGAGTGTGTTGAGCGACTTCCGGATTTCAGCATCTTCGGTAACAATTCTTTGTGACAACACAAGTGCAATTAACATTTCTAAAAACCCTGTGTTGCACTCTAGAACAAAACATATTGAACTTAGATATCATTTTCTTAGAGAGCTAGTTGAATCAAATACTCTTCAACTTTCATATATTCAACTGAGGATCAATTAGCTGACATTTTAACAAAACCTTTGGATCAAAAACGTTTTATTCATTTGCGAAAAGCAATTGGAATGCTTTCCTTGAAACAAACTTCTTTTTGAAATCTTTGCTTAGGATAGGTTTTGTTTTTGTTTTGTTTTGTTCATTATCTATGTTTGTACATAGGACACTAATTGAGCATATATCATAATTGACTTTAATTGCATCTGTTCGCACATTTAGAAATTTATTATGCTTTTGCCATCATAATATTTCACTGTTGCAATGATCATTTATGTTAATTAAATCATCTTCTAAGTGATCAAAGTCAATTTCTCTCTCAATGATCTCTTGGTATAGTCATTATCTTATTTGACTGCTTAGTCGAGTATGAAATCGAGATCAATTTTTGGTTGAATACTTTATATCTTAAATAATTGATAGCCAATTGAGGGGGAGTCAAAGAAATGTAAAATGCTCAAAAGATGTGGAAAGAGTTACATCCCAATGAGGAGTGTGAAAACTACCACCACATGGAGGAAAGAGCTACCACCTCGGTCGTCCGAGTATTGTGTGCAGCTACCACATGTATACCAAGCATGGTTGTTCAATTTTTGATTAAGTAAAATGCATGTTGAAATATTTGACTCCGTCAAAATTTCAAGGTTGGTATAAGGTGGGATTTTAAAGAAAGATGCTCAAAGAGCCACTCTCTTCAACAGATTGTCTAGATAAATTATTTATCATTTTTGGGATTTCAGACATCTATTGATCTTTGTATTTCATTTTCTTTACCGAACTGATGATTTGATAAAGGCATTACTCATAAGATCATGTTAGATGTAATTGAAGGTGTTCAACTTTAAGGGATTTAATTCTTGTAAATTCTCGTTTCATTTTTGGATATTATTGATAGATTTGGCATAATCTAATTCTTGTTGTATGAAACGATGATTTTTGTTTAAAGTTGATACACAATTATGCTTACAATCTTTTTCTGGTTTTTCTTGAATTTCTCTGAAATTTTTCTGAAGAAAAAGTTGGAGCCGATCCGGATCGGGCAAGATGATCCGGATCCCGAACGCAGGCTTTTTCCTGCGGCTGGCCGATCCGGATCGAAATCTCGATCCGATCCGGATCACGGCTAGGGTTTTAATAAGAACAAGAGGGTTTTGATTTCTTTTACCTTAATCTTTTGTTCTCAAGTCTCTAGAGCCTCTCTCTCTAGAACTATTGCACCTTGGAGCTTTCCAAACTCAAGTTCTTCGAATACAAGTAAGTTTTATTGATCAAAATCTCGGTTTTTCACCGTTTTTCTCTTTCCTCCTCAAACGTGATGAATTTCTTGGATCAATTTCGTTTGTGGATGGTTTTTGGTCAAATTTCTTTTGAAATAAGAACTCTGGGTAGATTAGTTTTGATTATATGCTAGGTATTCTCCTGATTAACTGATTTTTAGGCTTCGATTTCTAAAATTTCGGTTTTAGGGCATATAATAAGGATTTTCGAAAAGCATGCAATTGATCTATTTTTAAAAGTCCTTTTGCAAAACTAATTTGATTCTTAGTCTCTCTACATGATTATGATTGTTTGGGTACAATTTTTCAAATTTTTGAAAATTAACAATTTTTCATGTGTTCTTGAGTTGGTCTTCACAGGATACATTTTTCACTAGCAATCAAAATGGTGATCACTTGGATTATTTTCCTACTTGCTGCCATGGTACATGTCAAGGATACTGCCAAGCCTAAGAAGGCTAAGAAAGCAAAGAAGACTAAGGATGATTCCGACACGGAGTCGGAGACGGAATCAATTGACTGGGATAACCTCGAGGTCGAGCAAGCTGCTCCCATTATCTCCAAAGGAAAAGCAACTGCTGAAGCTTCAAAGCCTACTGCAGCTGAAAAAGGAAAAGCCCCTATGGAACCAAGCCCAATTGGAACAAAAAGAAAAACCGGTGCAAGAAAAAGAGGCAGTGCTCAGGGAATTACCATTGAGGAACCAGTTGCTAGACAGCCTCCTCCACAAGACTTCATCAGCTCCGCAAGAATCAACGATTTTGAGAAGAGGGAATGCATTGGGGAGAGACATGTCAATGTCAAACCAATGAAGGAACGATCTGCAGTCTTTGGGATTTTGTTTGACCAGGTTGGTCTTGCTCAAATTTGCAATTTCCCTGAGACTACTGGATACTGTCCACACTCAGTTCGAATGTTTTATCAGAACGCTGCAAGTCTAATTGATCACAATGATGGACGTCGAGAATTTCATACTTTGGTTAAAAATATCAAAATCAAAGTCACACCCCAACTAATTGGAGATGTGCTAGGTATGACAGCCAGAGCTGATGGACTCCATTACCTTAAAACTCAAAGCTTCAACGCCAACTCCTGGAGAGTTGTAGTCAATGGAATCTGTGTTCCGGATACTTTGTCAACCGGAAACTCTGTTTTCTCTAAAGAGCTTCGACCAGAGTATAGATATATAAACTTCATTGTCTGCTACAACATTCTTCCCAACATGAATACGAAGGTTCTTCGATGGGAAAGGATGTTATTCCTTTATCTTCTTGGAAACCCGGCCGCATTGATGGGAGCAAACTTGAATATTCCTTATCTCATTTGGTCAAGGATGGCGCGGTATGTGGAACACCCTCACCCCACAGAGAGACTACCCTACCCAATGATTATCATGCGCATCCTTAGAAAGTTTAAAGTCGATACAAGCGCGAGCTCATACATGTACAGTTTGGGCACCATTAATGAGACAACAATTGTGAAGTCTTTATCGACAAAACAAGATGAACCCTTAATACCTCCTCACCGGCAACGAGCACAACAACAACAAGCGACAACCTCTGCACCGGCAGAAACTCCCCCAGTCCAACCAACACAACCAGCACCTCCATCAACGTCTGATGATGATGCTTCTGTCAGCTCAATCTTCAAGGAACAACAGCGACTCTCAAATGAGCAAGAACGCATGGCTACTGATTTCGCTGAAATGAGAGAGGATATCAAAGAAGTTAAGAATGAACAAGCTTCCATGAACAAAAGAATCAAGAAAATGTTTCAGAAGCTTGGATGTATCAGCTCAGACGACTCTGCATAAAGTTTTTGGTTCTAATCTTTCTTTTGCAGGTTTTTAAGTTTCTGCATTTATGTTATTTTCTCCAACTCTCAAGTTTCCTAATTTGTATTTAAACTTTTTAACTCTCCTTGACTTGCAATTTTGGCTTTGTTTGTGACAAAAAGGGGGAGAGAGTTTAGAGAGAACTTGAACAATGAGTTTGAACAATGATGTGAATGAGTGAACATCAAGATAAGTATCACTTCAACTTTGTCTTTGGTGAAGGGTAAGTATCACAACTTTGGTTTTTATCTTGTGATTTATTGCATGTTCCTACTAACTATTCGACTAACTATTTGGACATGTATTATTACTAACAAGTTGTTTGATTACTAACAAAGCAAAGTTATGACATTTGGAATTTTATTGCTTAGAAGATATGTCAATGTTTGATTGTAATCTTATTACATATCTGAATTACTCAATGTCATGGTGAGCATAAACTCTATCTCTGTTAGGTTTTGAATGCTAAATATTCTTGAGGTATCTAACGATCTCTTTTTGTCAAGAATGATTTCTTTGTGCAGAGAGTACAGATGTCTAAGTCTAGAGTCTGTTTTAGGAGTTTATCTCATATTTTTAAATTTTTGGATCTCCATTGTAAATTTTTGTTGTATGGTGATAGCAACAAAAATATCTTTTTGAATTTTCTTTAGTGGATCTGTGTTTTGTCACGAAACCGCCAAAGGGGGAGATTGTTACGGAATTTGAGTTGGCGTAGTTTCGTGAAAGGTTCAAGTCTTGAAGATTGAAGGTGAAGAAAGTTGGATCATTTAACTCAATCTCAAGAAAGAAGAATTCAAAAGGATCAGGTATGTTTAACTAAAGTTTATTGGTGATCCGAATACTTCTTGTAGTGTAGAAACACCTGGAAGAATTTTTAATTGCATAAAAATCAAAAACTGGTGTTCGGACATGTTCAGGATCCGGATCAGAGCTAACAGTCCGGATCCCGAAGGTTGTTGTTTCATACATTACTTCAATCCGGATCGCAGCATCTCACGATCCGGATCCCGAACGTTGAGTTTTCTGAAATGTATGAACGATCCGGATCAGGCATTCCGATCCGGATCCCGAACGTTTGTTTTATGGAAATCGTCTTTATTGCTACTGCAATCCGGATCGCCCAAATCCGATCCGGATCGCCGTCCGTCAAAATTCCAGAAATGTTAGGTTTTTGATTCTTATCTCCTTCCAAATGTTTCTAACCTATAAATAGACCCTATGATTCATTTTTCTGGGGTAAGCCGATAAAAGCGAAAGAGCCGTCATATTCCTATATCATTTTATACGGCCTAAGATCCACATATAGAGAAGAAAGGAAATCATTAGATAATACTCTATGTTTCTTCATCTATATTGATTAGTTTGATTCTAGGTTTTCATACTCACATCTTGAGTTGAATCAAACTAATGAATACTTAGATGGTATTTCCGATCTATCTTTGATCTAAGTATTCGGCGGATCATCACCACCCAAAAACAACGATTTACCCCAAAATCGGCGCGTGGATTCGCGTGTCCTTGTGGATTCAAGGTTCAACCGCTCTCGTGGATTCGGAGCGAGGCACGTTCGTGGATTCGAAGGGTGCTACTGGGTGAAGATCGTGGATTCGGTCGGACGTCGTAGATTCGACGTTGGACGCCGTGGATTCGGCGTTGGGCGCAGATCGTGGATTCGAGAAGCGTCGTGGAGCGAGCGGAGAAGATCCTCTAGGAGCGTATGGAAAAGGTTGAGTCGTAAGTGTGTACGGTAAATCACCTTGTACGTGTTTTAATTCTAGTGGATTTCGCCGTGTTATCGGTCCCGTGGTTTTTTACTCCGGTTTGGAGTTTTTCCACGTAAAAATCTTGCGTGTTATTTTTATTTCCGCATTGGGTTTTTATCGCAACGATTTTTGAGTGTTTATACGTTTACACCTATTCACCCCCCTCTAGGTGTTTCTTTCCCTATTTAGATCTATTATATATATAACCCAACACAACCGGGCGGCACAAACTCATCCGCTTGATGCAGATGGTCGTCGCTCAGTTTGCCTGCAAATATCAAGACTAACCACAAGGGAGCACGACCTCTGCCTCTACTCACACTGGGGCGACAAAAGTGGCCCACAGCAGATACCACATCCATGCCACCACTGTTGTCGATACTTATGCTGATGCTGTCGTCGGGGTCCACCCGACCTCTAGCGTCCCAGAAATCCACTACCCTGGGGAAAGAAATCTAGAATGCCTCTGCCGGCTGATCTGTCCTCCATCACCCGGCGCCAAGCACCTCTATCTAGAACTCGCCTCTGGCGGTAGATCCCAATCCAAAGGAACTGCAGCGCCACGCTCCATACACGACGCCTACCCCATTGCGGCGTCCTAAATCTGTAACAGAGGGACTGAATGAGCTGAAAGGTATCCTGGCGCAATTCACTCCCAGACACACACATATCCTATGCGCCTCGTCCCTCTACACCTGGAGCGCGTAGTTCAACAACTGCGTAAACTCTTGACACAATGAGGCTCTCAAATAATCTCTCCATCGCCACCGAACGCGACCCTGCCTCCAAAGGCTCCATACTCAATCCCACGAATCGGGGTGATTCATCTGCCAAAGCTGGCTCACTCGATCGATGGTCCCACAGCTTATCTGCTGTCAACTGTCCACCCTGCCTCAGCGCCCCATCACTAAACGTCGGCACGGGGGTTGCTTGCTGCTCCGACAACTGTGTCACCTGGCTGCTCCGACAACTGTGTCACCTCGCTGCTTCCTCCGCCGCTGATATGCCTCTATCACTACTGCCATCTGGGTATCCGTCCCGAAACAAACAGCTCAGACCCAACCGCTGCGACAAGGTGCACAAGGGTCAGAACCCAACGTCGGTGAGACACCGCTCACCACGACAAAAACCGCAAATCAGCACACCACAAACACTCGACCCAATCTAGCGAAAGTCAAGTACATCCCTCTATTTCTGTAACTTTATGTTGTCTGCAACCAACATAATTGTTCAACAGAAATAGGATATGTCGATCCCTCTTCACTCACAGGAAGAGTTAAATAAATAAATCACCGACTTCCGCAAAATATCACGTCTCTCACGCCCTATCATCCTAGGGTCCGCCAAAAGCTTAGGATTTCCTCAATGCCAACTGACCTATCCCTAAGCTCTGATACCACCTAATCTGTCATGCCCCGGGTGTAAACCAGAACTCGGGTGTAGTGACCCGGCCCTTAGGGGTATTTTTGACCCACATATAGTCATTTAAGCCTTTAAGGGAAATAAAATTATTCAATTCTTAAAAGTTGGCCGGTGTGTGGTGCTGGTATTTTTCTGCGATAGAGCGCGGAAAAAGAAGGCCGACGGTGCGATCGGATCTGAAATCCGATATCGGGATCTCCCGGAACGGAATTCCTAGTGATACGGTGATTAGTCATGCATCGGAATCCGTGCAAAATATCTTGCACCCGTTAGAGATAAGGTGGGTTATCTCGTAGGGGATAATTAATTAGTAAATTAATTATCCGATGACGGAAAATAGAATTCTCTTACGTACGAATTAAAGAGGAAATTAATTAAAGATATAATACGAGCTATATAAGGGATCCCGATTATCGGAAAGAAAAGAAAAGAAAAATAAAAACCCTAATCGGTGAGAAGAGAAAAAGGAAAAGACGGAACCCTAGCCGGAAGAAAGGGAAAGGAGAAAGAGAAGGAGCCCGATCTTCCCGGACTTCGAACCGAAGGCAAGAACGCGACCGGACAACCTTCCCGTCGATCTTCGGTTAGTAAAATAATTGTTACAAATTATTTGGGATTTTTCCGTCGTCCTTTTTGTTTGAGTTCTTGGGTTTCTCCGTCGTATCCGTCGCCGTCGCCGTCATCGTCGCCATACTAGGGCACGGAACGGACGGCGGAGGCGCGCGGTGCCGCTAGGGCATCGCGCGGAGGAGAGTCGCGGACGGCCACCGCCGCCGCAAGCGGCGACGGGACCGCGCGGGCTCCGCGCGGGCCATACCCGCGCGTGCGCCGCGCGGCTACCGCACGGACGGCACCCATGCGGACCCGCAACCGCGCGGGCACCGCATGGGCGCCGCGCGGCTACCGCGCGGGTGGCACCCACGCGGACCCGCAACCGCGCGGGCACCGCATGGGCGCCGCGCGGCTACCGCACGGACAGCACCCATGCGGACCCGCAACCGCGCGGGCACCGCATGGGCGCCGCGCGGCTACCGCGCGGGCGGCACCCATGCGGACCCGCAACCGCGCGGGCACCGCATGGGCGCCGCGCGGCTACCGCGCGGGCGGCACCCACGCGGACCCGCAACCGCGCGGGCACCGCATGGGCGCCGCGCGGCTACCGTGCGGGCGGCACCCACGCGGACCCGCAACCGCGCGGGCACCGCATGGGCGCCGCGCGGCTACCGCGCGGGCGGCACCCACACGGACCCGCAACCGCGCGGGCACCGCGCGGGCGCCGCGCGGCCGCCGCACGGGCAACACCCGCGCGAGGCACCGCGCCGCGTGGGCGTCGCCGCGGAGACGCGCCGCGCGGTTCCGAACCGCGCGGGGCTCCGGCGGACGACGACGGCGGCGCGGGATTTCCGGTTTTCGTCAACCCGGACGGTGTTGGACTTTTCCGTCGAAAAGAGTAAGTTGGGTTTTTTGTTTCGGGATGTTAGTACACGTTTTTGACTATAGTTATCCTTACAGACTTTCTTTAGGTCCAGGAGCGCAGCGGGGGTGCGCGAAGGATTCAGGTGTTCCGACTTCTCTTCAACTAGGTGGGTACGGTTGCGATAAGTGCAACAAGTGCAGTAAGTGCATCTATCGTCATTAAAATGCTCTTAATTTGTCTAACAAAGTAGATGGACAGTTTAACCTTTCGCATAATTGTATTTTATCTAACAATTGAAGCGGCTATGGTCGCGGTGCTCAATACACGCCGATCTCGGCAAATCCGTTTCGGATGCTGCACGTACACAGGCGGATTGGCCTCCGCATGGGTGTACTTTTCCGGAGAAGTGGTCTCTTTATGACCCGTGTACCTCACAAAGGGGTGGGTGCCGTGAGGACCTCTTCGCGCCTGCTGAAAATAGCACACCAGCACCGTGAAGGGGTTAAAAGCATCAAAAAGGTGTTTGCACACGAGGGGAGACTTTAGTCTCCCCGACAGGTACTCTGGGGTTGGTGCCCAACTTAATTGGTAAATCTGGGGTTGGTGCCCAGCTTAATTATGTGCAGGGTTTTAGCGAAAGGTTCCGGTGTATTTGGTTTGCTCCTTATTCCTTATTGTTTTTAGACATCTACTTTGTTTGTCACTGACTTTACCCACTCCGTGACAGGTGTTACGAGGTGCGTTAGCCGGGAGGGCGGTGAGACTGCGTCGCGAGGACCGTTGTCAGGATACTTGGGTTTTTATCTCGTCTTCCTTATGCTTTAATTAGTTCATTTTCTTGTGGATCTTATTAGTCATGGACATGTATTAGATAGCACTGTGGATGAGATGTACCTATGCGTTTTAATTACTTTCAGTGATGTTTTCATACGCGGCACGTTTTCATGATAAACCAAATGATTTCGAAAATGTTTTCTCAAAACGAAGTGCCGTGTGGGCACGGGTTTTGCAACCGCTGGTTTTATCCTTTCCAAACGGTGACGCCGCTTTTATAACATTAGTTAAATTACTGTACTCTGTTTGACGATGTATGTCTATTGTATGGTTGATGGTTGATGTATGATGTTGTAAATGAGACGCCGTGCATATACAAAGGAGACTTTGTCCGTGGGCAGAGAGAATTTGTGTATGTGGCGGTCTGGCACGCACCGGGGATGAGGTTGAAGTTACCTGGTTAAGAAAGAAAAAAAAAAATAATACACGCAATTTTTCCGCCTTGATAGACTCAAAAACCCCCGGGGGCGTGACAGATTAAATGGTATCAGAGAAAAACAACCATAACCATAGTAGACGTGATCCACATCCACAGTGTAGGGTGCCACAAGCAAATTGGACATGAGATAACCAAGGTATAGGTGCGTAGTACGTGAGAGTACGGGGAAAATGGGACGTAATATAGGTGTAATCGTAAGACAGTGTGCTAGGGTTATAACCTTAGGGTTAACGTGGTTTCTTTGTATCACAGTAGACAACGGCCAGGATCCGGCCACCGAGCGCTAACCATTCTCAATGGACAGGATGGATTCCGTAGCCGCAGCCAACCGCTTACTCCGCAACCAGCTACGCGACATAGCGGGGCAAATGCTAACTCTCACTGAGCGCCTAGGCCTACTGACTCAGGATTTCGAGGGTGTCGACCGCGCCCAGCGAGACGCCAGGGACGGCGCCTATCGGGGAATGCCACCGGCAGGGTTCCCCACTTTTAACGAAGCGGTTATGTTGGCCCGGCAGGCAGAGCAAGAACTGGCCGAGACACGCGCTCGGCAGAGTTATCCCTATCCCAGTCCGGCGGAGGACCCTTTCCAGCAGGGCCCGGCACTCAAACGCCCGAGGACAGAGGGGAACCTTGGAAAGGCGATAAGAGGAGAATCCAAACCACAGAGGAAGCCGTGTCCCATATGCAGTGGGGCGCATCAGGTGACTGATTGTCCATGGAGACACGGCCACTGCTACCGATGCGGCAGACCAGGACACGCACGCTACGAGTGCCCACGGAAACCGGGCGCCACCAGGCCTCCGGCACCGCGACCGGAGGGGACAGAGAAGACTGCTACACCCGTTCCGCAAGGGGGCCCCGCCCCGGAGGGCCAAGGAGGAGGACGTCCGGAGAAAGCACGGAAGGACGAACCGACACCAGCGAGGGGCGCGAAACCACCTCAGGGACCGTGCGTAATCTGCGAGGGTGCTCACCCGGTGGCGGAATGTACGTGGAGGTACCATTACTGCAATCAGTGCGGCTTACCGGACCACTCCCGTGCCTTCTGCCCTCAGAGGCCCACCCCCGCCGCCGCCGCCGCGCCACCACAGCAGGAAGGACCAGAGAGTGCTGCGGCCCCCTTTCAGCCAAAGGATTTGCCCGGCGACCAGCAATCCGCAGACTCCTCAGACGCCAAGTCCCTTCCCCAGCACGCCGTACGACGCTGGCCCAAGGGCTGTGGACGGACTCCCCGGGATACTACAGTGGAGGACACGACGTCCCAGACCTAGTAACGGCAGGTAATTTTTGGCTTCTTTTCCCTCTTAGACTAGGAGCACCGGTTACACCTTAGCCTGCTACCCCTATTAGGCTCTCTCTCTCTCCCTCTCTCTAAAAATCCTTAAGTATTAGGCGAAGCCTTCCCCGGCTGATGTACGCGGGCGGGCTTCGAAGCATAGGAGAACCTTGTGTACTCGGGGCCCGTTAAGGGCCATGCAAGGAATAAATAGGCTCCATCCTATGTCTTGCAGCCGAGAACTCAATGGGCCGATAGGTAGTTCAGGGCCGCTCCCCAGATAAGGATCAGCGGTCCCGTGGTAAGAGAATCTCCGGATGTATTTCCGGCAGAGCTCCCCGGAACGCCACCGGAACGAGAGGTCGACTTCCCTATTGAACTACTTCCCGGCACCAAACCCATCACCAAGGCACCGTACAGGATGGCCTTCGCGGAGTTGAAGGAACTCAAGGCACAGTTGGAGGACCTTTTGGATAAGGGCTTCATCAGACCTAGCGCGTCACCCTGGAGCGCGCCCGTCCTGTTTGTGAGGAAGAAGGACGGAAGTCTCCGGTTGTGCATCGATTGCACCGTCGGTCATCATTTTTCGTGCTCTTTCACAGAAAAATACTCATGCTACACACCGACCGACTTACAGAAATTCGATAATTTCGATCCACTAAAAGGAGTACTTTATTAGAAGGAAGTAAGGCATCACTAAAAAGTTGTCTCATTACAGTAAGGTCATAGCCTACACGTCAAGACAACTAAAGGAGTACGAGAGAAATTATCCCGTGCACGACTTGGAGCTGGCGGCAGTCGTGTTTGTCCTCAAGTTGTGGAGACATTATTTGTACGGGACACACTGCAATGTGTATTCCGATCATCAGAGCCTCAAGTACCTCTTCACCCAGAAGGAGCTAAACTTGCGGCAAAGGCGGTGGCTCGAACTACTGAAAGACTATGACTTGTCGATCCACTGCCACCCGGGGAAGGCAAATGTGGTGGCCGACGCCTTGAGCCGCAAGGGGCAGACAGAAGGAACAGGGGTAAGTGCTATTACCCAACAGGACCGTCTAATTGCAGAGTTTTCGCAATTGAGACTGGAGGTAGTGTCAGCGGGTACGGTCGCACGACACACGACCCTGGTGGTGAGACCCACCCTACTGGACAGGATCTCGGAAGGACAATCGACAGATACCCAGTTATAACTCGTGCGAGACAGAGTACCCTCAGACCAAGGGGGCGATTTCGCAATAGGCTCTGATGGCACAATACGATTCCGAGGACGAATTTGCGTGCCGGACCTATCGGAACTCAAAGAGGAAATCCTGAGAGAAGCGCATACTGCTCCCTACGCAGTGCACCCTGGGGGAACAAAGATGTACAAAGATATATAAAGCAAACCTTCTGGTGGCCTAAATTGAAGGAAGACGTGACCCAATTCGTGGCACACTGCCTGGTGTGCCAACAAGTAAAGGCCGAACATCAACGTCCAGCAGGGAAGTTACAACCGCTGCCGGTGCTGGAATGGAAGTGGGAGATGATTACGATGGATTTTGTGACCGGCTTCCCGAGATCGCCACAAGGACATGATGCGATATGGGTCATAGTGGATCGTTTGACGAAATCGGCCCACTTCTTGCCCATACATACGACGTGGACTCGGGAACGACTGGCGCAAACATACATTAATGAGATAGTGAGGTTGCATGGAATACCGGCGTCCATTACGTCGGACAGAGACACGCGATTTGTGTCAAACTTTTGGCAGAGCCTGCAACGAGCAATGGGTACCAAACTGCATTTCAGCACGGCTTTTCACCCGCAAACTGACGGACAATCGGAGCGGGTGATCCAAATCCTCGAAGACATGCTCCGGGCATGCGTACTTGTGACACCCCCGGAATTTGGATTAGTCCTATATATAAATGATATAATAGGACTAAAAATCTCTAACCCGGCTATAGCATTTTGGATGGTAGCAAGATCCAAGAGGAACATGAGAGTTAAGCGTGCTAGAGCTAGAGTAGTTCTAGGATGGGTGACCCCCTGGGAAGTGGGGCGTCACAGTTGGTATCAGAGCCATTCACCAGCCGGAAATGTGAGATGAGTCTCGGCTGAGCCAGGGTTATATAGCGGGTAGAGCGAGGCTCCCCGGCTAATGACCGTTGTGAGTGGAGTGCAGCTCCTCACAAGGTCGGCTAAGGCTAGCGAGACTAGTCTCACATCGCCTGGTGCTTGTGAGTGTGCTTGAGTCTGACGTGGACGTCAGGGCTTAAAGGGGGGGAGAATGTGACACCCCCGGAATTTGGATTAGTCCTATATATAAATGATATAATAGGACTAAAAATCTCTAACCCGGCTATAGCATTTTGGATGGTAGCAAGATCCAAGAGGAACATGAGAGTTAAGCGTGCTAGAGCTAGAGTAGTTCTAGGATGGGTGACCCCCTGGGAAGTGGGGCGTCATAGTACTTGACTTGGGCGAAGGGTGGTCTCGATACCTACCCCATGTGGAATTCGCCTACAATAACAGTTATCAAGCCAGCATTCAAATGGCGCCATACGAGGCTCTGTATGGGTGCCGCTGTCGGTCTCCAATATGCTGGGACGACTTGGGAGAGCACAAGTTTTTGGGACCAGATTTAGTGGAGGAGACCGAGGCAAAGGTGCGTCTGATCAAACAACGGCTGCTGACCGCCCAGAGCAGACAGAAAAAAATTACGCGGACCATAGACGACGGGATTTGGAATTCATGGTGGGTGAGCACGTGTTGCTCCGAGTTTCCCCTTCAAAGGGGACCCGACGTTTCGGACTGAGGGGAAAGTTAAGTCCGAGGTACGTAGGACCGTTCGAGATCCTAGAACGCGTGGGCCCGGTGGCGTACCGGTTGGCCCTGCCGCCGAACCTCGATCGAGTCCACAACGTGTTTCACGCTTCAATGCTCCGGAAGTACCTCCCCGACCCCTCTCACGCCCTAGATGTATCCACTATCGAGTTACGAGAGGACTTAAGCGTCGAGGAGACGCCGGTGCGGATCTTGGCACGAGAGGATAAGAAATTGCGCAAGCGGACCATCCCCTATGTAAAGGTCCAGTGGAGCAACCACGATGAACGCGAAGCGACGTGGGAACTAGAATCGAAAATGAAGGAATGTTTTCCCGAGTTGTTTAGCGAGAGTTGTAATTAAGTTTCGAGGACGAACCTTCTTGTAAAGTGTGAGTGGTGTAATGACACGACTTTTTAGTGATATTTTACCCTCCTTCTAATAAAGTACCCCTTTTAGTGGATCAAAATTATCGAGTTTTTGTAAGTCGGTCGGTGTGTTGCATGTGTATTTTTTTGTGAAAGAGCGCAAAAAACGAAGACCGACGGCGCAATCGGATCTGAAATCCGACGTAGGGATCTCCCGGAACAGGGTTTTTAGAGTTGCGGTGAATTAACGTGCATCGGAATCCGTGTAAAATATCCTGCACGTTTTACGAGGAAATGTGGGTTTATCCCATAGGATTAATTAATTAAAGAATTAATTAATCGGTGACAGAAATTAAAAGGTGGGATTTAATTGTACGTATGAAAAGGAAAAATCTCACTTTTCGCAAAAAGAGAAACCCTAGACGGAGAGAACGAACGCGGGAGAAAAGAGGAAAAAGGCGGAACCCTAGCCGGAGGAGGAAAAAGAAAGAAAGAGGAAGAAGATGGAGGAATCCGATCACCCCGAACAACGTACCGGAATTAGAAGAGTGATCGGTCGACTTCCCCGTCGGGATTTTCGTTAAGTAGATTTCGTTTTGTTGTGTTATTGGGGTTTTTCGTGTCTTTTTCGTTGTCTCCATCGCCGTCCCCACCCCCGTCGTCGCCACCGGCCCCGCCGCCGCCGCCGCCGCCGCCGCCGCATGATCTAGGGTGTTGGGTTATATGAATAAAAGGATCTAAATAGGGGAAAAAACACCTAGAGGGGGGGTGAATAGGTGTAAACCATAAACACTCAAAAATCTTTGCGATATAAAAACCCAATGCGGAAAAATAAATAACAAGCAGAGATTTTTACGTGGAAAACTCCAAACCGGAGTAAAAAACCACGGGACCGATAACACGGTGAAATCCACTAGAATTAAACACGTACAAGGTGATATACCGTACTCACAGACGACTCAACCTTTTCCATACGCTCCTAGTTGATCTTCTCCGCTCGCTCCAGACGCTTCTCGAATCCACGATGTGCGTCCAACGCCGAATCCACGGCGTCCAACGTCGAGTCCACGACGTCCGACCGAATCCACGGTCTTCACCCAGTAGCACGCTTCGAATCCACGAACGTACCTCGCTCCGAATCCACGAGAGCGGTTGCACCTTGAATCCACAAGGCCACGCGAGTCCACGCGCCGATTTTGGGGTAAATCGTTGTTTTTGGGTGGTGATGATCCGCCGAATACTTAGATCAAAGATAGATAGGAAATACCATCTAAGTATTCATTAGTTTGATTCAACTCAAAATGTGAGTATGAAAACCTAGAATCAAACTAATCAATATAGATGAAGAAACATAGAATTAATCTAGTTATTTTCTTTCTTCTCTATATGTGGATCTGAGGCCGTATAAGATGATATTTGATTATGACGGCTATTTTGATTTACGGCCTCTTTTTGGACTAACCCTAGAAAAAGAATCATAGGGTCTATTTATAGGTTAGAAACCCTTGGAAGAAGATAAGGATCAAAAACTAACCTTTTCTGGAGTTTTTACATGACGACGATCCGGATCGGAGATCGGCGATCCGGATTGCAGTAGCGAGAAAAACAGATTCCAGAAAAACGAAGGTTCGGGATCCGGATCGAAGTGCTTGTTCCGGATCGTTCATACAGTTCACCAAACATCAACGTTCGGGATCCGGATTGCAGTAGCCTGATCCGGATCGTTCAAATAAAATAGTAAACACAATGTTCGGGATCCGGATCAAGGGAAGCTACGATCCGGATTGAACTGGTGTATGAACGAACCACCTTCGGGATCCGGATTGAACAATCTGATCCGGATCCTGAACATGTCCCATGTCCAGTTTTTGATATTTATGCAATAACAAATCTATCCAAGTGTTTCTACGCTATAAGAAGTATTCGGATCACCAAAGATATTAAGTTGAACATACATGATCCTTTTGAATTCTTTTTTCTTGAGATTGAGTTATATGATCCAACTTCCTTTACCTTCAATCTTCAAGACTTAACCGAATTCACGAATTACGCCAACTCAAATTCCGTAACAATCTTCCCCTTTGGCGGTTTCGTGACAAAACATAGATCCACTCAAGAAAATTCAAAAAGATATTTTTGTTGCTATCACCATACAACAAAAATTTACAATGGAGATCCAAAATAAAATACATGAGTTAAACTCCTAAAACAGACTCTAGACTTAGACATCTGTACTCTCTACAAAAGAAATCAATCTTGACAAAAGAAATCGTTAGATACCTCAAGAATTTTATATCATTCAAAAACCACCTACAGAGATGAAGTTTATACTCATTTATACTTACCATGACATTTATACATTCAGATATGTAAACTGATCATAGTTAAAACACCAACATATCTTCAGTGCAATCAATCACCAAATGTCATGTTAGTGAACACCAACTTGTTAGTTATATTACATGCCCAAATAGTTAGTCGAATAGTTAGTCGAGGCATGCATTCAAACCCAAATGAAAACCGAAAGTTGAAGTTCTACTTACCTTTCAAGTTGAGGTTATACTTACCTCTATAGTTTCAAGTTTTCTCAGTAACCATTGTATCATAGTATCATTGTTTATACTTCTCTCTCCCCCTTTTTGTCACAAAAATTAGCCAAAAAATACCAAAATGAAGAGAATGGTTAACAGTTCAAGTTCCAAAAGTTTGAGAACAAAAACTTAAAACTAAAACTTAAAGACCTGCACAAAAGAAAGTTAAAAAAAAAGTTCCTGCACACGAGAATTATTAGACCAACAATTCAAGTATTTGAATCTGAGTCATCCGAGGCGGAGTCCTCAGAGCTCGTGCAGCCCAGCTTTTTCAAAATTCCTTTAAGCATTCCCGAAATCGTAGAACACTCTTGTTTCATCTGATGTATGTCCTTGGACATCTTTCTGAGTCCTAGAGCCATTTTGTCTTGTTCTTGTTTGATGGAAGACTCCAGGTTTCCCTTTTGGTCAATTCTTCTGGAATTTGAAGCGTTGTGTGACGATTGACGGAGCAGTCTATCCTTCATTCCGAGGAGATCTTCTTGGCAAAAAATGTGAATTGTCAAGAGGTTCATTGCTTGGCACATTCTTTTTCCTTGCTTGCTGCTTAAGTATTGAGGAAGACTTCAGTAGCTTCTTGTTCTTTAGGTAAACCTTATTTTCTTCATCAATACCTTGTTGTACTTCATCAAGAAATGTGTCCCAATCTTCTTCGTCTTCAAATTCAGTGTCAATTTGAGAGATATTCTTTGGATTCTCTTGACATGGTTCATTTATTTCAATACCTCGAGCTCGTCCAGGTCGTCGAGCGAGTCTTTTTCTTTTTAATATGGATGAAGAGGTCATTGGTGCTTTTCCTTTTTCCGGAGCAGTGGGCGGAGCGTTTTCCTTTGATGTCTCTGCACGGGCTTTCCCTTTCGATGCAACAGAGGTTTTCTGTGGCGATTTTCCAGGATGTGTTTCATCATCTGACAACTCATCCCAATTGACTTCATCCTTTTTAGCCCTCTTGGGCTTGATAGTGTCTCTCGAATGTACCATAGCAGCCAGAAGGAAAATGATCCAGGTGATCACCATTGCTATTGGTCTCTTGTGAAAAGAAATCCTGTGAGCAACACCTCAAGAACACGAAAAAATTGTTAATTTTCAAAAATTAGAAAAATTGTACCCAAACAATCATTATCGTGTAGAGAGACTAGGAATCAAATTAGTTTTATAAAAGGAAATTTAAAAATAGATCAATTGCATGATTTTGGAAAATTCCCATTATATGCCCTAAAATCGAAATTTTTGAAATCGACGACCAAAAATCCGTTTATCTTGAGAATACCTAGCATATAATCAAAACTAATCTACCCAGAGTTCTTATTTCAAAAGAAATTTGATCAAAAACCATCCACAAATGAAATTGATACAAGAAATTCATTACGTTTTGAGGAGAAATAAGAAAAACTGTGAAAAATCGAGATTTTGATTAGTAAAACTTACTTGGAATTGTAGAACTCGAGTTTGAAAGCTTCCAAGATGGATGAAATCTAGAGAGAGAAGCTCTGGAAACTTTGGAACAAAATATTGGAGTAAAAGAGATCAAAACCCTTTTGTTCTATTTAAAACCCTAGCCGCGATCCGGATCAGTTCGTGATTACGATCCGGATCGGCTACCCGCAGTGAAAAACTGCGTTCGGGATCCGGATCGGCAGGTCCAATCCGGATCGGCTGCCCGCAGAAGAATATCTGCGTTCGGGATCCGGATCGGCAGGTCCAATCCGGATCGGCTCCAACTTTTTCTTTAGAAAATTTCAGAGAAATTCTAGAAAAACCAGAAAAAGATTGTAAGCACTTAAGTGTATCAACTTTAAACGAAAATCATCGTTTCATACAACAAGAAATAGATTATACCAAATCTATCAATAACATCCAACAAATGAAACGAAAATTTATAAAAATTAAATCACTTAAAGTTGAACAACTTCAATTACATCTAACTTGATCTTATGAGTAATGCCTTTATCAAATCATCAATTCGGTAAAAAAAATGAAATACAAAGATCAATAGATGTCTAACATCCCCGATAAGTTAAATAATATATCTAGTCAATTTATTGAAGAGAGTGGCTCTTTGAGAATCTTTCATTAAAAATCCCACCTTATACCAACCTTGAAATTTTGACAGAGTCAAGTATTTCAACATGCATTTTAATTAATCAAACTTGAAAAACCTTGCTTGGTATACATGTGGTAGCTGCACACAGTACTCGGACGACCGAGGTGGTAGCTCTTTCCTCCATGTGGTGGTAGTTTTCACACTCCTCATTGGGATGTAACTCTTTCCACATCTTTTGAGCACAATACTTTTTCTTTGACTCCCCCTCAATTGGCTATCAATTATCTAAGATATAAAGTATTTAGCCAAATATTGATCTCGATTTCATACTCGACTAAACAGTCAAATAAGATAAAAACTATACCAAGAGATCATCGAGAGAGAAATTGACTTTGATCAAAACAAAGATGAGTTAATTGACATAAATGATCATTGCATCAAATGAAATATTATGATATCTAAAGCATAATAGATTTCTAACTATATAAAAGGATGCAGTTAAAGTCAATAAAACTAATGCTCAATTAATGTTCTATGTCTAAGCATAGATAATGAACAAAAACACAAAAACAAAACCTAACCTAAACAAGAGTTTCAAAAAGAGGTTATTTCAAGGAAAGCATTCCAATTGCTTTACGCAAATGAATAAAACGTTTTTGATCCAAAGGTTTTGTTAAAATGTCAGCTAATTGATCTTCAGTTGAAATGTAGGAAATTTGAAGAATATTTGATTCAACTAGCTCTCTAAGAAAATGATATCTAAGTTCAATGTGTTTTGTTCTAGAGTGCAACACAGGGTTTTTTGAAATGTTTATAGCACTTGTGTTGTCACAAAAAACAGTTACCGAAGTTGCTGAAATCCGGAAGTCGCTCAACACGCTTTTCATCCAAATAAGTTGAGTTGAACAACTACCCGCTGAGATGTATTCCGCTTCGGCAGTCGAGAGTGCAATGCAGTTTTGCTTTTTACTATGCCATGCAACAAGACAATGGCCAAGATAAAAACATGCACCACTCGTACTTTTCCGATCATCCACAGATCCTGCCCAATCGGCATCTGAGTATCCAATAATATCTAAACTTGTTCCCATAGGATACCAAATTCCAAAGTTTACAGTTCCTTTGACGTACCGGATGATCCGTTTCACCGCTTTCAGGTGAACCTCCTTTGGTGCTGATTGATATCTCGCGCAAATCCCAACACTAAAGGATATATCCGGGCGACTAGCTGTGAGGTAAAGTAGACTTCCAATCATGCTGCGATAGAGTTTCTCGTCTACATTATCACTAAGAGATTCACTTCCTAATCCCTTATTGCTAGTTCCCATAGGAGTAGGAAAATCTTTAGAATCTTCTAATCCGAATTTCTTTACCAACTCCTTTGCGTACTTGGATTGACACAGATGGATGCCTTCATCATTTTGTTTCACTTGCAATCCAAGAAAGTATGTCAGTTCGCCCATCATAGACATCTCAAATTCGCTTTCCATAGTTTCAGCGAATTTAGAAGCATCATTATCCTTTGTTGCTCCAAACAGAATGTCATCGACATAGATTTGTGCAACAATGAAGTTATTTTGATAATGCTTCACAAAGAGAGTCCGATCTGCTCCCCCTCTGTTACGGAATTTGAGTTGGCGTAGTTTCGTGAAAGTTTCAAGTCTTGAAGATTGAAGGTGAAGAAAGTTGGATCATTTAACTCAATCTCAAGAAAGAAGAATTCAAAAGGATCAGGTATGTTTAACTAAAGATTTTGTGTGATCCGAATACTTCTTGTAGTGTAGAAACACTTGGAAGAATCTTTCATTGCATAAAAATCAAAAAACTGGACTTGGGACATGTTCAGGATCCGGATCAGGTTGTTCAATCCGGATCCCGAAGGTGGTTCGTTCATACACCAGTTCAATCCGGATCGTAGCCTCTCTTGATCCGGATCCCGAACACTGAGTTTACCATTTTCCTTGAACGATCCGGATCAGGCTTCGCAATCCGGATCCCGAACGTTGATGTTTGGTGAACTGTATGAACGATCCGGATCAAGCACTTCGATCCGGATCCCGAACCTTCGTTTTTCTGGAACTACCTGACTCGTTACGACGATCCGGATCACAGCTAATCCGATCCGGATCGCCGTCCGTAAAATTTCCAGAAATGGTAGGTTTTTGATTCTTATGTCCTTCCTAGGGTTTCTAACCTATAAATAGACCCTATGACTCCTTTTCTAGTGTGAAGGAAAATAGCCGTCATATTCATATCTTATTTTATACGGCTCTAGATCCACATATAGAGAAGAAAGGAAATCATTAGAGAATACTCTATGTTTCTTCATCTATATTGATTAGTTTGATTCTAGGTTTTCATACTCACATCTTGAGTTGAATCAAACTAATGAATACTTACATGGTATTTCCGATCTATCTTTGATCTAAGTATTCGGCGGATCATCACCACCAAAAACAATGATTTACCCCAAAAATCGGCGCGTGGATTCGCGTGTCCTTGTGGATTCAAGGTTCAACCGCTCTCGTGGATTCGGAGCGAGGCACGTTCGTGGATTCGAAGGGTGCTATTGGGTGAAGACCGTGGACTCGGTCGGACGTCGTGGATTCGACGTTGGACGCCGTGGATTCGGCGTTGGGCGCAGATCGTGGATTCGAGAAGCGTCGTGGAGCGAGCGGAGAAGATCCTCTAGGAGCGTATGGAAAAGGTTGAGTCGTAAGTGTGTACGGTAAATCACCTTGTACGTGTTTTAATTCTAGTGGATTTCGCCGTGTTATCGGTCCCGTGGTTTTTTACTCCGGTGATGGAGTTTTCCATGTAAAAATCTTGCGAGTTATTTTTATTTCCGCATTGGGTTTTTATCGCAACGATTTTTGAGTGTTTATACGTTTACACCTATTCACCCCCCTCTAGGTATTTTTTCCCTTATTTAGATCCTTATTACATATAACCCAACAAGTGGTATCGGAGCAGGAATAGGGTTGTAAACAATGGTTGAAGGTGGAAACATCAACCGACCCCCGTTCTTCGATGGAACAAATTATGCGTACTGGAAAGTGCGGATGAAAGCCTTTTTAATTTCCATCGACGAACGGGTGTGGCAATCAATTGAATTAGGATGGTCTAATCTGTTACGGAATTTGAGTTGGCGTAGTTTCGTGAAAGTCTCAAGTCTTGAAGATTGAAGGTGAAGAAAGTTGGATCATTTAACTCAATCTCAAGAAAGAAGAATTCAAAAGGATCAGGTATGTTTAACTAAAGATTTTGTGTGATCCGAATACTTCTTGTAGTGTAGAAACACTTGGAAGAATCTTTCATTGCATAAAAATCAAAAACTGGACTTGGGACATGTTCAGGATCCGGATCAGGTTGTTCGATCCGGATCCCGAAGGTGGTTCGTTCATACACCAGTTCAATCCGGATCGTAGCCTCTTGATCCGGATCCCGAACACTTAGTTTACCATCTTCCTTGAACGATCCGGATCAGGCTTCGCAATCCGGATCCCGAACGTTGATGTTTGGTGAACTGTATGAACGATCCGGATCAAGCACTTCGATCCGGATCCCGAACCTTCGTTTTTCTGGAACTGGCTGACTCGTTACGACGATCCGGATCACAGCTAGTCCGATCCGGATCGCCGTCCGTAAAATTTCCAGAAATGTTAGGTTTTTGATTCTTATCCCCTTCCTAGGGTTTCTAACCTATAAATACACCCTATGATTCTTTTTCTAGGGTCAATCCACTGTGAATCGAAATAGCCGTCATTTTCATATATCATCTTTTACGGCTCTAGATCCACATATAGAGAAGAAAGGAAATCATTAGAGAATACTCTATGTTTCTTCATCTATATTGATTAGTTTGATTCTAGGTTTTCATACTCACATCTTGAGTTGAATCAAACTAATGAATACTTAGATGGTATTTCTGATCTATCTTTGATCTAAGTATTCGGCGGATCATCACCACCCAAAACAACGATTTACCCCAAAAATCGGCGCGTGGATTCGCGTGTCCTTGTGGATTCAAGGTTCAACCGCTCTCGTGGATTCGGAGCGAGGCACGTTCGTGGATTCGAAGGGTGCTATTGGGTGAAGACCGTGGATTCGGTCGGACGTCGTGGATTCGACGTTGGACGCCGTGGATTCGGCGTTGGGCGCAGATCGTGGATTCGAGAAGCGTCGCGGAGCGAGCGGAGAAGATCCTCTAGGAGCGTATGGAAAAGGTTGAGTCGTAAGTGTGTACGGTAAATCACCTTGTACGTGTTTTAATTCTAGTGGATTTCTGCCGTGTTATCGGTCCCGTGGTTTTTTACTCCGGTGATGGAGTTTTCCACGTAAAAATCTTGCGTATTATTTTTATTTCCGCATTGGGTTTTTATCGCAACGATTTTTTGAGTGTTTATGCGTTTACACCTATTCACCCCCCTCTAGGTGTTTTTTCGCCTATTTAGATCCGTATTACATATAACCCAACAAGTGGTATCAGAGCGGGAATAGGTGTGAGGACCTGGATCCCCACGACGAGATTACTGGATCATCTACAGCTCCCGGAGGCCTATGTGGCGTGTTGGTGGGATTTGTGCCCCATTTGGACATTAGTGTTGGGCTCAGTGTGTTAAATGGATCACGTGGGTGATTGGCGGACCCCGCCGGAGTTCCAGAAGTGGTTTCGCGCGCCAAGGATATTTAAATTGGACTCAGTGCGAAGTTTGGACCAAGGATTACCTTTCCGGATGCCTTCGGCAAATTTTGGAGTTGGAATTTGGCGAAATGGACATCAAATTCGGATTCAGCGCGCGAAAACGGTTAAAACGGACTACCCACTTGTCATTTTTGAGCTTCGGGTACTGTTCACGCCGGAACAGTGTTTCCGGCGGCGGCGGCAGCGGCGGAGCGGCCGCAGGCAGCGCGGCGGACGGTGGCGCGGGCCGCCCGGTCCACGCGGCAGGCGTGCACCGGGGGCGGGACGCGTGGCGGCTCGGGAGTGGGCCGGTCCGCGGGGCGCGGTCCACAGAGAGTACGGGGCGCACGGTGGACCAGGGGTGGACACGTGGCAGTGTCGGAGTGGGCGGTTTAGTGGACTGGGTCTACGGAACAGGCGGGCGTGGTGCATTGGACCGGCGGGACACGTGTCGTCGTGTGGTTGGCGGGCTCTTGCAGGCTGGGTCCACGGAGGTGCACCGGGTGCCTCGGAACAGTGCGCGGCAGGCGGGCGCAGGCGGCGGGCGCAGGCGCACGTGGGCGCGGCAGGGGGCGTTGACCGGGTGCGCGCCAGGTGTCGTCGCGGCGTTGGCCCACGCGTCGCGCAGGGGGCGGCCAGCGGGGCTGTACGCTGTGCGGGGGGCGACGTGGAGGCCCGGGAGGATTTCGGGCGCGCACAGTGTTGGGCCGGGCCCAACACTGTAGCCGCCCGAAATCGGGAGCGCCCGGAAGTGGGGATATGTTGGGTATTTCCGGATTTGTTTTCAGGCTGTTTCTTCAGGCTATAAAAAGGGCCGAGTTCTTTTGCAGAGAGCTTCTTCTCCGCGCGGATTTTCACAGTACCACCTTCACGAGTTTTCTTCATCTCCCTGTGGCGGATCCATCTGCAGAGTTCCATATTTTTCGGCAGCACGCATCCCGAGGTTACCATTTTTACGGCGCGGCGCGACGCTCGTTCGTTTGTGTTCTTCTTCGTCGCATTTCGGTGCGAGGACTCCCCCGGCTTACTCCGACCTCCGAATGAGGCGATTCTTGCGCCGTTGGCTTCACGACTGGTAGGGCTATGTTTCCCATGTTTACTGGTTTTTCCCATTCCGAGTTTTTCATGGGTCTTTCGGATCATCTTGTAACCCCTTTTTCTGGGCGGAGTTCTGGGACAGCGGCGCGGTGTTTTGGTGATATCTTTGCGCACAGGCATCGGATTGGGGCGATTCAAGAGGCGATTTGCATCTACACATCACGAGGATTATGCCCTAATTTTCTTGGAATTTTCTGAATATTTCTCGAAGGTGAAGATTATTTGTGAACAGTAATTGTTGCCACAGTTTTTGAGTGTAGTTTGATTCGGGGTGGTTCCCTTGTCCGAATTGTTTCTCAGTGTAGGAAGCTCGGAATTGGACGTGCAAGTACTCGTTTCGAAGGTATCGACGCGAGGATTACTGTGGTATTTTTATTGGATTTTTCTGGGCACTTGCAACATGTGAAATATGCGCGGCTTTGGGACTGATTTTCAGATGGTGTATGTTTGGTTAATTTTGGGATTAAAAGTGTAATGTTAAGCCTTATTGTTGTACTCAGGGGTGTTTTCAGCTGTTTGAAGCCGAGGCTTTCGCGACTTGTACCGTGGGTGTTATGTTGGCAGATTTTGGACTGCGGACGTCTACCCTCTTCACCGACTCCAGGTTTGCCTTGGATTGAGCACTTCAGGTGGGTAAGCTTAATTTAGTAACTGTATAAGATTTCTATATCATGGTGAATGTAAGTGCGCATGTGGGGTTATCATCCCTCTATGATTGATAACAGGCGTATTTGATGTGCAACCGATACGAGCGAGAGGTAAGCAAGGAATGGCCCACTTGGGTGAGACTGGTATACCATAGTAGGAATGTGTTAGCATGCTTTACTATTATATGCTTCACCCACTTTTATTATTTCTGAGAACAAAGCATGCGTGCATGGACATGTAGTTAGGCCATCTTTTACCGCTGCACTACTTTTGGAACTTGACTTAGGAGAAACCATGTTATCCTTTTCTCCTTCTTTGTTAGTCAGGTGGTCTGTGTTGCTCAGGTTCGAGCAGGGGTTTTGGGTAGTGTTGTCGGGGCTTGGTGTCTGGGACAGGTTGGATTAGTTATGGGGCTTTGCGGCAATCGCGGATATTGGGCGGTTGACCGGACATGTATTATGCACCAGATTGGGTATCTGTTTTCTCTAGTGGATGGGTCTTCCCACTTTGATCAGAGTCATGATCCAGTCCTGCTGATTATGTTACTGGTTACCGAGATACTTTACTCGTGTGGGTCGCTCCCCTCGAGTGCCACTCCGGAGTGCGCGGCAGACAGACTTTGAGTCCTTGAGACTCCTTTGCTTCGGTGTTATGCGTAGGCTGGCATACCCGTCGCGGCAGGCAGAGCAGGCAGTACCAGTGTCTACTGGTGGCATTAGATTGGGCTTATTACTGACTTTTGCTTTTTAGTTGCGCTCGTGTCAGGGGGACCGAGTGGAGTCTAGTGGCGGTGTGTGGACCAGTGCTAGTGTGGTTGGGAACCGTTTTGGGGTACGGTGGTCCCAAGGTCATTGTGAGTTGTTGACCGTTGTAGGGCAGGCATAGGCAGGCATGGCAGGCATAGGCAGGCATAGCAGGCATAGTAGGCATAGGCAGGCAGGGCAGGCATGGCAGGCATAGGCAGGCAGAGCAGGCAGGGCAGGCTTAGTAGGCATAGCAGGCAGGCAGAGCAGGCATGGCAGGCATGGCAGGCATAGGCAGGCAGAGCAGGCAGGGCAGGCTTAGTAGGCATAGCAGGCAGGCAGAGCAGGCATGGCAGGCATGGCAGGCATAGGCAGGCAGAGCAGGCAGGGCAGGCTTAGTAGGCATAGCAGGCAGGCAGAGCAGGCATGGCAGGCTTAGCAGGCATAGCAGGCAGGCAGAGCAGGCATGGCAGGCTCGGCAGGCATAGGCAGGCAGAGCAGGCATGGCAGGCATAGTCAGGCATAGGCATGCAGAGCAGGCATGGCAGGCGTAGCAGGCATGGCAGTCATAGCAAGCTTAGTGGCTTGTTAGCTGTTGAGAGGGTCCAGCTTCTTTTATCAGTCTTTACGGCTTTGGTTAGTTTTTGTCTTTTGAGGACTTGGTGGGCAGACCGTCGGTCTTGGCGGTGGTACCCACTGAGAACTCCCTCCTTTGGTGCAGTTCTCACACCCTCTGGGGTTTTCCCCCTTCTTTTTCCTTCCTCTCCTTCGTTTTGCAGAGTCTTAGCGGGTGTTGCTGATTCTGCGGTTGTTGATCGTGGCGAGGGAGTCGCGAGCTAGATCCCTACCCGGCGTTGGAGAGTAGCGGTACCCTTCTGAGGAGATCATCAGTAGATTAGCTGTTTCTTTTCCTCTTTTGAGAGACTTGTGGTGAGGATATTTTTGTATTGAGAGACTGTACACTGTTGTATATATATTGGAGTTACCTCCCGGTTGGGTTTAGAGCTTGTACTCGAGGATTTGTATTATTATTATTTTGGGAGGCAGACAGTGTTGTTTATTTCCTGTTGTGCAGTGATTGATTTTAGTTACCGCAGATTTGTATTTTTAGCTCTGATATCTGTTTAGTTGTAGCACTTTTCTTGCAGGTAGGACGCTTCGCCTATGCTGGTTGGCATAGGTGGCGGATCTGTTGGCGGGCCCGGGTCGCAGTTTCGACCCCGGGGCGTGACAATAGGGTTGTAAACAATGGTTGAAGGTGGAAACATCAACCGACCCCCGTTCTTCGATGGAACAAATTTTGCGTACTGGAAAGTACGGATGAAAGCCTTTTTAATTTCCATCGACGAACGGGTGTGGCAATCAATTGAATTAGGATGGTCTAATCCAACTGAATTTATTGGTGATGTTCGCACCTTAAAACCTAGGTCGAAATGGACCAAGGAAGAGTTAGATTCATCTTCTTACAATGGCAAGGGAATTAATGCTATCTTTAATGCTTTATCTCAAACTGAATTCTCTCGCGTCTCGGCATGTGAGACTGCGAAAGAAATCTGGGATGTTCTTCAGGTTACACATGAGGGAACTAACCTCATGAAGATTCAGAAACTGCAAATGCTTACGAGCAAGTTTGACTCTATCTTATTGGCAGAAAATGAATCTTTCACGGACTACTATACACGATTGCAAGACATCGTAAACTCATGTGCAAATCTGGGAGAGAAGATTCCAGAATTTAAGATTGTAAGAAAGATCTTAAGAACTCTTCCTGAACGATTTCGCCCAAAGGTTACTGCCATTGAAACTATTAAACACCCGGACGAAATACGTGTAGAAGAATTAGTTGGTTCATTACAAACTTATGAAATGACATTTACTACTAACAATTCTTCTGGAAAGGCATCCACTTCTAAGTCTTCAGGTTATGCGTTGAAAACAACTAAGGAAGAAGACGCGGATACGTCCTCCTCAGACGATGACGAGAACCTTTCTATGGAGGAATTTGAGAAGCAGCTCGCTCTCTTGACAAGGAAGTTTCGCCGCAACTTTCGAAGGGGTAATTCAAGCAAATCTCCATCCTTCGGAAAGTCGAACAAAGGCAAGGGTACTTCAGGTTACAAGTCAAGAAAGCAAGAGAACTTCTCAAAGGATAAGAAAAGTTTAGAAGGACAACTGCAATGCTTCAAATGTCGAGGCTACGGCCACATTGCAACGGAATGTCCTAACAAGTATCCGGCAAAGAAGAAGGCGATGCAAGTCGTCACTTGGGATGACAACTCAACGTCAAATGAGTCGTCTTCGAGTGATGAAGAAAAGAGCTCCACCGCTTTCCACGCGTCCGTATCTTCACCCTTCATGTGCTTTATGGCAAGTACATCTAAGTCGTTGTCCAACTCCACTGTTGAAAAGAATGCAACGGACAACGAATCGGATGATTCGGAAGGTGAAGATTTTGCTCTAGCCTACCACAGACTTTTGAGGGACTCAAAGAAAGTGGCTAAGCAAAACAAGAGTTTGAGAGGGAGAGTGCATGATCTCGAAGAAGAAGCAAAAAGAGCGACTTCTCTCTCAAACGCTCTTGAAGTGGAAAGGGAAAACCTGATAAAGGCAAATGCTTCCCTTCAAGAGTCCAATGAGCAACTTGAGAAGGAACATACAAATCTGGTGGATAACGCGAATCACTTCTCAAAGCTCTACAACGAGGCTCGACAGGATAACCTGGAAATGACAAAGACCATTTTCCAACTCAAGAATGACTTACAGCGATTCTCTTCAGGAAGGAGTAAGTTGGATAGACTTCTTGGTCTTGGTCAATCAAATAGGTTCGGCCTCGGATACACTCAAACTGGAAACAGTCCAAGTTCGAGTGAGACAGTTTTTGTGCCTCAGTCGGTATCTCCTCCTCCGACACCGGAATTCAAGACAAACAAAGACAACAAACCTACTTCATCCTCTTTGGGATCGTCAAGATCTAAGGTATGTTTTTGTTGTGGTGTTTCAGGGCACATAAGAAGATATTGCAAGACGGGAGTCGAACGCTCATTTCAAGGACCTCTTGCAACAACTACCAAAATGGCTCCTCCCCGAAAATCAAAGCAAAACTTTTCAAATGAAAAGAGATTTGGTAGTTCATCGCGCAAGACGATTTCATCAAGGAACAACAATCGCTATAACAAGACGCCTTCACCTAGGCATATAACTTCTCGACCATTACCGACGCACTCCAAAAGGGTTTGGGTGCGCAAAGGTGAAATTTTCCCTTGTCTTGTTTCCAATGTTTCCTTGCATGCATATGATAGTTCGTCTTGGTATCTGGATAGCGGGTGTTCCCGTCACATGACCGGTGACAAAAATAGTTTTCAAAATCTTGAGAAAATCTCCGGAGGACACGTTGTTTTCGGAGACGGTCGATCTTCCAAAATTGTTGGAAAAGGGACGGTAGCTATTCCAGATGGCCCGATTTTGAAAAACGTCTTATTTGTTGATGGCCTTAAGACTAACCTCATAAGCATAAGTCAACTTTGCGACAATGGTTTTTCAGTTAACTTTTCATCGGTTGAATGCGTTGTAACTGATAAGGACCATGTCTTCTTTCTAAAAGGGGTTAGATCTGAAAACAATTGTTATGTTGTTCCTAATAAATTTTCTGAAAATTGTAACTTAGCCGCTTTGAATAATGAAACTCTTTGGCATGAAAGGCTAGGTCACTTAAATTTTAAGGAACTTACTAGAATTTCAAACAAGGACGTGGTCAAGGGGGTTCCAAAGCTTTTATTTAAACAAAACGTTGTGTGTGGTGGTTGCCAAAAGGGAAAACAGTCTAGGACTGCACACAAGAACTTGAACCACGTTGGTACAAAACGGCCCTTGGAACTTTTGCACATGGACTTAATGGGGCCGACCCGTCAACCATCTTTGGGAGGTAAATGGTACATTTTTTTATTGGTTGATGATTTCTCTCGGTTTTCTTGGGTAGCATTTTTGAAAGAGAAAGCTGATACGTTTGACTCTTTTCATGAGATTTGCCATCGTATTATGATTGAAAAGAATGAAAAGATCATTCGTGTTAGAAGTGATAGAGGTGGAGAATTCATAAATTCAAAATTCATTGATTTTTGCACTTCAAATGGTATCAAACATGAATTCTCGGCACCCTATACACCTCAGCAGAATGGTGTTGTTGAGCGCAAGAACAGGGTTGTTCAAGAGATGGCGCGTGTGATGCTTCATAGCCGGAATTTACCGCTATATTTTTGGGCTGAAGCTGTGAACACCGCTGTCTATGTCATTAATAGAGTTTACTTGCGCCCAGGAACTTTAAATACACCATATGAGCTGTGGTTTAGTAGAAAACCCAATATCAAATATTTTCGTGTCTTCGGGAGTCGATGTTATATTTTACGTGACCGTGAAAATCTTGTAAAGTTCGACTCTCGAAGTGATGAAGGGATCTTTCTGGGTTATTCTACGAATAGCAGAGCATATCGAGTATTTAACATTGAATCTAAGACGATCGTAGAATCTATAAATGTTAAAGTAGATGAAGCTTTTCACTTTGAAACTGGAAAATCTACCCTCGATATCTCTCTAGATGATGATTCTCCTGCTAGTGCATCTTCTCATAATAATACTTCCAATATTAATGATGCATCTAATGGTTCTTCTAGTTTATCTGATGTGCAGGAATCATCTCATATATCTCCCGAGTACTCCGTTTCAACAAACGTTACGAATCTCCAAGGATCATCCGGAATCGAATATTATTGGAGATCCACAAGAAAGAGTCAGAACTCGGAGGCAGTTGGTTTGTGGATTCGCTTGCTACGTATCTTTAATCGAACCAAAGAACATAGATGAAGCTCTTCAGGATGACTACTGGATTAAAGCAATGCAGGAAGAGCTCCATCAATTTGAGCGAAACAAAGTCTGGGAATTAACGAAGCCTCCAAAGCAACACAATGTGATAGGTACCAAATGGATCTTCAAAAACAAGAAAAATGAGGATGGTACTATCATCAGGAACAAGGCACGATTAGTTGCTCAAGGCTACTCTCAAGTAGAAGGTATAGACTTTGATGAAACCTTCGCCCCTGTAGCTAGACTCGAGTCCATTCGTATACTATTCGCTATTGCTTGTCATTTTAAAATCAAATTATTTCAAATGGACGTTAAGAGCGCATTTCTAAATGGGTTTTTAAATGAGGAAGTTTATGTGGCTCAACCGAAAGGTTTTGTAGATCATAAACAACCTAACCATGTTTTTCGTTTGAAAAAGGCTCTTTACGGTCTGAAACAAGCACCGCGAGCATGGTACGAAAGGTTAACAAAGCACCTTTTGGAGAAGGGCTATACTCGAGGGGGAGCTGATAGGACTCTCTTTGTGAAGCATTATCAAAGCAATTTCATTGTAGCACAAATCTATGTCGATGACATTGTATTTGGCGCAACAAGAGATAACGATGCTTCTAAATTCGCGGAGACCATGGAAAGCGAATTTGAGATGTCCATGATGGGCGAATTGACTTATTTCCTTGGATTGCAAATTAAACAAAATGATGAAGGTATTCACTTGAGTCAATCCAAGTATGCAATGGAGTTGGTCAAAAAGTTTGATCTAGAAAATTGTAAAGATTTTCCGACTCCAATGGGAACTAGCCACAAGGGACTTGGAAGTGAATCACATAGTGAGAATGTAGACGAGAAACTGTATCGAAGTATGATTGGAAGTCTACTTTACCTCACGGCTAGTCGCCCGGATATATCTTTTGGTGTTGGGATTTGCGCGAGATATCAATCAGCACCAAAGGAGGTTCACCTGAAAGCGGTGAAAAGGATCATCCGGTATATCAAAGGATCAATTAATTTCGGAATTTGGTATCCTATGGGAACAAGTTTGGATATTGTTGGATACTCAGATGCCGATTGGGCAGGATCAGTGGATGATCGGAAAAGCACGAGTGGTGCATGCTTCTATCTTGGCCATTGCCTTGTTGCATGGCACAGTAAAAAGCAGAACTGCATAGCACTCTCGACTGCCGAAGCGGAATACATTTCAGCTGGAAGTTGCTCAACTCAACTCATTTGGATGAAAAGCGTACTGAGCGACTTCCGCATTTCAGCATCTTCGGTAACAATACTTTGTGACAACACTAGTGCTATTAACATTTCTAAAAACCCTGTGTTGCACTCTAGAACAAAACATATTGAACTTAGATATCATTTTCTTAGAGAGCTAGTTGAATCAAATACTCTTCAACTTTCATATATTTCAACTGAGGATCAATTAGCTGACATTCTAACAAAACCTTTGGATCAAAAACGTTTTATTCATTTACGAAAAGCAATTGGGATGCTTTCCTTGAAATAATCTTTCTTTTTGAAATCTTTGCTTAGGATAGGTTTTGTATTTGTTTTTGTTTTGTTCATTATCTATGTTTGTACATAGGACATTAATTGAGCATAGATCATAATTGACTTTAATTGCATCTTTTCGCACATTTAGAAATTTATTATGCTTTTGCCATCATAATATTTCACTGTTGAAATGATCATTTATGTTAATTAAATCATCTTCTAAAGTGATCAAAGTCAATTTCTCTCTCTCTATGATCTCTTGGTATAGTCATTATCTTATTTGACTGCTTAGTCGAGTATGAAATCGAGATCAATATTTGGTTGAATACTTTATATCTTAAATAATTGATAGCCAATTGAGGGGGAGTCTTAGAAAAGGTAAAATGCTCAAAAGATGTGGAAAGAGTTACATCCCAATGAGGAGTGTGAAAACTACCACCACATGGAGGAAAGAGCTACCACCTCGGTCGTCCGAGTATTGTGTGCAGCTACCACATGTATACCAAGCATGGTTGTTCAAATTTTTGATTAAGTAAAATGCATGTTGAAATACTTGACTCTGTCAAATTTCAAGGTTGGTATAAGGTGGGTTTTTAATGAAAGATGCTCAAAGAGCCACTCTCTTCAACAGATTGTCTAGATACATTATCTACTATATTTGGGATTTCAAACATCTATTGATCTTTGCATTTCATTTTCTTTACTGAATTGATGATTTGATAAAGGCATTACTCATAAGATCAAGTTAGATGTGATTGAAGGTGTTCAACTTTAAGGGATTTAATTCTTGTAAATTCTCGTTTCATTTTTGGATATTATTGATAGATTTGGCATAATCTAATTCTTGTTGTATGAAACGATGATTTTTGTTTAAAGTTGATACACATTTGCGCTTACAATCTTTTTCTGGTTTTTCTTGAATTTCTCTGAAATTTTCTAAAGAAAAAGTTGGGGCCGATCCGGATCGGGCTAGATGATCCGGATCCCGAACGCAGGAATTCTTCTGCGGGCTGACGATCCGGATTGTATCTGCCGATCCGGATCCCGAACGCAGTTTCTCACTGCGGGTAGCCGATCCGGATCGCAGTTATGAACTGATCCGGATCGCGGCTAGGTTTTATAAAGAACGAAAGGGGTTTTTGATTTCTTTACTCCAATCTTTTGTTCCAAAGTTTCCAGAGCCTCTCTCTCTAGATTTCATCCTTCTTGGAAGCTTTCAAACTCAAGTTCTTCAGTTCCAAGTAAGTTTTATTGATCAAAATCTCGGTTTTTCACCGTTTTTCTCTTTTCCTCCTCAAACGTGATGAATTTCTTGGATCAACTTTGTTTGTGGATGATTTTTGATCAAATTTCTTTTGAAATAAGAACTCTGGGTAGATTAGTTCTGATTATATGCTAGGTATTCTCCTGATTAACGGATTTTTAGGCTTCGATTTCTAAAATTTCGGTTTTAGGGCATATAATAAGGATTTTCGAAAATCATGCAATTGATCTATTTTTAAAAGTCCTTTTGCAAAACTAATTTGATTCTTAGCTTCTCTACATGATTATGATTGTTTGGGTACAATTTTTCAAATTTTTGAAAATTAATAATTTTTCATGTGTTCTTGAGTTGTTTTTCACAGGACAATTTCTCTAAACTTAAAGCACTAGAATCAATGGCACTCTCTTGGTTAATCCTGTTACTGGTCACAATGGTGCACAAGAGTACATCTGTAAAAGAGAAACCGGATGTTTCAACAGGAGATAAGACAACCGAAGGCAGGGAGGACAGTTCAGAGTACGATACGGAAGAATGGGATGAATTCTTCAAAGATGTTCAACAAAAGATTGATGAGGAAAACAGGAAATCTGTCAAAGGCAAAAGGCTTATGAAATCTGCATCAACAACTAAGCAATATACAAGACGAAAGAATGTCCTAAGAAGTGAAAGTTATCATAGTGGGCCTCTTACTAGAGCTCGCTCACTCTCTGGGGTTCTACAAACTGAATCTCCATGGGTTAAGGGATTGGATGCACCATCTGCTTCTAGACAGCATCCATCACACTCGAAAAGACAGGGTACAGACGCTGCTGTATTGGAATCGCTTCGCCAGGAACAACAAAGACTCTCTGCTGCACAAGAGAGGATATCGAAAGAACTTCAGCAAATTTCCTCTGAACACAAGAGGATTAAGAAGAAGTGTTCAACTATTTCGACAATGCTTAAAGGGATTTTGAGCAAGCTGAGTTGTACCAGCTCCGACTCCTCCGACTGAACTGAACCTTCCTTTTCTTTTTGTGCAGGATTACGATTTTAGGATTTAGTTTTATACTTACTTTAGCTTAGTTCTCAGGTTTTACGTTTTATTGGAACTTTTCACTCTCCTAACATTTCGTAGTCTTAACTACATTTTGGCTTTCTTTTGTGACAAAAAGGGGGAGAGAGTTAGAGAGAACTTTGAACAATGAATGATGGTATGAATGATGAAATATCAAGGTAAGTATGATCTCTACAATGAATGATGAAATATCAAGGTAAGTATGATCTCTACAATGAATGATGAAATATCAAGGTAAGTATGATCTCAACTTCAACTTTTGGTTTTTATCTTGTGATTTGTTGCATGTCCCTACTGTTGCATGTCTCGACTAACTATTCGACTAACTATTTGGGCATGTAATATAACTAACAAGTTGATGTTGGACTAACATTGTGTGACATTTGGTTTTTAGTTGCATAGAAGATATGTTGGTTTTTGACTATGATTCTCTTACATATCTGAATTCTCAAATGTCATGATGATTAGATAAACTCTATCTCTGTACTAGGTTTTGTATGCTAAATATTCTTGAGGTATCTAACGATCTCTTTTTGTCAAGAATGATTTCTTTGTGCAGAGAGTACAGATGTCTAAGTCTAGAGTCTGTTTTAGGAGTTTATCTCATGTTTTTAAATTTTTGGATCTCCATTGTAAATTTTTGTTGTATGGTGATAGCAACAAAAATATCTTTTTGAATTTTCTTTAGTGGATCTGTGTTTTGTCACGAAACCGCCAAAGGGGGAGATTGTTACGGAATTTGAGTTGGCGTAGTTTCGTGAAAGTCTCAAGTCTTGAAGATTGAAGGTGAAGAAAGTTGGATCATTTAACTCAATCTCAAGAAAGAAGAATTCAAAAGGATCAGGTATGTTTAACTAAAGATTTTGTGTGATCCGAATACTTCTTGTAGTGTAGAAACACTTGGAAGAATCTTTCATTGCATAAAAATCAAAAACTGGACTTGGGACATGTTCAGGATCCGGATCAGGTTGTTCGATCCGGATCCCGAAGGTGGTTCGTTCATACACCAGTTCAATCCGGATCGTAGCCTCTTGATCCGGATCCCGAACACTTAGTTTACCATCTTCCTTGAACGATCCGGATCAGGCTTCGCAATCCGGATCCCGAACGTTGATGTTTGGTGAACTGTATGAACGATCCGGATCAAGCACTTCGATCCGGATCCCGAACCTTCGTTTTTCTGGAACTGGCTGACTCCTTACGACGATCCGGATCACAGCTAGTCCGATCCGGATCGCCGTCCGTAAAATTTCCAGAAATGTTAGGTTTTTGATTCTTATCCCCTTCCTAGGGTTTCTAACCTATAAATACACCCTATGATTCTTTTTCTAGGGTCAATCCACTGTGAATCGAAATAGCCGTCATTTTCATATATCATCTTTTACGGCTCTAGATCCACATATAGAGAAGAAAGGAAATCATTAGAGAATACTCTATGTTTCTTCATCTATATTGATTAGTTTGATTCTAGGTTTTCATACTCACATCTTGAGTTGAATCAAACTAATGAATACTTAGATGGTATTTCTGATCTATCTTTGACCTAAGTATTCGACGGATCATCACCACCCAAAACAACGATTTACCCCAAAAATCGGCGCGTGGATTCGCGTGTCCTTGTGGATTCAAGGTTCAACCGCTCTCGTGGATTCGGAGCGAGGCACGTTCGTGGATTCGAAGGGTGCTATTGGGTGAAGACCGTGGATTCGGTCGGACGTCGTGGATTCGACGTTGGACGCCGTGGATTCGGCGTTGGGCGCAGATCGTGGATTCGAGAAGCGTCGCGGAGCGAGCGGAGAAGATCCTCTAGGAGCGTATGGAAAAGGTTGAGTCGTCAGTGTGTACGGTAAATCACCTTGTACGTGTTTTAATTCTAGTGGATTTCTGCCGTGTTATCGGTCCCGTGGTTTTTTACTCCGGTGATGGAGTTTTCCACGTAAAAATCTTGCGTATTATTTTTATTTCCGCATTGGGTTTTTATCGCAACGATTTTTTGAGTGTTTATGCGTTTACACCTATTCACCCCCCTCTAGGTGTTTTTTCCCCTATTTAGATCCGTATTACATATAACCCAACATAATCCAACTGAATTTATTGGTGATGTTCGCACCTTAAAACCTAGGTCGAAATGGACCAAGGAAGAGTTAGATTCATCTTCTTACAATGGCAAGGGAATTAATGCTATTTTTAATGCCTTATCTCAAACTGAGTTCTCTCGCGTCTCAGCATGTGAGACTGCGAAAGAAATCTGGGATGTTCTTCAGGTTACACATGAGGGAACTAACCTCGTGAAGATTCAGAAACTGCAAATGCTTACGAGCAAGTTTGACTCTATCTTGATGGCAGAAAATGAATCTTTCACGGACTACTATACACGATTGCAAGACATCGTAAACTCATGTGCTAACCTGGGAGAGAAGATTCCAGAATTTAAGATTGTAAGAAAGATCTTAAGAACTCTTCCTGAACGATTTCGCCCAAAGGTTACAGCCATTGAAACTATTAAACACCCGGACGAAATACGTGTAGAAGAATTAGTTGGTTCATTGCAAACATATGAAATGACGTTTACTACTAACAATTCTTCTGGAAAGACATCCAATTCTAAGTCTTCAGGTTATGCGTTGAAAACAACTAAGGAAGAAGACGCGGATACATCCTCCTCAGACGATGACGAGAACCTTTCTATGGAGAAATTTGAGAAGCAGCTCGCTCTCTTGACAAGGAAGTTTCGCCGCAACTTTCGAAGGGGTAATTCAAGTAAATCTCCATCCTTCGGAAAGTCGAACAAAGGCAAGGGTACTTCAAGTTACAAGTCAAGAAAGCAAGAGAACTTCTCAAAGGATAAGAAAAGTTCAGAGGGACAACTACAATGCTTCAAATGTCGAGGCTACGGCCACATTGCAACGGAGTGTCCCAACAAGTATCTGGCAAAGAAGAAGGCGATGCAAGTCGTCACTTGGGATGACAACTCAACGTCAAATGAGTCGTCTTCAAGTGATGAAGAAAAGAGCTCCACGGCATTCCACGCGTCCATATCTTCACCCTTCATGTGCTTTATGGCAAGTACATCCGAGTCGTTGTCCAACTCCATTGTTGAAAAGAATGCAACGGACAATGAATCGGATGATTCGGAAGGTGAAGATTTTGCTCTAGCCTACCACAGACTTTTGAGGGATTCAAAGAAAGTGGCTAAGCAAAACAAGAGTTTGAGAGGGAGATTGCATGATCTCGAAGAAGAAGCAAAAAGGGCAACTTCTCTCTCAAACGCTCTTGAAGTGGAAAGGGAAAACCTGATAAAAGCAAATGTTTCCCTTCAAGAGTCCAATGAGCAACTTGAGAAGGAACATACAAATCTGGTGGATAAAGCGAATCACTTCTCAAAGCTCTACAACGAGGCTCGACAGGATAACCTGGAAATGACAAAGACCATTTTCCAACTCAAGGATGACTTACAGCGATTCTCTTCAGGAAGGAGTAAGTTGGATAGACTTCTTGGTCTTGGTCAATCAAATCGGTTCGGCCTCGGATACACTCAAACTGGAAACAGTCCAAGTTCGAGTGGGACAGTTTTTGTGCCTCAGTCGGTATCTCCTCCTCCGACACCGGAATTCAAGACAAACAACGACAACAAACCTACTTCATCCTCTTTGGGATCGTCAAGATCTAAGGTATGTTTTCGTTGTGGTGTTTCAGGGCACATAAGAAGATATTGCAAGACGGGAGTCAAATGCTCACCTCAAACATCTCTTGCAATAACTACCACAAAGGTGATTCCTCAGAAATCAATTCCAAATCAATTGAAAGAAAAGAACCCTGGTAGTTTACCGTGCAAGACGACCACATCAAGGAGCAGCAATCGTTTTAACAAGATGCTTTCACCTAGGCATATAACTTCACGACCATTACCGACGCATTCCAAAAAGGTTTGGGTGCGCAAAGGTGAAATTTTTCCTTGTCTTGTTACCAATGTTTCCTTGCATGCATATGATAGTTCGTCTTGGTATCTGGATAGCGGTTGTTCCCGTCACATGACCGGTGACAAAAATAGTTTTCAAGATCTTGAGAAAATCTCCGGTGGACTTGTTGTTTTCGGAGACGGTCGATCTTCCAAAATTGTTGGAAAAGGGACGGTAGCTATTCCAGATGGCCCGATTTTGAAAAATGTCTTATTTGTTGATGGCCTTAAGACTAACCTCATAAGCATAAGTCAACTTTGCGACAATGGTTTTTCAGTTAACTTTTCATCTGTTGAATGCGTTGTAACTGATAAGGACCATGTCTTCTTTTTAAAAGGGGTTAGATCTGAAAACAATTGCTATGTTGTTCCTAATAAAATTTCAGAAAAATGTAACCTAGTTTCTTTGAATAATGAAACACTTTGGCATGAAAGGCTAGGTCACATAAATTTTAAGGAACTTGTTAAAATTTCAAACAAGGACGTGGTCAAGGGGGTTCCTAAACTTTTATTTAAACAAAACATTGTGTGTGGTGGTTGCCAAAAGGGAAAACAGTCCAGAACTGCACACAAGAACTTGAACCACGTTGGTACAAAACGGCCTTTGGAACTTTTACACATGGATTTAATGGGGCCAACTCGTCAACCATCTTTGGGAGGTAAATGGTATATTTTCTTATTGGTTGATGATTTCTCTAGGTTTTCTTGGGTAGCATTTTTAAAAGAGAAAGCTGATACTTTTGATTCTTTTCACGAGATTTGCCTTCGTATTATGATTGAAAAGAATGAAAAGATCATTCGTTTTAGAAGTGATAGAGGTGGAGAATTCATAAATTCTAAATTCATTGACTTTTGTACTTCAAACGGTATTAAGCATGAATTCTCTGCACCCTATACACCTCAACAGAATGGTGTTGTCGAGCGCAAGAACAGGGTTGTTCAAGAGATGGCACGTGTTATGCTTCACAGCCGGAATTTACCGCTACATTTTTGGGCTGAAGCTGTGAACACTGCAATCTATGTAATTAATCGAGTTTATTTGCGCCCGGGAACGTTAAATACACCATATGAACTATGGTGTGATAGAAAACCCAACATTAAATATTTTCGCATCTTCGGGAGTCGGTGTTACATTTTACGTGACCGTGAAAATCTTAGAAAGTTTGACTCACGAAGTGACGAAGGGATTTTCTTGGGGTATTCTACTAATAGTAGAGCATATCGAGTATTTAACTTGGAATCTAAGACGATCGTAGAATCTATAAATGTTAAAGTAGATGAAGCTTTTCACTTTGCATCTGAAAAATCTACCCTCGATATCTCTCTAGATGATGATTCTCCTGCCGTTGCATCTTCTCGTAATAATACTTCCAATATTAATGATGCATCTAATGGTTCTTCAAGTTTATCTAATGTGCAGGAATCATCTCATATATCTCCGAGCACTCCGTTTCAACAAACGCTACGAATCTCCAAGGATCATCCGGAATCGAATATTATTGGAGATCCACAAGAAGGAGTTAGAACTCGGAGGCAGTTGGTTTGTGGATTCGCTTGCTACGTATCTTTAATCGAACCAAAGAACATAGATGAAGCTCTTCAGGATGACTACTGGATTAAAGCAATGCAGGAAGAGCTCCATCAATTTGAGCGAAACAAAGTCTGGAAATTAACGAAGCCTCCAAAGCAACATAATGTGATAGGTACTAAATGGATCTTCAAGAACAAGAAAAATGAGGATGGTACTATCGTCAGGAACAAGGCACGATTAGTTGCTCAAGGCTACTCTCAAGTAGAAGGTATAGATTTCGATGAAACATTCGCCCCTGTAGCTAGACTCGAGTCCATTCGTATACTATTTGCTATTGCTTGTCATTTTAAAATCAAATTATTTCAAATGGACGTTAAGAGCGCATTTCTAAATGGGTTTTTAAATGAGAAAGTTTATGTGGCTCAACCGAAAGGTTTTGTAGACCATAAACAACCTAACCATGTTTTTCATTTGAAAAAGGCTCTTTACGGTCTGAAACAAGCACCGCGAGCATGGTACGAAAGGTTGACAAAGCACCTTTTGAAGAAGGGCTACACTTGAGGGGGAGCTGATAGGACTCTCTTTGTGAAGCATTATCAAAGCAATTTCATTGTAGCACAAATCTATGTCGATGACATTGTATTTGGCGCAACAAGAGATAATGATGCTTCTAAATTCGCGGAGACCATGGAAAGCGAATTTGAGATGTCCATAATGGGCGAATTGACTTATTTCCTTGGATTGCAAATTAAACAAAATGATGAAGGTATTCACTTGAGTCAATCCAAGTATGCAATGGAGTTAGTTAAAAAGTTTGATCTTGAAAATTCGAAGGATTTTCCGACTCCAATGGGAACTAGCCACAAGGGACTTGGAAGTGAATCACAAAGTGAGAATGTAGACGAGAAACTGTATCGAAGTATGATTGGAAGTCTACTTTACCTCACGGCTAGTCGCCCGGATATATCTTTTGGTGTTGGGATCTGCGCGAGATATCAATCTGCACCAAAGGAGGTTCACCTGAAAGCGGTGAAAAGGATCATCCGGTATATCAAAGGATCAATTAATTTGGAATTTGGTATCCTATGGGAACAAGTTTGGATATTGTTGGATACTCAGATGTCGATTGGGCAGGATCTGTGGATGATCGGAAAAGCACGAGTGGTGCATGCTTCTATCT
This sequence comes from Tillandsia leiboldiana, assembly GCA_029204045.2. NCBI lineage: Eukaryota > Viridiplantae > Streptophyta > Magnoliopsida > Poales > Bromeliaceae > Tillandsia > Tillandsia leiboldiana. The sequence goes on from CM055073.1 coordinate 10,220,926, forward strand.
TGGCCATTGCCTTGTTGCATGGCACAGTAAAAAGCAGAATTGCATAGCTGTGAGGACTTGGATTCCCCCCCGTTGAGATTACTGGTTCATCTACAGCTCCTGGAGGCCAATGTGGCGTGTTGGTGGGATTTGTGCCCCGTTTGGACATTAGTGTTGGGCTCAGTGTGTTTATTGGATCACGTGGGTGATCGGTGGACTCCGTCGGAGCTCCAGAGGTGGTTTCGCGCGCCATGGATATTAAAATTGGACCCAGTGCGAAGTTTGGATCAAGGAACATCTTCCCGGATGCCTTCGGCGATTTTTAGAGTTGGAATTTGGCAAAATGGACGTCAAATTCGGATTCAGCGCGCGAAAACGGTCAAAACGGACTACCCACTTGTTATTTTTGAGCTTCGGGTACTGTTCATGCCGGAACAGTGTTCCCGGCGGCGGCGGCAGCGGCGGAGCAGCCGCAGGCAGCGCGGCGGACGGAGGCGCGGGCCGCCCGGTCCACGCGGCAGGCGTGCACCGGGGGCGGGACGCGGGGCGGCTCGGGAGTGGGCCGGTCCGCGGGGCGGGGTCTACGGAGAGTGCGGGGCGCACGGTGGACCGGGGGGTTGGACACGTGGCATTACTGGATTGGTCGGTGCTGTGGACTTGGTTTACGGAGCAGGCGGGCGTGGTGCATGGACCGGCGGGACACGTGGCGTCTTCTGGTTGGTGGGCTCATGCAGGCTGGGACCACGGAACGCGGGGTGCATCGGAACTGTGCGCGGCAGGGTGCGCCAGGCGGCGCGCCAGGGTTGGTCGGAGGGCTGAGTGCGGGCCAGGTGGCGCCTTGTGATTCGCGGGCGCCACCCACCCGCGTTGACCAGGCCGGCCACGCGGCGGAGCGTGAGCGGGGGGCGCGGCTGTCCGCTGTTGTGGGGGCGACGTGGAGGCCCGGGAGGATTTCGGGCGCGCACAGTGTTGGGCCGGGCCCATCACTGTAGCCGCCCGAAATCCCGAGCGCCCGGAAATTGGGGATAGGTTGGGTATTTTCGGATTTGTTTCTCCCAGCATTTAAAAGGCCGAGTTCTTTTGCAGAGAGCTTCTTCTCCGCGCAGAATTTCACTGTGCAACCTTCACAAGAAATCTTCCTCTCCCAGTGGCGATTCAATCTACAGAGTTCCAGATTTTTCAGCAGCACGCATCCCGAGGTTACCATTTTTACGGCGCGGCGCGACGCTCGTTCGTTTGTGGTCTTCTTCGTCACGTTTTGGTGCGAGGACTCCCCCGGCTTACTCCGAGCATCTTTTTCTATGATTCTTGCGCCGTTGGCTTCACGACAGGTAGGGCTATGTTTCCCATGTTTACTGGGTTTTCCCATTCCGAGCTTTTCATGGGTTTTTCGGATCATCTTGTGACCTCATTTTCTGGGCGGAGTTTTGGGACAGCGGTGCGGTATTTTGGCGATATCTTCGCGCACAGGCATCGGATTGGGGCGATTCAAGAGGCGATTTGCATCTACACATCACGAGGAATATGCCCTAATTATCTTGGAATTTTCTGAATATTTCTCGAAGGTGAATAATATCTGTGAACAGTAGTTATTGCTACAGTTTTTGAGAGTAGTTTAATTCGGGGTGGTTCCCTTGTCGGAATTGTTTCTCAGTGTAGGAAGCTCGGAATTGGACGTGCAGGTACTCGTTTCGAAGGTATCGACGCGAGGATTACTGTGGTATTTTTATTGGATTTTTCTGGGCACTTGCAGCAGGTGAAATAAGCACGGCTTTGGGACTGATTTTCAGATTGTGTATGCTTGGTTAATTTTGGAATAAAAGTGTAATGTTGAGCCTTATTAATGTACTCAGGGGTGGTTTCAGCTGTTTGGAGCCAAGGCTTGCACGACTTGTACCGAGGGTGTTTTGTTGGCAGATTTTGGACCCTGGGCGTCTACCCCCTTCACCGACTTCAGGTTTGCCTTGGTTTAAGCGCTTCAGGTAGGTAAGCTTATTATCAGTAATTGTTTAAGGCAATGAATATGCTGTGGCAAATATAAGTGCACTTGTGGGGATGTCACCCCTCTATGACTGATGCATGCATGTTTAGGATACATGGTTGATGTTGGTAAGTAGGTAAGCTTGTTAATGATATTGGTATAAATGTTTGCAAGAATAGTATTTATGAGGTATACTGAGGACTTGCATGACTTGGACATCTATGTGATGATTAGTGTAAGCTTACCTAGGATAATGTTACCCTATGAGATTATGTAACATGCCATGTTAGCACATAGCCTTTCATGTGGTTGGATTATGCTTTGGGACAGGATTTCTTAGCTATGTGCGGATTTGTACTCTGAGGAGTTATTATGATCATTCTATTGATGAACCCTGAATTGTGGACAGGTCTAGTTTTGGGATTCCGGCATGTTGTTTATTCCTAAAAGAACTATTATTATGCTTTACCCCCTTTATTTCCTTGAGGACATTTGCATGCTTGTATGGTCATGTAGTTAGGCCATCTTTTACTGCTGCACTACTTATTGGAACTTGACTTAGGAGAAACCATGCTTTTTCTTTCTCCTTCTTGCTAGTCAGGTGGTCAGTGTTGCTCGGGTTCGAGCAGGGGTCTGGGTAGTGTAGTCGGGACTTTGTGCCTGGGACAGGTTAGCTTAGTTGTGGGGCTTTGCGGCAACCGCGGATATTGGGCGGTTGACCGGATGTTTCTCTATGCACCTGATTGGGTATCAGTTTTACTTAGTGGATGGAGTTTCCCACTTATCGTTTAGTTGCATCCGACTGTGGTCGGGTCTTCCTTTAGTGGTTGAGTTTTCCCACTTTGATCAGAATGTGATCAAGTCCTGCTATACAGAGATACTTGTGACTGGGATACTTGTGACTTGTGCTGTTGATGACAGAGATGCTTTACTCGTGTGGGTAGCTCCCCTCGAGTGCCGCTCCGGAGTAGGCTTCAGACCGTGTTGGGTTCCGGTCAGACCGTGTCGGGTGCCGGTCAGACCGTGTTGGGTTCCGGTCATTTGGACAGTGGATATACTGAGTTCGAGAGATTGGTGACAGAGCAGGCAGAACCGGGTTTTATACCGGTTCATTCGATTGAGTTTATTTCGGTCAAATACTTTTATTGTTACACTCGTGCCTGGGGGCCAAGTGCAGACTGGTAGTTGAGTTTAGATCAGTGCTTGTTTTGTTGAGAGCCGTCTGGTTGACGGTGGTCCCGTGTTGTTGCGAGTACTTTGACCGCTGTGTGAGAGGTTGAGCATCATGATTCTATCCGTTCTGAGAGAGAGCTTGGATTTTGACCATAGCCTTCATGATCCTCTACTCGATAGCGAGTTAGTCCGTTTGGACACCCTACGTAATTCCTGCCCGTCAGCGGGAGGTGGTTGTAGGTGGGCGCAGGTTTGACTGGACCAGATGTGGCAGTCTGTTCGATTGGGTCGGTGGTGCACTTCATGTGCTAGTGGTTGCATACCACTGTTTGGTTCTCCCCCTTTTTGCCTTTAGTTAGGGGCAGGGTAGCTGTCGAGAGTTTCCAGCGTACTCATTTCAGTCTTATGACTTGGGTTAGTTTTTGTCTCTTGAGGACTTGGTGGGCAGACCGTCGGGTCTGGCGGTGGTACCCACTGAGAACTCCCTTTTTGGAGTAGTTCTCACACCCTTTGGGGGTTTTCCCCCCTTTTCTCTCCTCTTCTTTGTTTTGCAGAGTCTTAGCAGGTGTTGCCGACTCTACGGTTGTTGATCGTGGCGAGGGAGTCGCGAGCTAGATCCCTACCCGGCGTTGGAGAGTAGCGGTACCCTTCTGAGGAGATCATCAGTAGATTAGCGGTTTCTTTTCCTCTTTTGAGAGACTTGTAGTGAGGATATTTTGTATTGAGAGACTGTACACTGTTGTATATATATATTGGAGTTACCTCCCGGTTGGGTTTAGAGCTTGTACTCGAGGATTTGTATTATTATTATTTTGGGAGGCAGACAGTGTTGTTTATTTCCAGTTGTACAGTGATTGATTTTAGTTACAGCAGATTTTTATTTATAGCTCTGATATCTGTTTAGTTATAGTACTTTTCTTGCAGGTAGGACGCTTCGCCTATCCTGGTTGGCATAGGTGGCGGATTTGTTTGGCGGGCCCGGGTCGCAGTTTCGACCCCGGGGCGTGACAGATTAGAGTGGTATCAGAGCCTAGGTTGTAGGTCATGGTGGACTTAGAAACCTTAGGCTTATGGTTTGACCCTTGGTTGACTTTGTGAGAGTCGTGATTTTTGCGAGAGTCCTGATTGAGTTTTATACCTCTCCCAAGGGACGGGAGGAGTGATTGGCATGTTTATTCTCCTAAGTAATTATGTTGGCTGCAGACAACATAATGCTGTGGAACGGGTGACATGCTTTAGACTTTCGCTGGATTGGGTCGAGTGTTGTTGTGTGCTGTTTTGTTGTTTCGTCGTGGCGAGCGATGTCTCCCCGACGCTGGGTTTTGACCCGTGTGCATCCTGTCATAGCTGTTGAGCTTGAGCAGTTGGTTTTGGGCCGGATACCTGGATTGAGGTCAGAGAACCCCGGACCCAGATGACAGGATTGTCTGAGGCTTGCCAGCGGCAGAGTGAGCAGCTGGTCTTGGTGACACAGTTGTCGGAGCACTGAGTAGCCCCCTCTGTGCCAATGTTTAGTGTCGAGGCACCGAGGCAGGGTGGATGGTTGACAGCTGGTGAGCTGTGGGACATGATCGACCTTTTGAGCCATATTTGGCAGATGAACCACCCCGACTCGTAAGATTGAGTTTGGAGCCCTTGGAGGCAGAGTCGCGGTTGGTGGTGATGGAGTGATTAATTGAGAGCCTCCCTGTGCGTGTGAGTGTATGCAGTTGTTGAACTGCGCGCTCCAGATTCGAGGGACGAGGCGCATAGGATATATGAGACTGGGAGTGGATTGCGCCAGGACACCTTTCTGTTATTCAGTCCCTCCATTGTAGATTTAGACGCCTCGCTGGAGCAGGCATTATGTATGGAGCGTGGCATTGCAGTTCCTTTGGATAGGGATCTGCCGTCAGAGGTGAGTTCTGGATTTTGGCGTTTGGCACCGGGTGATGGAGGACAGATCGGCCGGCAGGGGCATGACTAATTTTCTTTTCTTGGATGACGAATTCCCGAGATGTCAGAGGTCGGGTGGACCCCGAAGGCGACATCAGTATTTTATCAGAGTGGCGCAGCGATAGCGTGAATTTGTTATCTGCGGAGGACCTTATTCGTCGCCTCATTGTGATCAGAGACAGAGGTCGTGCTTCCTAGTGATAGCCCTGATTTTCAGGCAGATTGAGCGACAACCACTTGCTTTGAGCGGATGAATCTGTGCTGCCCGGTTGGAGGGCGCCACGGTAGTGGATTGAGTGTCGCAGGTGGGATTTCACCACGGTAGTCGGAGTTAGAGCATGCTCCACTCTTACATGGGTTAGAGGCAGATTTGTTACCACGTGCACTAGAGGTACAGGTTCCTGTTGTTGTTGTGCACGTGGAGGAGGCTTTTGGATCATGTCCAGTGCGGCCGAGACCGCGAGATACCGGCAGAATTATTGGAAATTATCGCAATTAGGTGTTTTGACCTGATGCTTGAGATTGTTTGGCACAATGCCACAGAATGTTTGACTGCGGCGAGAGAAGACTTTGATCTTCGGCAAGGCAGACAAGAGGAGGCTTGCTTGTTGAGATTGTTAGAGCACTCGGGTTTTAGCGACAGGATGAGAGGTGCTTACGGCGGCACCGGGACTCGAGGATATCTCTGTTGCCCACGAGATCCCGGGTGTGATTTCACCTTAGTTGTTGGTAATGCCGCCGGTTAGGGAGATAGAGATTGCGTTTGACGTGGTTCGGAGAACCGCGCCACCCTGGACAGCACCTCATTGGATATCGCCGGTAGAGCTGAGAGAGCTGTTGGCACAGTTGCAGGATCTGATGGATCGAGGGGTCTGTTTGACCTAGTGCCACGCCGTTAGTATACGGTGGTGATGCCACGTCGTTGATACACGACTGTGAGGATCCTTTTATGGTTCGAGTGTAGACAGGTCCGGGTGGTATCTATGACCTTTCGATGGAACTATACTCAGGCTGTTAGTATGTGATGCGAGTACCTACTTGGAAGTAGATGGTTGAGGACTTCGCCTAGATGGCGTTCAGGACACGGTAGGGGCATTGTGAGTTGTTAGTGAGGCCCAATGGAATGACGAATGCCCTGTGGACTTCAAGATCTGAGGGATTGTATGTCCCAATTGTGCTTGGACGGACTGGGAGTGGTGTTTTCCGAGGATATTTTGATTCCCTCCCAGAGTGACTGGGAGCACGAGGAGCACTTTGTGGATGTGCTACCATGCCCGTGTGGATGAAGTAGTATGTCAAGTTATCGAGGTACAAGTTGTAGCTGCAGAAGCATACCCTCTTGGGTCGCTTTGTTCGAGCCGTAGGGGCGGCGGTGGAACCCGACCTAATGGATGTTATTCAGGTTGACGGAGACCAACTTTCATTCTTGAGGTGAGGAGCTTCTAGACTTGGCGGTGCCGAGAGAGCATGGCCAATGGATAATGTGATTGGTATTAGCGCCAATGCTAGTGTTTCCTGTGTTGGGAGATGGAATTGTGTGTTTTGGTGATGCCTCCCATTGTGGCGGTAGAGTTACCGTGGGTGGATCTTCGGTCCACACTTCATTAGTCCAACCCTATGAGTGTTGCGGCAGGATGAACCGCTGTTTTGCAGGCAGCTTGGATTCCACAGTTGAGCCTTTCAGTACGTCCTTTATTTCCAGCTTGGATTGTTATACCTGGGCGTAGGCCATGCCTGCTTGGCTATCAGTTTTGATTACTCAGCATCTTGAGTGGGATTTTCGCGGATTGTCGTTGCTGGTTTGGGATTTTTGACCGCGAGTTTGGGCATCCGCATTATGATCGCCTTTCGAGCCAGTCTTCACTCCCGTTCACTGACGGTTTGGTCCCCGTCAGGGCATCCTTTCGACCCGTGGGTCTGTCGGGGTTATGTTGGCTTGTTGAGTGTCCAACCGTGGCTTGAGATTGTGCCTCTTGAGGATCCCTTTTGAGGGTAGCTCGTGGTTGAGAAGGCCACTCGGGTGATTTTGGATCGGAAGTAACCGAGTGTAGACCCCAGCTTTTTGGATCCTTTTCCTCTTAGGATGAATCTGTGGGTATACTTCGGGTGGTCCTGGTTGAGTAGACACCAGGAGGTGATTTGGGGCGTGTTGCGCTGTTGATTATTCTGTTTCCCCCGGCTCTTGATGGGGTCTCTGTGTTGTTTCACGTCTCAGCTCAGGAGTGTTTTGCTTTTGGATCCCTCGCCCGTGATTGACTTGCCCCTTCTGAGATCTGTGATTGTTGGAGTACGAGGGACGCCCGTTGCGATTCTGGCTCGAGAGATGAGAAAATCGCGTGTCGGGCCATGCCGTACTGGGTATTGTTGTTATTGGGGAGTGATCACGGGGAGTGTGTGGTGTGTGGGGAGCTGGAGGCGTGATTGATGGATACCTACCCGTGGTATTTGTGACTCCTGGTGGATCTGAGCTAGTTTCGAGGACGAAACTTTCCTTAGTGGGGGAGGATGTGAGGACCTGGATTCCCCCCCGTCGAGATTACTGGTTCATCTACAGCTCCTGGAGGCCAATGTGGCGTGTTGGTGGGATTTGTGCCCCGTTTGGACATTAGTGTTGGGCTCAGTGTGTTTATTGGATCACGTGGGTGATCGGTGGACTCCGTCAGAGCTCCAGAGGTGGTTTCGCGCGCCATGGATATTAAAATTGGACCCAGTGCGAAGTTTGGATCAAGGAACATCTTCCCGGATGCCTTCGGCGATTTTTAGAGTTGGAATTTGGCAAAATGGACGTCAAATTCGGATTCAGCGCGCGAAAACGGTCAAAACGGACTACCCACTTGTTATTTTTGAGCTTCGGGTACTGTTCATGCCGGAACAGTGTTCCCGGCGGCGGCGGCAGCGGCGGAGCAGCCGCAGGCAGCGCGGCGGACGGAGGCGCGGGCCGCCCGGTCCACGCGGCAGGCGTGCACCGGGGGCGGGACGCGTGGCGGCTCGGGAGTGGGCCGGTCCGCGGGGCGGGGTCTACGGAGAGTGCGGGGCGCACGGTGGACCGGGGGGTTGGACACGTGGCATTACTGGATTGGTCGGTGCTGTGGACTTGGTTTACGGAGCAGGCGGGCGTGGTGCATGGACCGGCGGGACACGTGGCGTCTTCTGGTTGGTGGGCTCATGCAGGCTGGGACCACGGAACGCGGGGTGCATCGGAACTGTGCGCGGCAGGGTGCGCCAGGCAGCACGCCAGGGTTGGTCGGAGGGCTGAGTGCGGGCCAGGTGGCGCCCTGTGATTCGCGGGCGCCACCCACCCGCGTTGACCAGGCCGGCCACGCGGCGGAGCGTGAGCGGGGGGCGCGGCTGTCCGCTGTTGTGGGGGCGACGTGGAGGCCCGGGAGGATTTCGGGCGCGCACAGTGTTGGGCCGGGCCCAACACTGTAGCCGCCCGAAATCCCGAGCGCCCGGAAATTGGGGATAGGTTGGGTATTTTCGGATTTGTTTCTCCCAGCATTTAAAAGGCCGAGTTCTTTTGCAGAGAGCTTCTTCTCCGCGCGGAATTTCACTGTGCAACCTTCACAATAAATCTTCCTCTCCCAGTGGCGATTCAATCTACAGAGTTCCAGATTTTTCAGCAGCACGCATCCCAAGGTTACCATTTTTACGGCGCGGCGCGACGCTCGTTCGTTTGTGGTCTTCTTCGTCGCGTTTTGGTGCGAGGACTCCCCCGGCTTACTCCGAGCATCTTTTTCTATGATTCTTGCGCCGTTGGCTTCACGACAGGTAGGGCTATGTTTCCCATGTTTACTGGGTTTTCCCATTCCGAGCTTTTCATGGGTTTTTCGGATCATCTTGTGACCTCATTTTCTGGGCGGAGTTTTGGGACAGCGGTGCGGTATTTTGGCGATATCTTCGTGCACAGGCATCGGATTGGGGCGATTCAAGAGGCGATTTGCATCTACACATCACGAGGAATATGCCCTAATTTTCTTGGAATTTTCTGAATATTTCTCGAAGGTGAATAATATCTGTGAACAGTAGTTATTGCTACAGTTTTTGAGAGTAGTTTAATTCGGGGTGGTTCCCTTGTCGGAATTGTTTCTCAGTGTAGGAAGCTCGGAATTGGACGTGCAGGTAATCGTTTCGAAGGTATCGACGCGAGGATTACTGTGGTATTTTTATTGGATTTTTCTGGGCACTTGCAGCAGGTGAAATAAGCACGGCTTTGGGACTGATTTTCAGATTGTGTATGCTTGGTTAATTTTGGAATAAAAGTGTAATGTTGAGCCTTATTAATGTACTCAGGGGTGGTTTCAGCTGTTTGGAGCCAAGGCTTGCACGACTTGTACCGAGGGTGTTTCGTTGGCAGATTTTGGACCCTGGGCGTCTACCCCCTTCACCGACTTCAGGTTTGCCTTGGTTTAAGTGCTTCAGGTGGGTAAGCTTATTATCAGTAATTGTTTAAGGCAATGAATATGCTGTCGCAAATATAAGTGCACTTGTGGGGATGTCACCCCTCTATGACTGATGCATGCATGTTTAGGATACATGGTTGATGTTGGTAAGTAGGTAAGCTTGTTAATGATATTGGTATAAATGTTTGCAAGAATAGTATTTATGAGGTATACTGAGGACTTGCATGACTTGGACATCTATGTGATGATTAGTGTAAGCTTACCTAGGATAATGTTACCCTATGAGATTATGTAACATGCCATGTTAGCACATAGCCTTTCATGTGGTTGGATTATGCTTTGGGACAGGATTTCTTAGCTATGTGCGGATTTGTACTCTGAGGAGTTATTATGATCATTCTATTGATGAACCCTGAATTGTGGACAGGTCTAGTTTTGGGATTCCGGCATGTTGTTTATTCCTAAAAGAACTATTATTATGCTTTACCCCCTTTATTTCCTTGAGGACATTTGCATGCTTGTATGGTCATGTAGTTAGGCCATCTTTTACTGCTGCACTACTTATTGGAACTTGACTTAGGAGAAACCATGCTTTTTCTTTCTCCTTCTTGCTAGTCAGGTGGTCAGTGTTGCTCGGGTTCGAGCAGGGGTCTGGGTAGTGTAGTCGGGACTTTGTGCCTGGGACAGGTTAGCTTAGTTGTGGGGCTTTGCGGCAACCGCGGATATTGGGCGGTTGACCGGATGTTTCTCTATGCACCTGATTGGGTATCAGTTTTACTTAGTGGATGGAGTTTCCCACTTATCGTTTAGTTGCATCCGACTGTGGTCGGGTCTTCCTTTAGTGGTTGAGTTTTCCCACTTTGATCAGAATGTGATCAAGTCCTGCTATACAGAGATACTTGTGACTGGGATACTTGTGACTTGTGCTGTTGATGACAGAGATGCTTTACTCGTGTGGGTAGCTCCCCTCGAGTGCCGCTCCGGAGTAGGCTTCAGACCGTGTTGGGTTCCGGTCAGACCGTGTCGGGTGCCGGTCAGACCGTGTTGGGTTCCGGTCATTTGGACAGCGGATATACTGAGTTCGAGAGATTGGTGACAGAGCAGGCAGAACCGGGTTTTATACCGGTTCATTCGATTGAGTTTATTTCGGTCAAATACTTTTATTGTTACACTCGTGCCTGGGGGCCGAGTGCAGACTGGTAGTTGAGTTTAGATCAGTGCTTGTTTTGTTGAGAGCCGTCTGGTTGACGGTGGTCCCGTGTTGTTGCGAGTACTTTGACCGCTGTGTGAGAGGTTGAGCATCATGATTCTATCCGTTCTGAGAGAGAGCTTGGATTTTGACCATAGCCTTCATGATCCTCTACTCGATAGCGAGTTAGTTCGTTTGGACACCCTACGTAATTCCTGCCCGTCAGCGGGAGGTGGTTGTAGGTGGGCGCAGGTTTGACTGGACCAGATGTGGCAGTCTGTTCGATTGGGTCGGTGGTGCACTTCATGTGCTAGTGGTTGCATACCACTGTTTGGTTCTCCCCCTTTTTGCCTTTAGTTAGGGGCAGGGTAGCTGTCGAGAGTTTCCAGCGTACTCATTTCAGTCTTATGACTTGGGTTAGTTTTTGTCTCTTGAGGACTTGGTGGGCAGACCGTCGGGTCTGGCGGTGGTACCCACTGAGAACTCCCTTTTTGGAGTAGTTCTCACACCCTTTGGGGGTTTTCCCCCCTTTTCTCTCCTCTTCTTTGTTTTGCAGAGTCTTAGCAGGTGTTGCCGACTCTGCGGTTGTTGATCGTGGCGAGGGAGTCGCGAGCTAGATCCCTACCCGGCGTTGGAGAGTAGCGGTACCCTTCTGAGGAGATCATCAGTAGATTAGCGGTTTCTTTTCCTCTTTTGAGAGACTTGTAGTGAGGATATTTTGTATTGAGAGACTGTACACTGTTGTATATATATATTGGAGTTACCTCCCGGTTGGGTTTAGAGCTTGTACTCGAGGATTTGTATTATTATTATTTTGGGAGGCAGACAGTGTTGTTTATTTCCAGTTGTACAGTGATTGATTTTAGTTACAGCAGATTTTTATTTATAGCTCTGATATCTGTTTAGTTATAGTACTTTTCTTGCAGGTAGGACGCTTCGCCTATGCTGGTTGGCATAGGTGGCGGATCTGTTTGGCGGGCCCGGGTCGCAGTTTCGACCCCGGGGCGTGACAATAGCACTCTCGACTGCCGAAGCGGAATACATTTCAGCAGGTAGTTGTTCAACCCAACTCATTTGGATGAAAAGTGTGTTGAGCGACTTCCGGATTTCAGCATCTTCGGTAACAATTCTTTGTGACAACACAAGTGCAATTAACATTTCTAAAAACCCTGTGTTGCACTCTAGAACAAAACATATTGAACTTAGATATCATTTTCTTAGAGAGCTAGTTGAATCAAATACTCTTCAACTTTCATATATTTCAACTGAGGATCAATTAGCTGACATTCTAACAAAACCTTTGGATCAAAAACGTTTTATTCATTTGCGAAAAGCAATTGGAATGCTTTCCTTGAAATAAATTTCTTTTTGAAATCCTTGCTTAGGATATGTAGTAACCATGATTTTAAAATCCAGAATTCAGGTTTAAATAATTTCCAGAATTATTTAAATAGCAAAAATTGGTAGATAGTAGTGCAACAGTGGCCCTAAAATATCGACTTTTGGTCGGGGTCTGATCTGGAAAATCCGAGATCACCATTGCGATCGTCTCGTCGAAACATAGAAGTTTCATATTCATATGTTTTCGATCCGACGGTCGGATCTTCCAGAAATCAAAAATCAGAAAGCGGACCCCGCGACTTAAGTGAATAGTAACCCTCGAGTTTTTAATCCCTCGCTTTCACTAATGGCCGAACCACTATCTAGAGTTTTAACCGAGAGGTATGAGTAATGGAACCTAGCTAATTTCGACGTTCTGAGCGCAATGGCACTGACGGATTTCGCGTTTGGCGACCCGGGTGCATCGAAGTGCGTGCCACGCGCGATAATTCGACGAACTTTATGGAACGACTTTTAATCCGAGCGTCGAACAAACCAAACAAACACGCTACCTGACAGGTCTCGACGAGCCGGACGTCGTGGCGAAGTCCATTTTCAGTTTCGGCGACTCGAGTGCCTCGAAAAGCGTGAAATACATTGAAAAAGTGAGTATTTTTGAAGAAACCCTAATATTTTATGTACCAAATTTAATGAGGCTTCTTGGTAAGGGTTCTGGATGCAATTGTGACCTACAGCAGGGACTTAAAGGCTTTAGGTTAATTGTGTAAGGGGTTTTGTGCAAATGTGCAATTAACACATGCACACACGTGTTGGAGTATTCCCGAACCCCTGCCTCTTCCTCTTCGGTAACTGAAGCATCCACCAGCCTCTTCAGCTCGCAACCGACGTGACCCCTCAGCTGCTGTAACCTCCGGCCGCTCGGGTCACCGGAGTTAAGGTGAGAAAGCTATGAATAGGATCTTCTCTTGAGTTCATGAAGCAGAGTTCAACCAAGAGCTTTAGGTTTAGCTAACCTTCTTCTGAGAGATCCACTGTGAGGCCGCAACCAAGCTCTGGTGAACCCGACCCCAGCCGTCGCCGAGCGCCGCCGCAGCCACCTTCCTCTTTCTTCCTTACTCCGACGAAGTAGAAGGTTGGAACCAAGTTGCTTCAAGGTTGGAGTTAGAAGGCCTGTGGAGTTCCTGCTGTTAGGAGGATCCTTGCTGAAGCTTGCCGTGGCCGCGCGTGCAAGTGGGACCAAGATTCCGGCTACTTCCTTCTTCCCCGAGCTCGGCTAAGGTAAGAGACCCAAACCATTGGTTGTTAGCCCCCTAGACCATGTGCAGTAAACTTCCTAAGCCCTACGCATCATCCCTGCAAATCCCTGAGCCCCCATGCAAAGCGGTTGGCCGGCGGCCACAAAGGGTCGCCGGAAACCTAACTTAGCTCCGCCTCGGGAGAACTCCGTAACCATTTGACCAAAATGGCTCAAATTTGGTGTGCGTATACCGTAGGACTTGCAGATCATTTATACAAAATTTTAAAGAATATGGTTAGGTATTTAAAAAGATAATTGATGCCCTAGATTTTCGGTTTTTAAGCAATTGGCCGAGCTTGCTGCTCCGGCTCCGGCGGGCTTCCCCGACGCGGGCCACCTACCCAGAACTCTTCCTGGGTGTGAGAGGAGTGCACCCATGTATTTGCATGGCACCCATGCAGCAAGAATAGAGCGCGGCCAAGATGGGTTCGAAATGGGATCTAATCGCGGCCGCCGGCGTTCCGGCCATCTCCGGCCGGGGAGGGTTGGTCGGGAAGCTTCCTATGACTCTTTAGAGCATTTCCATTCAATTTGGAAGTCTCCAAATTGCCCCATTAAAAATCCGCCATTAATGGAGTTGAAGCTCCAAACCGAGCTTGTGGTCGCCGCGTCGCCGCCGTGTCCTGTCGCCGGGCACGGGTCCAGGTGGGTTAGTTATAAGTTTTAGCATCTACTTGGTCAAGTTTTTTGGTCCCAGATGCCCTGGTTGAATGATCACAAATTTCGATGCCTTAACTTCATCTTCAACCTCGGACTCCGGCCAATCCATCCATGCATCTTGGCCCAAACTTGCAGAGAATGTAGATAAATCTATTTAGAGCATTTCCTTCCAAGAATGGAAGCTTTTGGTTCAGTATTTGCAGAGAATGAGCTCGGGAATGGTTGTATATGCTTGTATACAAATGATGCACACCAACTGTTTGCTTAAATGTCTCAAAGAAGAAAAGTTTTGAATTGGACTTTTGTGTAAATATGAAAGTTGCTTACAAATGTCCCCTGAGCTTAATGCTCACTTTAGACCAAGATGGTTCTGTGTGGACAAGTGTTTGGAGCAATGTGAACTTGTTTGAGTGCATGGCTTTGGTTCTGGTTGAACCAGCAGACCTGGGCTACAATTAGGGTGAGCCCTAGTATCTTGACACTATTTAGAGACACTTTCATATACAAAGTTTAATTAAAAGAGGTTTAGATTAAAAGTTGTAGTTAAAACAACCTTTTAATGAAATGTTGGCCCAAAACCATGTCCCGGGCTGTTTGCGAAGCCGCAACAGTGTGCCCTAGGCTAATTTGGGGTCACCGGACGCGATGCTCGCGTTAAAATTTCTGTTTGAAGTCCCGAAGAAACTAAATGACATTAAGGCTATGTTAGTGCATATATTATGGGCCAAAGTTTGCCTCGGAACCCGTGATGCCACAAATGGGTGAGCACGGTGTTCAGCATGACATAAGTAACCTGCTGGAAGTTACGGTTCGTTAAAATGAGTTTCCAGTAGAAAGAACGAGCGAAAACAGTGCTAAAAAGGGTTAAGTTGACTTGAAATAAGTTAGAGTTAAAGATAGAGTTGATCCCTGATCAGTACGTTTGATTCAGGTTGGCTCGATTTGCCGCTGGTCCTCGAGCATACAGTGGATTACGGTTTAGACGCCTGCGATTTGTCAGGTGGGTTTATCTTCGGTCCGGGCTTTATCATTTCGGCCCTCTGTGTACGGTATTGGTTGGACCCCTGTTTTTGGTAGCTTAACCATTACTTTGAGCCTGCCTTCCTTTTGATTCAGTTTATACTGCTTCATGCCTGAGTTATAACTTTTATCAGTTATCTGTTGCTTTACATAGTGCTTCCAGTATTCATATCATTATTCTCGACATTGCCATGCCTGATTGGTCATTTGCTAGGTTATATACCTGATTATCAGTACTTCCTGATTATATCTGATCCATGATATTTAGTTGCTGCTTATTCTTGCATATGAGTTGAGACTCAGTTGATTCTGATATTGCATCCTTGATTGGATTGTGTTGAGCTTGCTTTCCTGTTGATCAAATATTACACTGCTGAACACATAATTTTAATCAACTAATGTTTTACTGAACGTCGTAGGGTCGCCTGAGTCTGTTCTTGTTTGATAGGACAAAGGCATTGCTCTTCGAAGTTTGGGCCTAAAACCTGTTTTCAAAATAGTTTTCTCAAAAATATGTGTTTAGTTTTGTATGTTTGGTTGGTCTGTATGATTGAGTTGAGATTTGCTGTTGATCTTATGTTGAGTTGAGATTTGCCTTTGATCTTGCATATGAGTTGAGATTGAGTTGATTAGTTGCTAATCATTCCTGCATGAAAGTTGAGATTCAGTTGATTGCATCCCAGTGGGGATTTTCCGGCTTATTGCCGATTACCCGGTCAGTGGACCGTGAGTTTGAGCATTTGCATTTGATCGCCCGCACCGTTGTACTTCACGAACATTAGCGGAGTAATTACCCGCAGCTATGTTCTTTACCGGTAAAGTGGTTAGCAGTGGCAACCCGTGACCCTTTGTGGAGGGAATGTCAACCCGCTGGTGCCAGCTGGGCAAATTCGCCTGAGGTTTTGTGGAACCAATATGGTGGCTTGTGATTGGATAATTTGATATATCATCTATTTGATGCATATGTTGCTTTTAGTCTGCTTTTGTCTTATCTCATAATTCATGATATTCATTGGTTTGATACCTGCCTATACAATTATTCAGCATGCTTGGTTCATTATATTCCTGTCAAGATTATACTAATTCATGTTGGTTATTCATTCGCTTCATAAATGCTTACCTAATGTGATCTTTACTATCCGCTAGTATTGTATACCAGTAGGTACGATCTGCTATTTCTCGGCTCGTCGTGCCCACTGGGATACACTCCGGTGTGTCTCACACCCTCGGGTGACTGTTTTTCAGGTCAAGCGGGTGTTGGGATGTCGGGACGTATTGGCGAGGTATCGATATAGAGGTTGACCCTGGACAGCCGAAAAGTTATGTAATAGATGTTTGAGAGAAAGGAATTTGTATTTCAGTTGTATATTTGTAAAGATAGTTGTAAGGTTTTCTTGTAATATTATTTCTAGTACGTAGTTAGTACTTTGATGTTGTTGCCAAGCTAGCCGTGCATATATAGAAAAGGCTCAATTCCATTGGGGATTGGGACTCTTCTATATATGTGGCGATCTGTCATTGCCCTGGCTGTTTTTGCAACTCTGATTTTAAAAAAAAAAAAATTTATACACTGGTTTTTGAACTCGGGGCGTGACAGGATAGGTTTTGTCTTTGTTTTGTTTTGTTCATTATCTATGTCTGTACATAGGACATTAATTGAGCATAGATCATAATTGACTTTAATTGCATCTTTTCGCACATTTAGAAATTTATTATGCTTTTGCCATCATAATATTTTCACTGTTGCAATGATCATTTATGTTAATTAAATCATCTTCTGAGTGATCAAAGTCAATTTCTCTCTCTCAATGATCTCTTGGTATAGTCATTATCTTATTTGACTGCTTAGTCGAGTATGAAATCGAGATCAATTTTTGGTTGAATACTTTATATCTTAAATAATTGATAGCCAATTGAGGGGGAGTCAAAGAAAAGTAAAATGCTCAAAAGATGTGGAAAGAGTTACATCCCAATGAGGAGTGTGAAAACTACCACCACATGGAGGAAAGAGCTACCACCTCGGTCGTCCGAGTATTGTGTGCAGCTACCACATGTATACCAAGCATGGTTGTTCAAATTTTGATTAAGTAAAATGCATGTTGAAATACTTGACTCCGTCAAATTTCAAGGTTGGTATAAGGTGGGTTTTTAAAGAAAGATGCTCAAAGAGCCACTCTCTTCAACAGATTGTCTAGATACATTATCTACTATATTTGGGATTTCAAACATCTATTGATCTTTGTATTTCATTTTCTTTACTGAATTGATGATTTGATAAAGGCATTACTCATAAGATCAAGTTAGATGTAATTGAAGGTGTTCAACTTTAAGGGATTTAATTTTTGTAAATTCTCGTTTCATTTTTGGATATTATTGATAGATTTGGCATAATCTAATTCTTGTTGTATGAAACGATGATTTTTGTTTAAAGTTGATACACATTTGTGCTTACAATCTTTTTCTGGTTTTTCTTGAATTTCTCTGAAATTTTCTAAAGAAAAAGTTGGAGCCGATCCGGATCGGGCAAGATGATCCGGATCCCGAACGCAGGTATTCTTCTGCGGGCTGACGATCCGGATTGGACCTGCCGATCCGGATCCCGAACGCAGTTTCTCACTGCGGGTAGCCGATCCGGATCGCAAGCATGGTCTGATCCGGATCGCGGCTAGGGTTTTATAAAGAACAAAAGGGTTTTGATTTCTTTTACTCCAATCTTTTGTTCCAAAGTTTCCAGAGCCTCTCTCTCTAGATTTCATCCTTCTTGGAAGCTTTCAAACTCAAGTTCTTCAACTCCAAGTAAGTTTTATTGATCAAAATCTCGGTTTTTCACCGTTTTTCTCTATTCCTCCTCAAAGGTGATGAATTTCTTGGATCAATTTTGTTTGTGGATGGTTTTTGATCAAATTTCTTTTGAAATAAGAACTCTGGGTAGATTAGTGTCACGCCCCGGGGGTTCGAATCGCGCGGAAGAGGAGCCACCGATGCCCCTGATTCAGCCATATATTTTTTTTTGTAAAACATTACTCCCCGGCGCGTGCACAGACCCGCCGCATACACAAATTCGCTCTGCAAATGAGCAGAGGCCCCTTTGTATATGCACGGCGTCTCAACTACAAAGTGTCTCACAAGGCGTAGTACATACAATCTCTAACCACATCAGTTGGGGTCTCGTACACATACAACCAAACAATTCACGTGACATTCTAGCATTCACTTAGAGCATAGAGGCCGGTGTTTTGAAAGGATAAATAATCACAAGGTTTTGAAAGCGGCATCCACACGATGCCCTCGTTTGTGAAAACAGTTCGTAAACACATAAATCCCACAAGGTTTATAAAGCTTGGTGCCCACACGACACCCACGTTTTAAAAATAGTTTTCGCAAACGGTTTTCTTTGTTTTTCATCGTTCAAAACGGCCAAGTAAGAGAGAACGTAGTATTCATTCAATTATTCAAAAAGAAAGGAAAGAAAAGGGCAACATCCACTTCGACCCCACGGGGGTGTCGCAATCCACAACTAGCTACCATGAATAATAAAAGAAAAGGGAAAGAAGAGTCACTGTATCTGAAGTCACCCATAAATCAGATCAGCACCCTAACGTCCTCACCGGCGCCCTAGCACTCGCCCCTGGACGAACCTGTCACGAAGTGGGAAGTCAGTGACTAGAAATAGCATGATAAGCGTAGTAAACAAAGATAAGGCAAACCACAAACACCGGAGCAACTATCCCTCCCATGCACCTTCCACCTTAACCACACCCTGTATCATTACGACATCGGGCACCTTCCCCGATGCCCACCGCCGAGCACCTGCCTCACAAAGCAACATCGGGCACCTTCCCCGATGCCCACCGCCGAGCACCTGCCTCGGCCGCCGAGCACCTGCCTCGACGTCACCGCTCACACCCCCCACCCATGGGGGCCCCCATTCCTAACGCCACCTCCGCGTGGGGTACACGGGTCAACGTACCACTTTTCCGGAAAAGCACACCCTTGCGGTGGCCAAACCGCGGGTGTGCGTGTAGCAAATTTGAGCCTCAGATTGACATTGAGTATCATAACATAACATAACAGGGTTAGTGCATAAACAGAAGGAGACTGACAATTCCACCTTGCCCCAACATGCTATTTCTAACAGTTAAACCCCATTCCCGAAACCCCCGGGAACGTACCCACCTTGTGTGCGTCGTCCTGCGTTCGTCCAGTCCGCGTCTGTGCTCCAGTCGCCCACAGCGTCCCGCACTCCTGAAGGAACATAGGCAAATCGAGACTTAGAAGTCCGAAACTTACAACGACTCCCTACAGCGTGCGGCGGAGTTCTTCGCACGGCACCGGCCCGTGCGACGAACACCCTGTCAGGGCGCAGCCCCGCGCGGCACCAGCCCGCGGGGCGCCCCTCCTGCGGGCGGCCCCGCGCGGCCGAGCGCCGCGCGGGCGCGCGGCCCGCGGTGCGCGACGGCGCCGGGCCTCCTCCCTCCTCGTGACCAACAAAAGAAAGAAAGAGGGAGATTCCCCCGAACGAAACGCGTCCGACTCACCTTGATGTGCGAAAGAGGAGGAAGAGAGGGATCGTCCGCTTGCCTCCACCGGTCCACCCTTGCGGTGTGCTTGGTTTCTCTTTGCCGGCGGCTACGAGGGAGGAAGAAAAAGAAAAGAGGCGGCCACCAAAAGAAAAATAAGAGGAACCCTAATCCTCTTTCCCTCACGGCTACATATATATACTAAGAGAATTAGGGTTTACCTTAAAAGGTGTGCGGCTGCCAACACGGATCCCGAGGCGTCTAAGGGGGACCCCAACTTCGAGAATTAATTCTGGTCAGACCGGGAGTCGGAAAAATAAACCGATCGCGCCCACGCGCTCCGTTCCGCGAGCTCTACCGCCTAAAATTATTTGCGGGCCCCGACGGTCTGTCCGGAAAAATGCCAAAAATGAGGCCCCCGGTCAGGCATTACAAGAAGAGGGTGACCAGAAGGGTTAAGGAAAAGCCGGGTCTTACAATTAGTTTTGATTATATGCTAGGTATTCTCAAGATTAACGGATTTTTAGGCTTCGATTTCTAAAATTTCGGTTTTAGGGCATATAATAAGGATTTTCGAAAATCATGCAATTGATCTATTTTTAAAAGTCCTTTTGCAAAACTAATTTGATTCTTAGTCTCTCTATATGATTATGATTGTTTGGGTACAATCTTTTCAAATCTTTGAAAATTAACAATTTTTCATGTGTTCTTGAGTTGGTCTTCATAGGATACATTTTTCACTATCAATCAAAATGGTGATCACTTGGATTATTTTCCTACTTGCTGCCATGGTTCATACCAAGGATACTGTCAAGCCTAAGAAGGCTAAGAAAGCGAAGAAGACCAAGGATGATTCCGACACTGAATCAGAGACGGAGTCGATCGACTGGTATAACATCGAAATCGAGCAAGCTGCTCCCATTGTCTCCAAAGGGAAAGCAACTGCTGAAGCTTCAAAGCCTACTGCAGCTGAAAAAGGAAAAGCCCCTATGGAACCAAGTCCAATTGGAACAAAAAGAAAAACCGGTGCAAGAAAAAGAGGCAGTGCTCAGGGAATTACCATTGAGGAACCAGTTGCTAGGCAGCCTCCTCCACAAGACTTCATCAGCTCCGAAAGAATCAAGGATTTTGAGAAGAGGGAATGCATTGGCGAGAGACATGTCAATGTCAAACCAATGAAGGAACGATCTGTAGCTTTTGGGACTTTGTTTGACCAAGTTGGTCTTGCTCAAATTTGCAACTTCCCTGAGACTACTGGGTACTGTCCACACTCAGTTCGAATGTTTTATCAGAACGCTGCAAGTCTGATTGATCACGAGGATGGACGTCGAGAATTTCACACTTTGGTTAAAAATATCAAAATCAAAGTCACACCCCAGCTGATTGGAGTTGTGCTAGGTATGACAGCCAGAGCTGATGGACTCCATTACCTAAAAACTCAAAGCTTCAACGACAACTCCTGGAGAGTTGTAGTTAATGGAATTTGTCTTCCAAATACTCGGTCGAACGGAAATTCTGTTTTCTCTAAAGAGCTTCGACCAGAGTATCGGTATATAAACTTCATTGTCTGCTACAACATTCTTCCCAACATGAATACGAAGGTTCTTCGATGGGACAGAATGTTATACCTTTATCTTCTTGGAAACCCGGCCGCATTGATGGGAGCAAACTTGAATATTCCTTATCTCATTTGGTCAAGGATGGCGCGGTATGTGGAACACTCTCATCCCACAGAAAGACTACCCTACCCAATGATTATCATGCGCATCCTTAGAAAGTTTAAAGTCGATACAAGCGCGAGCTCATACATGTACAGTTTGGGCACCATTAATGAGACGACAATTGTGAAGTCTCTCTCGACGAAGCCAGATGAACCCATAATACCTCCTCACCGGCAACGAGCACAACAACAACAAGCGACAACCTCTACACCAGCAGCACAACCAGCACCTCCATCAACGTCTGATGATGATGCGTCGGTTAGCTCAATCTTTAAGGAGCAACAGCTACTCTCAAACGAACAAGAACGCATGGCTACTGATTTCGCTGAAATGAGAGAAGATATCAAAGAAGTTAAGAAGGAACAAGCTTCTATGAACAAACGGATCAAGAAAATGTTTCAGAAGCTTGGGTGTATCAGCTCCGACGACTCTGCATAAACTTTTGTTTCTAACCTTTCCTTCGCAGGTTTTTAAGTTTTTGTTATTATTCAGCTCTCACGTTTCTTTATTCTGATCTATTTAACTCTCCTCAAAATTTTTGTAATTATGGCTTTGTTTGTGACAAAAAGGGGGAGAGAGTTTAGAGAGAACTTGAACAATGATGATGTGAATATCGAACTTGAACAATGATGATGTGAATGTGTGAACATCGAGGTAAGTATAACCTCAACTTGAAAGGTAAGTAGAACTTCAACTTTTGGTTTTCATTTGTTTGAATGCATGCCTCGACTAACTATTCAACTAACTATTTGGGCATGTAATATAACTAACAAGTTGATGTTCACTAACATGACATTTGGTTTTTGATTGCATAGAAGATATGTTGGTGTTTTAACTATGATCAGTTTACATATCTGAATGTATAAATGTCATGGTAAGTATAAATGAGTATAAACTTCATCTCTGTATATGGTTTTTGAATGATATAAAATTCTTGAGGTATCTAACGATTTCTTTTGTCAAGAATGATTTCTTTTGCAGAGAGTACAGATGTCTAAGTCTAGAGTCTGTTTTAGGAGTTTAACTCATGTATTTTATTTTGGATCTCCATTGTAAATTTTTGTTGTATGGTGATAGCAACAAAAATATCTTTTTGAATTTTCTTTAGTGGATCTGTGTTTTGTCACGAAACCGCCAAAGGGGGAGATTGTTACGGAATTTGAGTTGGCGTAGTTTCGTGAAAGTTTCAAGTCTTGAAAATTGAAGGTGAAGAAAGTTGGATCATTTAACTCAATCTCAAGAAAGAAGAATTCAAAAGGATCAGGTATGTTTAACTAAAGATTTTGTGTGATCCGAATACTTCTTGTAGTGTAGAAACACTTGGAAGAATCTTTCATTGCATAAAAATCAAAAAACTGGACTTGGGACATGTTCAGGATCCGGATCAGGTTGTTCAATCCGAATCCCGAAGGTGGTTCGTTCATACACCAGTTCAATCCGGATCGTAGCCTCTCTTGATCCGGATCCCGAACACTGAGTTTACCATTTTTCTTGAACGATTCGGATCAGGCTTCGCAATCCGGAGCCCGAACGTTGATGTTTGGTGAACTGTATGAACGATCCGGATCAAGCACTTCGATCCGGATCCCGAACCTTCGTTTTTCTGGAACTACCTGACTCGTTACGACGATCCGGATCACAGCTAATCCGATCCGGATCGCCGTCCGTAAAATTTCCAGAAATGGTAGGTTTTTGATTCTTATGTCCTTCCTAGGGTTTCTAACCTATAAATAGACCCTATGACTCCTTTTCTAGTGTGAAGGAAAATAGCCGTCATATTCATATCTTATTTTATACGGCTCTAGATCCACATATAGAGAAGAAAGGAAATCATTAGAGAATACTCTATGTTTCTTCATCTATATTGATTAGTTTGATTCTAGGTTTTCATACTCACATCTTGAGTTGAATCAAACTAATGAATACTTAGATGGTATTTCCGATCTATCTTTGATCTAAGTATTCGGCGGATCATCACCACCAAAAACAACGATTTACCCCAAAAATCGGCGCGTGGATTCGCGTGTCCTTGTGGATTCAAGGTTCAACCGCTCTCGTGGATTCGGAGCGAGGCACGTTCGTGGATTCGAAGGGTGCTATTGGGTGAAGACCGTGGACTCGGTCGGACGTCGTGGATTCGACGTTGGACGCCGTGGATTCGGCGTTGGGCGCAGATCGTGGATTCGAGAAGCGTCGTGGAGCGAGCGGAGAAGATCCTCTAGGAGCGTATGGAAAAGGTTGAGTCGTAAGTGTGTACGGTAAATCACCTTGTACGTGTTTTAATTCTAGTGGATTTCGCCGTGTTATCGGTCCCGTGGTCTTTTACTCCGGTGATGGAGTTTTCCACATAAAAATCTTGCGAGTTATTTTTATTTTCGCATTGGGTTTTTATCGCAACGATTTTTGAGTGTTTATACGTTTACACCTATTCACCCCCCTCTAGGTGTTTTTTCCCTTATTTAGATCCTTATTACATATAACCCAACACCCTCGAGTATAGCCCTTCTCCAAAAGGTGATTTGTCAACCTTTCGTACCATGCTCGCGGTGCTTGTTTTAAACCGTAAAGAGCCTTTTTCAAACGAAAAACATGGTTAGGTAGTTTAATGTCTACAAAACCTTTCGGTTGAGCCACATAAACTTCTTCATTTAAAAACCCATTTAAAAATGCGCTCTTAACGTCCATTTGAAAGAGTTTTATTTTAAAGTGACAAGCAATAGCGAATAAGATACAAATGGACTCGAGTCTAGCTACAGGGGCGAACGTTTCATCAAAGTCTATACCTTCTACTTGAGAGTAGCCTTGAGCAACTAACCGTGCTTTGTTCCTGATGATGGTACCATCCTCATTTTTCTTGTTCTTGAAAATCCATTTGGTACCGATCACATTGTGTTGCTTCGGAGGCGTCGTTAATTCCCAGACTTTGTTGCGTTCAAACTGATGGAGCTCTTCCTGCATTGCTTCAATCCAGTAGTCATCCTGAAGAGATTCATCTACGTTCTTTGGTTCGATCGTGGAAACATAACATGCGAATCCACAAACCAACTATCTCCGAGTTTGACTCCTTCTTGTGGGTCTCCAATGATGTTTGATTCAGGATGATCCTTGGAGATGCGTAACGTTTGTTGTAATGGAGTACTCGGAGGTACATGAGATGATTCCTGCACATCAGATAAACTTGAAGAACCATTAGATGCATCATTAATATTGGAAGTATTATCATGAGAAGATGCACTTACAGGAGTATCATCATCAAGAGAGATATCAGGGGTAGATTTATCAGATGCAAAGTGGAAAGCTTCATCTACTTTAACATTTATAGATTCTACGATCGTCTTAGATTCCAAGTTAAATACCCGATATGCTCTACTATTCGTAGAATACCCCAAGAAAATCCTTCGTCACTTCAAGAGTCAAACTTTCCAAGATTTTCACGGTCACGTAAAATGTAACACCGACTCCCGAAGATGCGAAAATATTTGATGTTGGGTTTTCTACCACACCATAGTTCATATGGTGTATTTAACGTTCCCGGGCGCAAATAAACTCGATTAATAACATAGATTGCAGTGTTCACAGCTTCAGCCCAAAAATGTAGCGGTAAATTCCGGCTGTGAAGCATAACACGTGCCATCTCTTGAACAACCCTGTTTTTGCGCTCGACAACACCATTCTGTTGAGGTGTATAGGGTGCAGAGAATTCATGCTTAATGCCGTTGGAAGTGCAAAAGTCAATGTATTTAGAATTTATGAATTCTCCACCTCTATCACTTCTAACACGAATGATCTTTTCATTCTTTTCAATCATAATACGAAGGCAAATCTCGTGAAAAGAATCAAAAGTATCAGCTTTCTCTTTTAAAACTGCTACCCATGAATACCTAGAGAAATCATCAACCAATAAGAAAATATACCATTTACCTCCCAAGGATGGTTGACGTGTTGGCCCCATAAGATCCATATGCAATAATTTCAAGGGCCGTTTGGTACCGACGTGGTTCAGGTTCTTGTGTGCAGCCCTTGATTGTTTTCCCTTGAGACAACCATCACACACAATATTTTGTTCAAGTGAAAGTTTAGGAACCCCCTTGACCACGTCTTTGTTCGAAATTCTAGCAAGTTCCTTAAAATTTATGTGTCCTAGCCTTTCGTGCCAAAGTGTTTCATTATTCAAAGAGGCTAAGTTACAATTTTCAGAAATTTTATTTGGAACAACATAACAATTGTTTTCAGATCTAACCCCTTTTAAAAAGAAAACATGATCCTTATCAGTTACAATGCATTCAACAGATGAAAAATTAACAGAAAAACCATTGTCGCAAAGTTGACTGATACTAATGAGGTTAGTCTTAAGCCCATCAACAAATAATACATTATTCAGAATCGGGCCATCTGGAATAGCTACTGTTCCTTTTCCAACAATTTTGGAAGACTGGCCGTCTCCGAAAACCACAAGTCCTCCAGAGATTTTCTCAAAATTTTGAAAGCAGTTTTTGTCACCGGTCATGTGACGAGAACAGCCGCTATCCAGATACCAAGACGAATTATCATATGCATGCAAGGAAATATTTGTAACAAGACAAGGGAAGATTTCACCTTTGCGTACCCAGACCTTTCGAGTTTTGGTGTACGTCGGAAGTGATTGTGAGGTTGATACCTTTGGTGAAAGCGTCTTGTTTGATCCATCGCTTTTCCTTGACGTCGTCGTCTTGTTTGATGAACTACCGAGGCTCTTTTCCTTCAAAGAATTTGCATTTGATTTCCGAGGAATCACCCTTTTGGTAATCGTTGCAAGAAGTGCTTGAGTTGACCGTTTGGCTCCCATCTTGCAATTTCTCCTTACGTGCCCTGCAAAATTACAACGAAAACATACCTTAGTGCTTGACGATCCCGAGGAGGGTGAAGTAGGCTTGTTGTCGTTGCTTGTCGTGAATTCCGGTGTCGGAGAAGGAGATACCGATTGAGGCACGAAAACTGTCCCAACCGAACTAAAATTGTCTTCAGTTCGATTGTATCCGAGGCCGAACTTGTTTGATTGACCAAGACTAAGAAGCTTATCCAACTTACTCCTTCCTGATTAAAATCGCTGCAAGTCATCCTTGAGTTGGAGAATGGTCTCTGTCATTTCCAATTTTTCCTTTCGAGTCTCGCCGTTGAGCTTCAAGAAGTAATTCGCTTTGTTCACCATATCTATATAATTCTTCTCGAATTGCTCATTGGACTCTTGAAAGGAAACATTTGCTTTTATCGGATTATCCCTTTCCACTTCAAGATCGGTCGAGAGAGAAGTTACCCTTTTTAGTTCTTCTTCGAGATCCTGCAATCTCCCTCTCAACCCTTTGTTTTGCTTAGCCAGTTTCTTTGAATCCCTTAAAAGTCTATGGTAGGCTAGAGCAAAATCTTCACCTTCCGAATCATCCGATTCATTGTCCGTTGCATTCTTTTCAACAGTGGAGTTGGACAATGACTCGAACGTACTTCCATTAAGCACATGAAGGGTGAAGATGTGGACGCGTGGAACGCAGTCGTGTTGTCTTCTTCATCACTCGACGATGACTCATTTGACGATGAGGTGTCATCCCAAGTGACGGCTTGCATCGCCTTCTTCTTAGACAGATTCTTAGTTGGACATTCCGTTGAGATATGGCCGTACCCTCGGCACTTGAAGCATTGGACTTGTCCTTCTGTGCTTTTCTTATCCTTAGAAAAGCCTTCTTGCTTTCTTGACTTGTAACTTGAAGAACCCTTGCCTTTCTTCCACTTTCCGAAGGATGGAGTTTTGCTTGAATTACCCCTTCGAAAGTTTTGGCGAAACTTCCTTGTCAAGAGAGCAAGCTGCTTCTCAAAGTCCTCCATAGATAAATTCTCGTCATCGCCTGAGGAGGATGAATCCGCGTCTTCTTCTTTCGTTGTTTTCAAAGCATAACCTGAAGACTTAGAAGATGATGCCTTTCCCGAAGAATAGTTAGTAGGAAATGTCATTTCATAAGTTTGTAAAGAACCAACTAATTCTTCTACACGGATTTCGTCCGGGTGTTTAATAGTTTCAATGGCTGTGACCTTGGAACGAAATCTTTCAGGAAGAGTTCTTAAGATCTTTCTTACAATTTTAAATTCTGGAATCTTCTCTTCCAAGTTAGCACATGAGTTTACGATGTCTTGCAATCGTGTGTAATAGTCAGTGAACGATTCATTTTTTGCCATGAAAATAGAGTCAAACTTGCTCGTAAGCATTTGCAGTTTCTGAATCTTCACAAGGTTAGTTCCCTCATGCGTAACTTGAAGAACATCCCAGATTTCCTTCGCAGTCTCACATGCCGAGACGCGAGAGAACTCTGTTTGTGATAAGGCATTAAATAAAGCATTTATTCCCTTGCCATTGTAAGAAGATATATCAATCTCTTCCTTGGTCCATTTCGACCTAGGTTTGATGGTGCGAACATCACCAATAAATTCAGTTGGATTAGACCATCCTAATTCAATTGATTGCCACACCCGTTCGTCGATGGAAATTAAAAAGGCTTTCATCCGTACTTTCCAGTACGCATAATTTGTTCCATCGAAGAACGGGGGTCTGTTGATGTTTCCACCTTCAACCATTGTTTACAACCCTATTCCCGCTCTGATACCACTTGTTGGGTTATATGAATAAAAGGATCTAAATAGGGGAAAAAACACCTAGAGGGGGGGTGAATAGGTGTAAACCATAAACACTCAAAAATCTTTGCGATATAAAAACCCAATGCGGAAAAATAAATAACACGCAGAGATTTTTACGTGGAAAACTCCAAACCGGAGTAAAAAACCACGGGACCGATAAAACGGTGAAATCCACTAGAATTAAACACGTACAAGGTGATATACCGTACTCACAGACGACTCAACCTTTTCCATACGCTCCTAGTTGATCTTCTCCGCTCGCTCCAGACGCTTCTCGAATCCACGATGTGCGTCCAACGCCGAATCCACGGCGTCCAACGTCGAGTCCACGACGTCCGACCGAATCCACAGTCTTCACCCAGTAGCACGCTTCGAATCCACGAACGTACCTCGCTTCGAATCCACGAGAGCGGTTGCACCTTGAATCCACAAGGCCACGCGAGTCCACGCGCCGATTTTGGGGTAAATCGTTGTTTTTGGGTGGTGATGATCCGCCGAATACTTAGATCAAAGATAGATAGGAAATACCATCTAAGTATTCATTAGTTTGATTCAACTCAAAATGTGAGTATGAAAACCTAGAATCAAACTAATCAATATAGATGAAGAAACATAGAATTAATCTAGTTATTTCCTTTCTTCTCTATATGTGGATCTGAGGCCGTATAAGATGATATTTGATTATGACGGCTATTTTGATTTACGGCCTCTTTTTGGACTAACCCTAGAAAAAGAATCATAGGGTCTATTTATAGGTTAGAAACCTTTGGAAGAAGATAAGGATCAAAAACTAACCTTTTCTGGAGTTTTTACATGACGACGATCCGGATCGGAGATCGGCGATCCGGATTGCAGTAGCGAGAAAAACAGATTCCAGAAAAACGAAGGTTCGGGATCCGGATCGAAGTGCTTGATCCTGATCGTTCATACAGTTCACCAAACATCAACGTTTGGGATCCGGATTGCAGTAGCCTGATCCGGATCGTTCAAATAAAATGGTAAACACAATGTTCGGGATCCGGATCAAGGGAAGCTACGATCCGGATTGAACTGGTGTATGAACGAACCACCTTTGGGATCCGGATTGAACAATCTGATCCGGATCCTGAACATGTCCCATGTCCAGTTTTTGATATTTATGCAATAATGTAGCACTCGAGAAATTCAAGTATGGTTGCGAGCGAGGAAGCAGATCTAAACCTTAGTGACTTGCATACCGGTGCGCGTATTGCACAGTTTACGGAGCACTATGTCTGCCTTTCGGATCCGAGTCTGATCTCGAAAATCTGAAATCACTAGTGCGACCGTCTCGTCGAATCGATTGAAAATGATATAAACTAATTGTCGATCCGACGGTCGGATTGTTCAGAAATCAGTAAAGAAGCTTGTGGGGCCCACGACTTAAGTCGTGAATAGTAACCTCCTGATTTAATTCCCCACCGAGCGAACGTTAGCCGATTCACTGTCTGGAGTCCGAATCTAGCGATTCGGGTAGTCGATTTGAATGGCACCGCCATTCTGAGCACAATGGCACTGACGGAATTCGCGTTTAGTGATCCGGGTGCATCGAAGTGCGTGCGTCATACTGCAACTTACAGAACTTTATGGCCCGAGATTTTATTCGAGCGCTGAATCAAGCAAACAAATACGCTACTTGATAGGTCTCGACGAGCCGGACGTCGTGGCGAAGTCGGTTTCGCATTTTGACGAACCATTCGTCTCGAAATGCGTGAAATACGTCGAAAAAAGGGGTATTTTTGTAAAAAAGGCCCAAGTATGTTTATGTGTCAAATGCAATCGAGGTTACTTGGAGGAGGGACCGACCTCTATGCATAAAAAGACCTACAGGCTATGGCTGGAATGTAAAAACAAGGTATTATAGAGGCGACCAAAATGCAAAGAAAGT
>CM055073.1:10250807-10287046 GCA_029204045.2 Tillandsia leiboldiana
TTGTGATGATCCAGGTTTCCATGCACTGTTTCCCGTGAATCCAAGTGTGAAACACCTAATGATGGTGTTTGATCCACAGTGTGTCAAAGGGACAGCACAGGTGGGGTGGCAGTGTTTATTGTTAGTTTGGCCTTCGGCGGGGTTTGCCGAATTTTAGAAAAGTTTCTAGGCCAAACGGATGGCGTATTTGGATTCAGCGCGGAAAAACGCTTGAAAACGGCTATTTATTTGCCGGATTTGGAGTCCGGATGCCAAAAAAACGGACTCCCGGAAGTTTCTAATGTCTCCTGGTGCATGGGGGAAGGCCGTGGACCGCCGGATGCCACGTGGCGGGCCCTCATTGGCCGGCCCCGGCGCCCGGTGCATGGAACGGCTCGGCGGGGTGCACGGACCCGGCGCACAGACACGTGGCGCATGGCTACTGGCGGGCTCATGGGACTCGGCGCAGGGGACAACGCCCTGCCCCCCCCGCGCCTGACCGCACAGTGCGTGGGACGCGCGTCGCCTCGCCATTGGCGGAGCCTGCGGGCTGACCGCGCGGTCGGGACGCGCGTCGGCCGCTGGCGCGCCCCGCACGGCTGTTCGCTGTGCGGGATGCGCGCCGATCTCCTGTGGGGACGCGCGTCGCGTGCTGGTTGGTTCCGCCCGGTCGGACGGACGCGTCCGACCCGCCTGGCGGATCGGGCCCAAACGTGGCCCGAATCCAATAACGCGGGTTGTTTTTTTCTCCTTCTTAATTCTTTAGGGCATTGGAAGCCCGATTTCTCCTTTCTGTTGGAACCACTCCGAGCCCCCTCTTAGACATTTCTTCCTCCCCAATCCTCCATCCACTGTAGAAATCTCAAGAATTTGAAGGCTCGGATCCCAAGGTTTGCATTTATCCGGCGCGGCGCGACGATCGTTCTACGGCTACCAGATTCGTCGCATTTCGGTGTTCTAGCTCCCCCGGCTCACCCCGACATCCTGTTTTTACGATTTTTGCGCCGTCGGATTCTTGACAGGTAGGGCTTCACTTTCTCTTTTATGAGTTTCTCTTGATTCAGAGGTTTTTGATGGTGATTCTGTGGCTTCTTTTCTGACCCTTTTTCCGTCGCGGCGTTTTGGGACAGCACCATCTCGTTTTGGCGATAACTTCGCGCTCGAGCATCGAAACAGGGCGATTCAAAAGGGGATTTGCATCTACGCGTCACGAGGAATCTCCTGGAATTTTCGTGGATTTTGTGGAATTTCCCCTGAAGGTGAGGAATCCCTTTTTACAGAATTTTATATCGCTGTTTGGGATGAAGTATTGTTTGAGGTGGTCTCTTGTCGATTTTCGTTCTCAGCACACGAAAAATCGTGGGAAAAACGTGCAGGTACTTGTTTCGACCGATCGTCGCGTAGATCGCAGGTATATTTTCTGGGAATTTTGTGGGCACGTGGTCACAGGTAAAAATGGCTGAACAGTAATCCTGAATTTGGGAGACAGATTTTGGGTTAACTTGAATTGTAATTTGTGTGGTTCTTTGGGATCTTTGGCACAGTGTTGCGGGGTTTTTCCGGAGCGAGCGCGGACTTAGCCTTTGAGGACCGGATTAGCGCTCGAGGTGGGTACCGTTGTTTACCTCTACTTATGATGTCCCCACTAGGCCTATTGGAGTGCTTCACTGTTATGTTGCTAAATGAACCGGAATAAGTTAAAATGGCATCTTGGGTTGAGAATTGGACTTATTGCTTGGGCTACATCTTAAAATGGACTAAGTATTAATGAATGGATGATTCTTTTATTAATATGTCGTTTAAACCTCACGGGGGGGGGGGGGGGGAAAGTTTTGCTATAAAGGACTATCTTACTCGTACACTTTGGGACCTCTATGCTTATGTGATAATGGATATGAGATAATTAGCAAATGAAAGTTTAAACTAGTGGCTTACCTCTCTATTGGGAAGGATAATAATATTTAAACCCTTGTTTTATATAAAGGACCTTGCATGCTTAAATGGACATCTAGTTAGGCCACCTTTTTCTGCTACACTATCATGCTGGAATTGACTTAGGAGAAAACCATGCTTTTCTCTTCTTTTATTTATATTCGGGGAATAGTGCGCTCGGGTTCTCGGAGCAGGGACTGGATAGTGTAGTCAGACAGTTGTGGGCTTTGGGTACAGGCAGGCTGTGAGGGCCGGGCATTGCGGCAACCGCGGATCTTTGGCGGTTGACCGGACAGTAGTTACTGCATCAGATTGGGATAGAGGATTTGGATTTCTTTTAGTGGATGGGTTTTCCACCGGGATCAGAGTCATGATCCAGTCCTGCTGATTTGGTACTTGTTACCCAGGCATTATACTCGTGTGGGTCGCTCCCCTCGAGTGCCACTCCGGAGTGTGCGTTTTTACAGGCTTCGAGTCTTCGAGACTCCCTTTTCCTATCGGTGTTATGCGTAGGCTGGCATACCCGATTTGGCAGGCAGAGCAGGCAGTACCAGTGCTTACTGGTGTATCGATTGGGTCTAGACAGGCAGGCGTTGACATTCTGATGCATACATATAGCTAATCTATCAGTTAGCTCATTAGAGGCATGTAGTGGTAGCTCTATTCATCATCAGCAGTTTTAATTACAGCTTACCACCTCTGTTCATCTTTTCTGCCTCTTATAGTCCTAGTGGGCACATTTGTGTTGAGGTCTACCCACTAGGAGGAGGCTACTGTTTTATAGTAGTTCTCACTCCCCACTGCTTTTCTTCTTCTATTCCCCTTTGTTTTGCAGAGTCGTCTGCGGCTGTTGCAGGACCCTCCACTGCGGACCGAGGTAAGAGAATCGCGGACTAGATAGCGGTCCACCCAGGCACCAGTTCTATTATTAGATGTACCCCGATACTCTCAGATACTCTACTATTCATTCTTTTTGGGTCTGGCTTCGGCCAGCTGGTTGTATTTGATTAGTGAGCTGGGGAGAGACATATGTATTATTGAGAGTTACTTTCTGCACCTTGCTTTTCTGCTTTATCTGAGATGTATTAGTTACTGTTTAGCTCTGTTTATGCTCTTTTATTATATCATCCATACTTGAGCAGGTTACCAGCGCTTCGTATACACGGGAAATTCTGTGTATACGGCGGATCTGTAGACGGGCCCGGGTTCTGGTTTACACCCGGGGCGTGACAGATTAAGTTGGTATCAGAGCTTAGGGATAGGTCAATTGGGACTTAGGAAACCCTAGGCTTTTGGCAGACCCTAGGAAGGCAGGGCGTGAGTGACGTGACATTATGCGAAAGTCGGCAATTTGGTCATATATTATTTTGACTCTTCCAGGGAGTGAAGAGGGATTGGCATGTCCTGTTTCTGGCGAACTATTATGTTGGCTGCAGGACAACATAAGGTTACAGAAATAGGAGGATGCCTTTGACTTTCGCTAGATTGGGTCGTGTGTGGTTTCGGTTCTGATTCGTGGTTTCTTGTGTGACAGGATGCCTCCCAGACGGCGGATTCCTACCCGGGATACCCCTACACCCCCGGAGGGGCCGGAGCAGTCCGGACCTTCAGAGATTGCTGAGTTGAGGGCCATGGTGGCCCAGCTGGCGGAGGGTCACCGCCGGCAGGAGCAGAGGTTTGAGCAGCTGCTTGCTCAGGTTGGGGCCCCTCCCCCTACTACTACTGAGGCCCCCGCACCACCTGTTGTACCACCGGCTATACCGCTTGTGCCTACGGCACCATCTTCGAGCAGCGGGGGCCCCGGGAGCGATCCGACCTTTGGCTCCCGAGGAGGAGCAGGAGTTTACTGATAAACTCACCCATTTCTGCAAGCGGGACCGCCTAGATTCTCGGGGCGGAGCACTCACCCTTGGGAGGTTGGGACGTGGCTTTCAGCAATGGAGAAGTTGTTCCGAGACTTCTTCATCGATCAGAAGTACCGGGTACACATGGCTGTGCATTGTCTGGATGGAGATGCGGACACGTGGTGGCGTCGGGTGGAGCCCCTGGAATTTCAGATCACCCGGCAGCTACCT
Organism: Tillandsia leiboldiana; assembly: GCA_029204045.2. Taxonomy (NCBI): domain Eukaryota; kingdom Viridiplantae; phylum Streptophyta; class Magnoliopsida; order Poales; family Bromeliaceae; genus Tillandsia; species Tillandsia leiboldiana. Next base: position 10,254,794 of record CM055073.1, read on the forward strand.
TGGGCAGAGTTCAAGAGGATGGTCCTGGACACTTACTTTTCCACCAGCGTGAGAAAAAGGTAGAGGATGACCTGAAGAATCTCCAGCAGGGCGACCGGTCGGCATGGGACTACTTTCAGGAGTTTTCGCGACTGCTCAGCTGCGTTCCCTACGTCGCGAGGGATGGACCACATCAGGTGGAGCTCTTCGAGTCGGGCCTGCGCCCGGAGCTCTATACCTTGGTGCATGCACAGAGATTACAGACCCTGGAGGAGGCGGCCGAGCATGCACAGTGTATCGAGAGAGGAGACCACGTTGTCGCCAGACGTGGGGGCCTGGCCGCTCAGGGATCGGACAGGAAGCGGCCAGCGCAGGATGATGGGGGACAGGCCAGCTCCTGGAGGCCGCCCCGACCCCCGCCGCCTCAGTTCTCAGGCCGCGGGCGTTCGGAGCGGCGAGGGCATGGTGGATCTCCGAGGCCCCCACAGCACCAGCAGCAGCACTCACGACAGCAGCAGCATTCTCAGCAGCAGAGGTCGCAGTCCCGGCACCAGGGATCTCAGCGGCAGAGGCAGCAGCAGCAGGGGAGGCAGCCCCAGACCCCAGCCAGGTGCATTTTCTGCCAGGGACAGCACTCTCCTGATACTTGTGACCAGAGGTTTGGCCGCTGTTACCGGTGCGGACAGTCGGGCCACGTTCGAGCTACTTGCCCTTATGCGCCAGCACCGGCTCCTTCCTCGGCATCCGCCCCACCGGCGCCCCAGCAGCGGTCCTATGCTCCGGCAAGCAGGGCCCCTTCTTCCCACCCGGCAGATCACCGACCACCGGCACAGAGCGGGCGGGTTTATGCCGCCCAGGTTGCGGACTCCCTGGCAGCCGACCACGTGGTGGCAGGTATCGTTTTACTTTCTGGCAGTAGAGCTCGCACCTTATTTGATACCGGGGCATCACATTCTTTCATCAGTAGAGCATTTGCATCATCTCATGGACTAGAGTTAGGTCGGTTGCCACGTGCGTTAGAGGTACGGGTTCCCGAGCATACTTTACTTGTAGAGGAGTGTTGTTGGTCTTGCCCTGTACAGATCGAGTCGTGGATCTTGCCAGCGGACCTGATGGTCCTGAGTCAGCTGCGAGACTTTGATATGGTACTTGGGATGGACTGGCTGACTCGCTATTATGCGACTATTGATTGTGCCGCGAGGACGGTGACTTTTAGCGAGCCAGGCCAGGAGGTGATTGTGTACAGAGGATGCCAGAGTACCTTCTTCGCCGCGATAGTTTCGACTTCTCGTGCGAGGCAGATGATGCGCAGCGGATGCGTGGCCTTTTTGGCCAGTGTGGTTGAGGGGCCTGCGGCGGCACCGGGACTCGCGGATATCCCTATAGTCCACGAGTTCCCGGATGTTTTCCCACCAGAGCTGACTAGTATGCCGCCGGATAGGGAGATCGAGTTTTTGATTGACGTAGTCCCAGGAACTGCGCCAATCTCTAAGGCCCCTTACCGAATGGCACCGGCGGAGCTGCGGGAGTTGAAGGCGCAACTCCAGGATTTATTGGATAAGGGTTTTGTGAGGCCGAGTGTATCACCTTGGGGAGCACCGGTGCTGTTCGTGAAGAAGAAGGATGGTTCACTTCGTCTTTGTGTGGATTACCGAGAGCTGAATAAAGTGACCATCAAGAACAAGTACCCTTTGCCGCGCATCGACGACTTATTTGATCAGCTGCAAGGGTCTTGTGTCTTCTCTAAGATTGATTTACAGTCTGGTTACCACCAACTGAAGGTGAAGACCGAGGATGTTCCTAAGACAGCATTCAGGACTCGGTACGGGCATTACGAGTTCACCGTCATGCCTTTTGGATTGACTAATGCCCCTGCCGCATTTATGGATTTGATGAACAGGGTCTTTCGACCTTATCTGGACCGGTTTGTGGTAGTGTTCATCGATGACATCCTGATTTACTCTCGGAGCGATGTGGAGCACGAGGAGCATCTGAGGATAGTGCTGCAACTTCTGAGGGAGAAGAAGTTGTATGCCAAGTTGTCTAAGTGCGAGTTTTGGCTTCGAGAGGTTGCCTTTTTGGGCCATGTGATTTCAGCCGCGGGAGTGGCGGTAGACCCGGCGAAGATTGAGGCGATCCGGGATTGGCCCCGACCGACGACGGTAGCAGAGGTTCGCAGTTTTATGGGCTTGGCAGGTTATTACCGTCGGTTTGTGGAAGGTTTTGCGAAACTTTCCGCACCCCTCACTCGTCTGACGCGCAAAGGAATTAAGTTCATCTGGAGTGAGGATTGCCAGAGAAGCTTCGAGGAACTGAAGACCAGATTGATGTCAGCTCCTATCCTTTCCCTCCCTGTTATGGGGAAAGGATACGTGATCTACAGTGACGCATCGCATAGTGGACTCGGGTGCATGCTGATGCAGGAGGGTAAGGTAATCGCTTATGCTTCGCGACAACTCAAGGATTATGAGAAAAATTACCCTACCCATGACTTGGAGCTAGCGGCTGTGATCTTCGCACTGAAGTTGTGGCGCCACTATCTGTATGGGGAACACTGCGAGATTTACACCGACCACAAGAGCCTGAAGTATCTGTTCACGCAGAAGGAGCTCAATCTGAGGCAGCGCAGATGGTTGGAGCTGTTAAAGGATTACGATGTGGACATACTTTACCATCCTGGCAAGGCAAACGTGGTCGCTGATGCCCTGAGCAGGAGAGCAGTGCAGAGCTTATCTATGATGATCACCGATCAGGCGCCATTATTGGAGCAGATGAGGCGGTTAGAGCTTGAGGTGGTGTCCCCGGGGGTTTCTGCTAGACTATTGTCCTTGGTCGTGCAGCCCACTCTGTTGGACAGGATTCGGGAGAAACAGAGTGAGGACCCCCATCTGATGAGGATTCGAGAGCAGATTCCGGCTGGAGAGGCAGGGGATTTCTCAGTTGATGCTTCGGGAGTACTACGGTACAGGGACCGAGCTTGCGTGCCTATGGACTCGGAGACTCGAGAGCAGATCTTGCGGGAGGCTCATTATACACCTTATACCATCCATCCTGGTGGGACTAAGATGTATAAGGACCTCAAGGCACAGTTCTGGTGGAGCGGCATGAAAAGAGATATTGGCAGATTTGTGGCGCACTGCTTAACTTGTCAGCAAGTAAAGGCTGAGCATCGTGTACCTGCTGGCAAGTTGCAGAGCCTCCCGATCCCTGAATGGAAGTGGGATCATATCACTATGGATTTTGTCACGGGATTGCCGAGAGCTCAGGCTGGAGCGGATGCGATCTGGGTGGTCGTGGACAGACTCACCAAATCCGCTCACTTTATACCAGTTCAGATGACTTGGCCATTGGATCGACTGGCACAGGTGTACTTGGCCGAGGTGGTCAGATTGCACGGGATACCCATTTCCATCGTGTCGGATAGGGACTCGAGGTTTGTCTCGCACTTTGGAGGAGTTTACAGACGGCCCTAGGGACACGGCTTCACTTCAGCACAGCTTTTCACCCACAGACGGACGGACAGTCAGAGCGCACCATTCAGACTCTCGAGGATATGCTACGAGCATGCGTTCTGGACTTTGGGGGCGGGTGGCACCGACATCTGGGATTGGTCGAGTTTGCGTACAACAACAGCTATCAAGCGAGCATCCAGATGGCCCCGTTTGAAGCGTTGTATGGGCGCAAGTGTCGGTCACCCCTATATTGGAGTGATGTGGGCGAGAAGAAGACCTTGGGTCCTGATCTACTATTGGAGGCAGAGGAGAAGGTCAGACTGATTCGACGACATCTGGAGACAGCTCAGAGCCGGCAGAAGAGTTATGCTGACACCCGACGACGAGACTTGGAGTTTCAGGTGGGCGATCATGTCTTTTTGAAAGTCTCGCCGTCGAAAGGGATTCGGAGATTTGGGATTCGTGGAAAACTGAGCCCTCGTTATATCGGACCTTTTGAGGTATTGGAGCGCATCGGGCCAGTTGCCTACCGGCTTGCACTTCCTCCCAGATTGGCTAGTGTTCACGACGTGTTTCATGTATCCACCCTGAGGAGATATGTTCATGACCCGTCGCACATCATTGATTTCGTCCCACTGGAGGTTGCGGAGGACTTGAGCTATGTCGAGCGGCCACTGCGGATTTTGGACCGCGAGGTTAGAGAGCTGCGCAGCCGGGCCATCCCTTATGTGAAGGTTCTGTGGAGCAACCAGGGCGAGCGCGAAGCTACGTGGGAGCTGGAGTCAGCGATGTTGGATGCCCACCCCCAATTGTTTGAGGCCCCGACTTGAGGTATGATTTTAGTTTCGAGGACGAAACTTTCTTTTAGTAGGGGAGGATGTGATGATCCAGGTTTCCATGCACTGTTTTCCCGTGAATCCAAGTGTGAAACACCTAATGATGGTGTTTGATCCACAGTGTGTCAAAGGGACAGCACAGGTGGGTCCGTGGCAGTGTTTATTGTTAGTTTGGCCTTCGGCGGGGTTTGCCGAATTTTAGAAAAATTTCTAGGCCAAACGGATGGCGTATTTGGATTCAGCGCGGAAAAACGCTTGAAAACGGCTATTTATTTGCCGGATTTGGAGTCCGGATGCCCAAAAACGGACCCCCGGAAGTTTCTAATGTCTCCTGGTGCATGGGGGAGGGCCGTGGACCGCCGGATGCCACGTGGCGGGCCCTCATTGGCCGGCCCGCGGCGCCCGGTGCATGGAACGGCTCGGCGGGGTGCACGGACCCGGCGCACAGACACGTGGCGTATGGCTACTGGCGGGCTCATGGGACTCGGCGCAGGGGACAACGCCTGCCCCCGCGCCTGACCGCACAGTGCGTGGGACGCGCGTCGCCTCGCCATTGGCGAGCGCCTGCGGGGCTGACCGCGCGGTCGGGACGCGCGTCGGCCGCTGGCGCGCCCCGCACGGCTGTTCGCTGTGCGGGATGCGCGCCGATCTCCTGTGGGGACGCGCGTCGCGTGCTGGTTGGTTCCGCCCGGTCGGACGGAACGCGTCCGACCCGCCCTGGCGGATCCGGGCCCAAACGCGGCCCGAATCCAATAACGCGGGTTTGTTTTTTTTCTCCTTCTTGATTCTTTTAGGGCATTGGGAGCCCGATTTCTCCCTTTCTGTTTGGAACCACTCCGAGCCCCCTCTTAGACATTTCTTCCTCTCCCAATCCTCCATCCACTGTAGAAATCTCAAGAATTTTGAAGGCTCGGATCCCAAGGTTTGCATTTATCCGGCGCGGCGCGACGATCGTTCTACGGCTACCAGATTCGTCGCATTTCGGTGTTCTAGCTCCCCCGGCTCACCCCGACATCCTGTTTTTACGATTTTTGCGCCGTCGGATTCTTGACAGGTAGGGCTTCACTTTCTCTTTTATGAGTTTCTCTTGATTCAGAGGTTTTGATGGTGATTCTGTGGCTTCTTTCTGACCCTTTTTCCGTCGCGGAGTTTTGGGACAGCACCATCTCGTTTTGGCGATAACTTCGCGCTCGAGCATCGAAACAGGGCGATTCAAAAGGGGATTTGCATCTACGCGTCACGAGGAATCTCCTGGAATTTTCGTGGATTTTTGTGGAATTTCCCTGAAGGTGAGGAATCCCTTTTTACAGAATTTTATATCGCTGTTTTGGGATGAATGTATTGTTTGAGGTGGTCCTCTTGTCGATTTTCGTTCTCAGCACAGAAAAATCGTGGGAAAACGTGCAGGTACTTGTTTCGACCGGATCGTCGCGTAGATCGCAGTGTATATTTTCTGGGAATTTTGTGGGCACGTGTCACAGGTAAAAATGGCTGAACAGTAAATCTGAATTTGGGAGACAGATTTTGGGTTAAACTTGAATTGTAATTTGTGTGGGTTCTTTGGGATCTTTGGCACAGTGTTGCGGGGTTTTTCCGGAGCGAGCGCGGACTTAGCCTTTGAGGACCGGATTTAGCGCTCGAGGTGGGTACCGTTGTTTACCTCCTACTTATGATGTCCCCACTAGGCCTATTGGAGTGCTTCACTGTTATGTTGCTAAATGAACCGGAATAAGTTAAAATGGCATCTTGGTTGAGAATTGGACTTATTGCTTGGGCTACATCTTAAAATGGACTAAGTATTAATGAATGGATGATTCTTTTATTAATATGTCGTTTAAACCTCACGGGGGGGGGGGGGGGAAAGTTTTGCTATAAAGGACTATCTTACTCGTACACTTTGGGACCTCTTATGCTTATGTGATAAATGGATATGAGATAACTTAGCAAATGAAAGTTTAACTAGTGGCATACCTCTCTATTGGGAAGGATAATAATATTTAAACCCTGTTTTTATATAAAGGACCTTGCATGCTTAAATGGACATCTAGTTAGGCCACCTTTTTCTGCTACACTATCATGCTGGAATTGACTTAGGAGAAACCATGCTTTTCTCTTCTTTTATTTATATTCGGGGAATAGTGCGCTCGGGTTCGGGCAGGGACTGGGATAGTGTAGTCAGACAGTTGTGGGCTTTGGGACAGGCAGGCTGTGAGGGCCGGGCATTGCGGCAACCGCGGATCTTTGGCGGTTGACCGGACAGTAGTTACTGCATCAGATTGGGATAGAGGATTTGGATTTCTTTTAGTGGATGGGTTTTCCACCGGGATCAGAGTCATGATCCAGTCCTGCTGATTTGGTACTTGTTACCCAGGCATTATACTCGTGTGGGTCGCTCCCCTCGAGTGCCACTCCGGAGTGTGCGTTTTTACAGGCTTCGAGTCTTCGAGACTCCCTTTTCCTATCGGTGTTATGCGTAGGCTGGCATACCCGATTTGGCAGGCAGAGCAGGCAGTACCAGTGCTTACTGGTGTATCGATTGGGTCTAGACAGGCAGGCGTTGACATTCTGATGCATACATATAGCTAATCTATCAGTTAGCTCATTAGAGGCATGTAGTGGTAGCTCTATTCATCATCAGCAGTTTTAATTACAGCTTACCACCTCTGTTCATCTTTTCTGCCTCTTATAGTCCTAGTGGGCACATTTGTGTTGAGGTCTACCCACTAGGAGGAGGCTACTGTTTTATAGTAGTTCTCACTCCCCACTGCTTTTCTTCTTCTATTCCCCTTTGTTTTGCAGAGTCGTCTGCGGCTGTTGCAGGACCCTCCACTGCGGACCGAGGTAAGAGAATCGCGGACTAGATAGCGGTCCACCCAGGCACCAGTTCTATTATTAGATGTACCCCGATACTCTCAGATACTCTACTATTCATTTCTTTTTGGGTCTGGCTTCGGCCAGCTGGTTGTATTTGATTAGTGAGCTGGGAGAGACATATGTATTATTGAGAGTTACTTTCTGCACCTTGCTTTTCTGCTTTATCTGAGATGTATTAGTTACTGTTTAGCTCTGTTTATGCTCTTTTATTATATCATCCATACTTGAGCAGGTTACCAGCGCTTCGTATACACGGGAAATTCTGTGTATACGGCGGATCTGTAGACGGGCCCGGGTTCTGGTTTACACCCGGGGCGTGACAATCTCAAAGCTCAAAAGCACAACTCAGTCGGAAAAGATCCACGACTCAATCAGATCGGTATCTCAAAGCTCAACTATCTCACAACTATGTCGGAGAACCCTCAACGACTCAATCTGATAATGTACGACCCGTGGCTGAGTCGGGAAACCTCCACGACTCGATCTGCCAGAACCCCCAAAACTCTCAAAGCTAAGTGGGAGAACCACCTCCACCACTAAATCAGGACACGACCCATGATCTAGAGTAAACCCATCAATCCCAACAAGGAGGAGCGATTCTCAAGACACTAGAAACTCAACATACAATGCACCAAAAATTCGCTCGGCCCTCTGGCACGAGCGTACATGCAATCTGAACCAACTCAACCCCTCAGGGTGCTCACAATATTTTAAAACCATTTTTAAAACTCAGTTTTTCATTAAAACCGGTCCGACGATTTTTAAAACGGTTCAGATGTCCATCTAATGCTGACTAACCATGCAATCTAGTATCAAATCATGCCTAGATCATGCTAAAAATATTAGGGGCTCATAAAGGTCTTCCTACAATTTTCTAGGCAACTATCAGATTTAACAGATATAAAAATAGTAAACTATACATGCTCAACATGCATACAGAAGCTTTAGGGGGCATCCCATAAATCTTGAAGAAATTCCAACCCACCTGGAAAGCTTTCTGCAGGCTATCGATGAAGTCGGGGTCGCGCCGAAATCACGATCTGACGAAAAACTAAAACTGCGCCTCGCGCGCGCGCGCACTGTCGCGCACCTCGGAAAGATCCCCGGAGCTCAACCAGCAAGCTAGAGTCCACTACAAACTCCCCGCGCACCTCGACTCCCTCTCGTCCAACTCGCAGCATGTGCACATGCATGCATGCTGCCTCGGCCCCGCGCAGTAACCAGCCCAAAAAAAATCCAAAGCAGCACAAAAATCTGCTCTCAAGTCAACAACTAGCAGGGAAAGAGAGAAGAAAGAATCCAATTTCAACACAATAAATTACTCCAAAACCACACAATAAATCCAAAAGCCCAACTAGAAGTACTTGCCAACTTACCTTGTACATAGCTCGACGCGCGCGCGGCTCCACCGGACTCCAAGCAGCAGGAATTCCCAAGTTGCACTCTTCTTCTTCTCCTTCACCTCCTTGCTTTCTTCCTTTCTTTTCTTTCCTTCGGTTAGGTGGAGAAGAAGCAGGGTGAAAGCTTGTATAAATAGACCACCTATGGGCAAACACATAAAGGATGTGAAATTACCAAGTTGCCCTCCAAAATATCCAAGTCTGTAGCCAAAACTGAGCTTCCTGTGTGCCGGGTACCGGTACCCTAAGCTGGGTACCGGTACCACCCCTTGAGTTCCAAAACTAATTAGCTAGTTCCGGAACTCAATGGCTGGTTCCGGAACCAGCTAATTAGTTCCGGAACCCAGCAGCCCATGAGTACTCCCAGCCTGCAGAAACTCCCAAAACTCCGCCGCCGACTCGCTTTTCACCCCGGAAGCTTCCGCAACACTCAGAAATCTCCCGAACCCCGCTGTAAACATAAAATACACATGTTCCAAAAATTTCAGATTTTTCTGTGAACAATTGCGGAATCGGTGCTTAATACAAAACCCGTTCTCTACACCGCGCGCCCGTGCGGCACCCTCTTATGGTCTCTCCTCCACTCTTGGATAGTATGCTCATCATCTCCATAAAAAAAAAACCCATCAACAAAGCCAACCCAAGCTTTCTCTCTCTCTCACTTGAAAAATAATACATCTTCACTTCAACAATTTCTTCGCGCACGCTCCGCTCGGCTCCCAATGGCTACTAGCAAAAGATCCGCGCAGTCAAGACGATCAAAATCCTTTTTTCCCACACCTCAATTCTTCTTCTTCTTCTCCTCCTTCCATTTCTTCTCATTCCTCTGTTTGAGGAAAAATCCTCTGTTCTTGTTTTGGAGGAGACGATGACATGGCAAGGTGCTAATTAGTGCTAATTTGAGGTGCTTGGTGCATGGTGCATGGTGCATGGTGAACAAGAAACCCAACACTCTCTCCAAACACCAACACCAACACTAATTCTATACACCCTCTTAATTCCTCTTTCTTTCTTTACTCTTTCTTTCTCTAATTTCCCTCTCTCAGACAATATAATCAACTTAATTAATTAATTAAATAATCAATCTTAAGCCACTCCAACTCACTTTTTGCCCTCGGGGCCTCCGCATCAGTCCAGAACTTCCCGAACTTTACTGTAAATTGAAAATACACATGTTCCAAACCTTTTCCAATTTTTTTTTTTTCCGCATGCAACAGTGGAGTCGAGGCTCAAACAAACCAGTCCTCTAACGGCGCAGAAAGCCCGGAAAACTCTGATTCAAGCTGGGGCTTCTGCGTCGACCCGAGTCAACTCGAAATCATCTGCAAACAAATATGGAACACGTCCGAGGCGATTTCTCCGCACCATGCCATCTTGCGAGGTCGGTACACTCCACCAAGTCCCGGTACTCTACACTCCCCCCTCCTTTAAAAAGGTTTCGTCCTCGAAACCAAAATAAATCCGTAACTCATGAGGGTGTCTCAAATCAAATGGGAAAAGGAATACTGAACTCATCATCAGGCTCTCAAGTGGCCTAACTCACTCATCAAGATGGCTCCACTGAACCTTCACTCACGGTAAAACTCAACTGCATAATTCTTCTCAAGCAAGAACTTGCATCAGCTGCTCCTAATAACTCAAATCCTCAACCAAACCGAGGCTGTGAAACTTAAAACATGTAGGTGATAACAGATACTTCTTCCAGTCAAATAAATACTCACGGCCAAGCTCCCCGCGTAAACCCAAATCTACATATCCCTGCGGATAGTGGCTTCCACAACTCATGGTTTCCAAGCCAAAACTCTACGCCTACAATTGGCATATAATCTCCGTTGCTCCTTAGCAACTAAATGCTCAAGTACCTTAATTACATCACTCACATCCATACACAGGGAAAAGATCAACTCCTAGCTCTCAATTCAAAATTCCAAAAGTGGTAACCACTGATCGAACACCTCATTCCAAAGTTGCACTGCTCGCCTAAACAAGGTGTACCTGACCATAACGTCTATGCCGGGATAATGATATACTAAATCAATCATACAGCTTTAATAACTCTGTCCACCGGCGTTGCCTCGACCCAAATCCTCCTAAGTAACCAGGTACTTCAGGCTCAAGGATCTCTGAATAACTCCATGATCTCTCTATCACAGGCAATATCTGTATCAATGCTGGTATCCTCCTCTGCTTTGCCTTTTTTCAAGCTACACTAGCCTTGCATAGTCCAAGAGCTCCTGATCTCCGTCACTAACATACGTCTACGCCCAACCCAAATGGTATCACTCATCGTTGGGTCCTCTATCACCTTTATAGCTGAGATCACATAGTCGAAACACAGAATCTTCCAAAGTCAAGCACAAACTTCCTTAACTTGGCAAACAACTTCTCTCTCTCCGAAGTTGCAGCACTATCCTCAAGTGCTATCTCACCTCGGAATCCAATCCTAAAATAATCAATCAACCGGCCCAATATAACTCAAACTCAACCACTGGCACGGCAACTCAATGTAGAGCTGAAACTCACGCTGGTACAATAGCCCAGTTCAAGTACTGCCGGAATACACAATTCCTCAAATCCAAAAAGGCCGCCAGGCCTTAGTCAATCCACTTGACCTTGCCGTAAGCCCATAATGCCCCCATCGGGTTCAAAACTCTATCAAGAACAACCCTCAGCTGTAAAGTTCCATAGTGCTTCCAATCTCCCACAAAGGGCATCAACCCAAACACGATCCAATTCTGTCTGTGCTCAAATCGCCATGGAACCCTCACCGTTGTGCACTCACAACGAGGCATCTCTGCCGGGTATCAACGGCGTGGTATCATATCCAGCATATCAATCTCTCGGATCCTCACTGTCGTGCTCCCACGACGTGGTACTGGTCACTCAGACCTCTCGATCCATCAAATCCCGCAACTGCACCATCAACTCTCTCTAAATCTCGCAGGTAACACTCCAGGGGTGCTGCCGAAGTCGGCGCGGTTTCCAAAACCATACCAACCACTAATTCGATCTGGAACCGGACCCGCACGTGCACAAGCCAACAGTCTAACCCTGACCCACACGAAGCCACCCCTGCTCTACTAAACACGTGCAAGCGGTATCGACATCAAACAATGCTCCAACACTGACAACCGTCAGCAGAACCTCGCCTGGCAAGATGCAATCCACTATCCTGGCGTCCTCAACCAGCTACACAATCTCATCCACTAGATGCTGGTGGCCAACGCTCAATCTATCTCGGCGTCACGGCTCTCTCAGCCTGTCGGTAAGTCGGATGAACCTCTACATCCAGAAAAAGGGGTAGAGGGGTGCCGTCGCAAGCGGCAAATCCAAGAGCACCACTCTGGGACACTCTGCCTGAAGATGTCCTGACTATACACATGAAAAGCATCGCCCTCTCCCTGAGGTCTGTAATGACACGACTTTTCTAGTGATATTTTACCCTCCTGCTAATAGAGTATAAGTTAGAGAAAATTAAATTATCGTGTTCTTTTGAGTTGACTAACACACGGTGCGGGTATTTTTCGGTGATAGAGCTCGAAAAACGATGAACGGCGGTGCAATCGGATCTAAAATCTGACTTACGGATCTCCCGGAATGGGGTTTTGAAGGTCGCGGTAACCGTAGGGTGCATCGGAATCCGTGCAAGAGATCTGGCACGCTTTTCGAGAAATCTTAGAATTATCTCGTGAGAATAGATATTTATTGTTAAATAATAAATATCCGAATATTGGAGTTTTTCCTTCTTACGTACGTATGAAAAAGAATAAAATAAAATAAAATAAAAGAAAATAAATTAAATAATAAAAGGATAATTATACCCCGTTTACCGAAAGGAAAATCCTAGTTTTAAAAGATCGTCTCCTCAAACCCTTCCCTCTTGTGCATACCGAAGACCAAAAATAAAACCCTAGTTCGGAGAAGAGAAAAGAAAAGAGAACCCTAACCGGAGGAGAAAAGAAGGAAAGAAGGAGAAAGCGGAGGGACCCGATCGCCCCGATTGACGTGCCGGAGACTGGAGAACGAGACGCCATCATCTACGGGGAGCAGATCCGGATCCCCAACGCCGCGAGGGACAAGATCGATTCTTTAATCACGATAGATCGAGGTTAGCGATAGTTATTTCTTTTGGTCGGAGTAATCGGGGGTTTTTCGTGTTCTTTTAAGGTCGTTTTAATTGGTACATTGATCACGGGTTCTTGATTTTGGTTTTTGATTAATGTTTTGTACGCGTTCTTGACCGGGTTTAATCATGGTTTTCAATCGGTCTTGATCGGAGGTTTGATCGGGTTTCCGATCGATGTTTTGTTTGTTCTTCGATCAATGGTTTAATCGTTAGAATTACCGCGGATTTGTTTGGGGTTAATTGGGTGTTTCGTCGGAGCATGGGGGAGTTAACGGAAGGCCGCCGCCGCCGTTGTTAAACGGGAGGCCGCCGCCGCCGTTATCATGTTCGCGGGGTCGTCGCCGGAGTCGCACGGGAGCGAAAACGGAGAAGAAACCGCGAAACGGAAGCGAAAACGGAGAAGAAAACCGCGAACGGGGGGTTACTGTTCAAGACCGTACAGCGCGGTCCATGGCCCCGGGCGTGCACCCGGTGCACGCCCCCGCAGCGCGGAAGTGCAGACCCGGCGCACGCCTTCGTGCGCTGGCCCGGCCCGCGGAGCGCGGTGCACGCCTCAGCGTGCACCCGGTGCGCGACGCCGCTGCCGGAAGGGATGAACCCGGTGCGCGCCAGCGCCGTGCGCGGCCCGGCCCATCCCGCAGGGTGCACGCTTCCTGGGTGCACCCGGTGCACGCCGCGCAGCCGCCCGATGCGCAGACCCGGTCTACGCCTGCTCCGTGCACCACCCGTCAGCCCGGAAGTTCGGTAGCTCCGTTTTGGTCCGTTCTTCACCGTTTTGAGCGCCGTTTTCACTGTTGGGATCACCGTTTCTGCCGTTTTCTTGGCATGGCTACTCGAGGACATTTAAGCCACCATTTCACCATGTCATGTGCTTATTTCGCCGTCGCTCCGCGCCTGGACAAAATCGTCGGGGTTGCGCCGTTGGGTCTTTTTCTCATCGTTTTCGCCGTCGGGGTCTTCTCGGCTTGACTGTTGACGTCCCGAGTTGGCTACCGGCTGAGAATTGGGTTTTGTTGGATTTTCGTTAGCGGTTTTGGGTTCCGATGGAGTTCGCGATGATAGAGTTGCGATCCGGTCGTTGTTAACCATCGGTTTTACCGTCAGAGATCCGGTTTTATCGGAGTTTTACGGTTTTACTTGACAAGTTTTGACTCGTTGATTTTTGTTTGACGTCGCGGTACTCTGGGCACAGTGATTTCGGTTTTTCGTGGGTTTATTGTTACAGTGGTTGGGACCACAGATTTTACCTTTTTAGGGTAAAGTGTTAAATTGTGCTTTTGGTTATTTTATTAGGCAGCGTGAAGTTCTGACTGCTTAGGAGGGTCGCGGGAGCAGTCGTTTATCTTCATTCCAGGTGGGTACTCGTGCAATAAGTGCAGTAAGTGCAATAAGTGCAATATGTCATCGTAAAAGTGTAATAACCTGTCTAATAAAGTAGATGAGATGTTTAACTTGATTTAACCTTTCGCATAAATATGTACCGGATCTTCTGTTATTAACTGTGGCGACTAAGTGTCGCGATGATCGTACACGCCAGTTTCGGCTATCATGTTTTTAGATGCTGCACGTACACAGGCGGATGGCCTCCGCATGGGTGTACTGTCACGCCCCGCGGTCGAAACTGCGACCCGGGCTCGCCAACAGATCCGCAACCTATGCGGAACCCTGCATAAGCGAACCGTCCAACCTGCAAAGTATCATCTAATAACTAAATAGATATCAGAGCTGAAGAAAAACTGCTGTAATAAAATTCTGAATCACTGTACAACTGAAAATAAAAGTACAATATCCATCTCCCAAAAATAATGATACAATAATCCGATCCACCAAAAACTGTAATATAAGTAAAAACCACCTATACAGCATCTATAAATCCAAAATGGGAGATAAACTAAAATAATAAAATACAACTGTGTACAGTGAAACCCACAATCCGGGTTGGTACATCTATCCCACTGTAGAAATCAACACTGGTAGGGATATCTCGCGACTCCCTCGCCTCGAACCGTCAACTGAAAGATCAGCAACTCCCGCAGCAGACACTGCAAAACAAAGGGAGGAAAGAGGAAAACAACAATGGGGGTGAGAACCACTAGTAAAACTAGTAGCCTCCCCATGTGGGTAAAGCCTCAAACCCCGACGTACCCACTAAGTCTACCAGAGGCAAAAGGAGTAAGAGAGGTGGTAAGCTATAAATAGAAATAATGATAAGAGGAAGCTACCACTAGTATGCCTCTAAATGCGGTATCAAACGAAATGACTGTATGAATGCATCAGAAAATAGTATCTGTCCAAATAACCCAATCATGTGCCACCAGTAAAACTGGCATTGCCTGCTCAGCGGAATCTGCACACAAGGCTCGAAACCGCGGGATCGGCCCGCACGGCTCGCATCCCAAAATAAGTATCAGACCGGCACACAAGGCTGGGTCCGAAAAGCCTACCTCCGGAGTGGCACTCGAGGGGAGCGACCCACACGAGTAAAGTATCTCAGTAACAAGTATCTCTGTATAGCAGGACTTGATCATGACTATGATCAAAGTGGGAAAATCCTTCCACTAATGAAACCCCGATCCCCAATCTGGTGCAATAATACTGAATAAGTGGGAAGCTCCATCCACTAGAGAAATCTGATACCCAATCTGATGCATAAGTAAACATCCGGTCAACCGCCCAATATCCGCGATCGCCGCAACACCCCACAAGTCCAAAATCTGATAAAGTAAACAACATCTCGCTAACCGCCTAATGTCCGCGGTTACCACAATGCCCCACAATCCATAATCGAGTCTAACATGTCCCAGACTCAATGGCCTCAACTACACTATCCTGAACCCCTGCTCTAACTCGAGCAACATGCATTTGAATAAAAAGGAGAACAGCTAAACATGGTTTCTCCTAAGTCAGATTCCAATATGAAAGTGTAGCAGAAAAAGGTGGCATATCTAGATGTCCATACAAGCATGCAAGTGTCCTCATGTAGAATGAAAGAAAGGCATTTAACGGTGTTCTTACACAGATCAGATCATGAATAGTATATACTCTCCTAAAGAATAACCCACACAGAACATAGGTTAAAGAACATCATTAACCATTAACATCACCTAAAGGAGTACAACACTTATCAAATCTCACATTCTCACATGGATATGCTAAAGATCATTTAACATCACTTAAACATGGACATTCAATCAAGTATCACCAATGAATAGACTAAGGTTCAACAACTTTCATTGATCTCACATAGGATGAACATAGGATCTACCAACAACATCCAATCTCATTTGGAGGAATTAGGAGTCATGAACAAAGCCTAGTCTCATAAGGAATAGGCCTCAACTCACGATGATAACCATCTTTTTATGAATGAACTAGGAATCAAAAGCATAGGTCATTCTCACATCGACTAGATCAATAACCAACAACAACACCCATTTTCACATAAACTAGATCAAAGATCAATCAACTCATTATTCTCACATAGATAGGTTATGAATCAACATCTATGCCCAACATCACACATTGTAGGTTAAGGATCATCAAAACCAACTACTCTCATATAAGCCATTCTCAAATAAATCAACAAGTCCTTCTCACATAAGCAACCAAGCACTTCTTACATAACCCCATCAAGTCCTCACATAAGTCAATCAACCATTCACATATAACTATCACCATCATTCTCACATAATTATGTTAACCATTCATCATAGGGTGTAGGTTAAAGATTAATTTTCCCATTATCCTCACATAACATAGGTTTAAGGATGATCACTTATAATCAATTTCATATGAAGTAATGCAACATCAATTAAACTATTCATTCACTCATGTATACAATGAGGATCAATTAACTTAATCTAAACATGGACATTCAAGCATATTATACCAAGGAGAAGAGAACATCAACCACAATGCCATGAGGGAAACCAATAGCCTGAGTGGGTAAATCGATGTTTTCGGCAAAGCACAACCACCCACCTGAAACTTGACGATCCACTGCCCGCTGTAGCTGAAATTTGGCGTGAGTAATCCTTATCCTCCCAAGAGTCCGATGCCACGAAAATCATCCGAATCCGCCTCACGGATTGGGCACAATCACTAAAACAATGCACACCGCGCAATCAAATTCCAGAATTTCAGCAATTGAAATTAAGTTTAAGAAGATGTAAGTGCAGCCCCAAATACCTCAAGATGAAGTTCCAAGCAGTAAATCAAAGATATCCTCTTTCATACAAACACCTTCAAGTCCTCAAAAATCCACCATTAATTTCCCCTTAACATTCAAATACAACAAATGTCACAATGCTGTTCAAAACTGCTAACATAAACTTGGTGGCATTTCCAAGCTTAATTAGGGGCTTTTCCAAAGGGATTCATCCACAGCTCAAAAAAGAGAATTTTCTCACCTTGAAGTTAAGAAGAAGTACCAACTTGAATTTCTGAAAAAGACCTTATATCCACAAAGTTATCTGCATTCCAAGGTGAATTGCTCAAATCAAGACTAAAACAGGGACTGCAATAAACCTTATAACAACACTTAAAAAGATCATTAAAGTTACCTAATTAAACGTGCTCCAAATCCTGCAAGAGAGGTACCATTGGATTCCTTGTCGAGAGTAGATACAAATTGAGCTAAAGAACTCCAAATTTCATGCTCGGATGAAGGAGAAAACCCATAAAAACTTTGAACTATCCACCAAGTTCCATCTGTACCTGACTGTAGCAAGGTGCTCCAAAGAACATGCATAAACCCTAATAAAAACTCAGATATGGGGAAACTGATACATACCAATATTGTAGATCTTCGAGTTCTGGAAATTTCCCCGCAAAAATCATCCAAATATTCCACTCCTTCAATTCAGCAAGGCCAAAATACCACAGACTGCCCAAAATTCTAGGCTGAAACAAAGGGTTCCAAAGATAGCCTTAAAACTCTGTGAAAACATGAGATCTGAGGGGAGAGTCGAATATAAAGATTGTAGCCTTACCTCTTGTGAAAACGTAGAACCAAAAATGAGCTCAAAAGTCCAAGAAATGAGTCCAGGTGAATTTTTGCACTGAAATGTGACGGAGGAGGCTGTGAAGTAGCAATGGTGATGTCCTCAAGTGTTGATGGAGAAGATGATCCAAATGGCCTCCAAAAATCCTCCAAAAATCCAGTGTTGTAGTAGAGTTGATGAAGAAGCTCTGCTAAACAAACCCCACTGAGAAAAGCTCTCCAAAAGGTCTAACATAGAGGATGAAATTCCATTTAAAAGTCAAGAAGATGAAGCTGCTGAAAAAAACCCCTCTGTTGCTATAGTGCCGGGCCGGCCCGCGGCCGCAATGCGGGCCGCCACGCGGCAACCATCCAGCGGCCGCGCCAGCCGCTGGATGCCCGCCACGCGTCGCGCCCCGACAGGGCAATCGCGCCCGCGAATGGGCGCGCGACGCGTGGCGGCCCCTTATCCGCCCGCGCCCGAGGGTGCCCGCGCCTCTGCCCTGTTACGGAATTTGAGTTGGCGTAATTTCGTGAAAGGTTCAAGTCTTGAAGATTGAAGGTGAAGAAGGTTGGATCGTTTAACTCAATCTCAAGAAAGAAGAATTCAAAAGGATCAGGTATGTTTAACTAAAGATTTTTGGTGATCCGAATACTTCTTGTAGTGTAGAAACACCTGGAAGAATTTTTCATTGCATAAAAATCAAAAAAACTGGACATGGGACATGTTCAGGATCCGGATCAGACATTCCAATCCGGATCTCGAAGGGTGTTCGTTCATACACTGGTTCAATCCGGATCGCAGCATCTCATGATCCGGATCCCGAACACGAGTTTTACCTTTTTACTAGCACGATCCGGATCAGGATTTGCAATCCGGATCCCGAACGTTGATGTTTGGTGAAACTGTATGAACGATCCGGATCAGCCATTTCGATCCGGATCCCGAACTATTGATTTTCTGGAAACCGTCTTTCTTGCTACTGCAATCCGGATCGCCGAAATCCGATCCGGATCGCCGTCCGTAAAATTTCCAGAAATGGTAGGTTTTTGATTCTTATCTCCTTCCTAGGGTTTCTAACCTATAAATAGACCCTATGATTCTTTTTCTAGGGTTAAGGAAAATAGCTGTCATAATCAAATATCATCTTATACGGCTCTAGATCCACATATAGAGAAGAAAGGAAATTATTAGATATTACTCTATGTTTCTTCATCTATATTGATTAGTTTGATTCTAGGTTTTCATACTCACATCTTGAGTTGAATCAAACTAATGAATACTTAGATGGTATTTCCTATCTATCTTTGATCTAAGTATTCGGCGGATCATCACCACCCAAAAACAACGATTTACCCCAAAATCGGCGCGTGGACTCGCGTGTCATTGTGGATTCAAGGTTCAACCGCTCTCGTGGATTCGGAGCGAGGTACGTTCGTGGATTCGAAGCGTGCTACTGGGTGAAGACCGTGGATTCGGTCAGACGTCGTGGACTCGACGTTGGACGCCGTGGATTCGGCGTTGGGCGCAGATCGTGGATTCGAGACGCGTTGCGGAGCGAGCGGAGAAGATCAACTAGGAGCGTATGGAAAAGGTTGAGTCGTCTGTGAGTACGGTATATCACCTTGTACGTGTTTAATTCTAGTGGATTTCACCGTGTTATCGGTCCCGTGGTTTTTTACTCCGGTTTGGAGTTTTCCACGTAAAAATCTTGCGTGTTCATTTATTTTTCCGCATTGGGTTTTTATTGCGCAATGATTTTTTGAGTGTTTATTGTTTACACCTATTCACCCCCCTCTAGGTGTTTTTTCCCCTATTTAGATCTATATTACATATAACCCAACAAGTGGTATCAGAGAGGGAATAGGGTTGTAAACAATGGTTGAAGGTGGAAACATCAACAGACCCCCATTCTTCGATGGAACAAATTATGCGTACTGGAAAGTACGGATGAAAGCCTTTTTAATTTCCATCGACGAACGGGTGTGGCAATCAATTGAATTAGGATGGTCTAATCCAACTGAATTTATTGGTGATGTTCGCACCATCAAACCTAGGTCGAAATGGACCAAGGAAGAGTTAGATTCATCTTCTTACAATGGCAGGGGGATTAATGCTATTTTTAATGCCTTATCTCAAACTGAATTCTCTCGCGTCTCGGCATGTGAGACTGCGAAAGAAATCTGGGATGTTCTTCAGGTTACACATGAGGGAACTAACCTCGTGAAGATTCAAAAGCTGCAAATGCTTATGAGCATATTTGACTCCATTTTTATGGCAGAAAATGAATCTTTCACGGACTACTATACACGATTGCAAGACATCGTAAATTCATGTGTTAACCTGGGAGAGAAGATTCCAGAATTTAAAGTTGTAAGAAAGATCTTAAGAACTCTTCCTGAACGATTTCGCCCAAAGGTTACAGCCATTGAAACTATTAAACACCCGGACGAAATGCGTGTAGAAGAATTAGTTGGTTCATTACAAACTTATGAAATGACATTTACTACTAACTATTCTTCGGGAAAGGCATCCTCTTCTAAGTCTTCAGGTTATGCTTTGAAAACAACAAAGGAAGAAGACACAGATTCATCCTCCTCAAACGATGACGAGAACCTATCTATGGAGGAATTTGAGAAGCAGCTCGCTCTCTTGACAAGGAAGTTTCGCCGCAACTTTCGAAGGGGTAATTCGAGTAAAACTCCATCCTTCGGAAAGTCGAAGAAAGGCAAGGGTACTTCAAGTTACAAGTCAAGAAAGCAAGAGAACTTTTCAAAGGATAAGAAAAGTTCAGAGGGACAAGTCCAATGCTTCAAGTGCCGAGGATACGGCCATATCTCAACGGAGTGTCCAACTAAGAATCCGTCGAAGAAGAAAGTGATGCAAGCCGTCACTTGGGATGACAACTCAACGTCAAATGAGTCATCCTCAAGTGATGAAGAAGAAAGCGTAACGGCATTCCATGCGTCCACATCTTCACCATTCATGTGCTTAATGACAAGTACATCCGACTCGCTGTCCAACTCCACTGTTGAAAAGAATGCAACGGACAATGAATCGGATGATTCGGAAGGTGAAGATTTTGTTTTAGCCTACCACAGACTTTTGAAGGATTCAAAGAAACTGGCTAAGCAAAACAAGAGTTTGAGAGGGAGATTGCATGATCTCGAAGAAGAAGCAAAAAGGGCAACTTCTCTCTCAAACGCTCTTGAAGTGGAAAGGGAAAATCTGATAAAAGCAAATGTTTTCCTTCAAGAGTCCAATGAGCAACTCGAGAAGAATTATATAGATATGGTGAACAAAGCGAATTACTTCTTGAAGCTCTACGGCGAGGCCCGATAGGAAAAATTGGAAATGACAAAGACCATTCTCCAACTCAAGGATGACTTGCAGCGTTTTTCATCAGGAAGGAGTAAGTTGGATAAGCTTCTTGGTCTTGGTCAATCAAACAAGTTCGGCCTCGGATACAATCGAACTAAAGACGATTTTAGTTCGGTTGGGACAGTTTTCGTGCCTCAGTCGGTATCTCCTCCTCCGACACCGGAATTCACGACAACCAACGACAACAAGCCTACTTCACCCTCTTCGGAATCGTCAAGCACAAAGGTATGTTTTCGTTGTAATTTTGCAGGGCACATTGAAAGAAATTGCAAGATTGGAGCTCAAAGATCAAATCAACCACATCTTGCAACTGCTACCAATAAGTTCACTCCCCGGAATTCAAAGAAGGACTTTTCAAAAGAAAAGAACATTGGTAATACTTCAAACAAGACGATGACAAAAGAAAAAGATCAATCATACAAGACGTCTTCATTAAGGAAAATTTCTCAACCATTGCCAACATACTCCAAAACTCAAAAGGTTTGGGTATGCAAAGGTGAAATCCTTCCTTGTCTTTAATCGTTCTACGATTAAATGTTGTGTAGTTTATGTAGACTATTTTTCTTTCTTTGGACCGACCCGTCAACCATCTTTGGGAGGAAAATGGTTTATTTTTTTATTGGTTGATGATTTCTCTAGGTATTCTTGGGTAGCATTTTTAAAAGAGAAAGCTGATACGTTTGATTCTTTTCACGAGATTTGACTTCGTATTATGATTGAAAAGAATGAAAAGATCATTCGTGTTAGAAGTGATAGAGGTGGAGAATTCATAAATTCAAAATTCATTGATTTTTGCACTTCCAATGGCATTAAACATGAATTCTCGGCACCCTATACACCTCAGCAGAATGGTGTTGTTGAGCGCAAAAACAGGGTTGTTCAAGAGATGGCGCGTGTGATGCTTCATAGCCGAAATTTACCGCTATATTTTTGGGCTGAGGCTGTGAACACCGCTGTCTATGTCATTAATCGAGTGTATTTGCGCCCAGGAACTTTAAATACACCATATTAGCTGTGGTTTAGTAGAAAACCGGATATCAAATACTTTCGTATCTTTGGGAGTCGATGTTTTATTTTGCGTGATCGCGAAAATCTTGGTAAGTTCGATTCTCGAAGTGACGAAGGGATCTTTTTGGGTTATTCTACGAATAGCAGAGCATATCGGGTATTTAACATGGAATCTAAAACGATTGTAGAATCGATAAATGTTAAAGTAGATGAAGCTTTTCACTTTGCATCTGAAAAATCTACCCTCGATATCTCTCGAGATGATGATACACCTGCCATTGCATCTTCTCATGATAATACTTCCAATATTAATGATGCATCTAATGGTTCTTCAAGTTTATCTGATGTGCAGGAATCATCTCGTGTACCTCCGAGTACTCCGTTACCTCAAACGTTACGCATCTCCAAGGATCATCCGGAATCGAATATTATTGGAGATCCATAAGAAGGAGTTAGAACTCGGAGGCAGTTGGTTTGTGGATTCGCTTGCTACGTATCTTTAATCGAACCAAAGAACATAGATGAAGCTCTTCAGGATGACTACTGGATTGAAGCAATGCAGGAAGAGCTCCATCAATTTGAGCGAAACAAAGTCTGGGAATTAACGAAGCCTCCAAAGCAACATAATGTGATAGGTACCAAATGGATTTTCAAGAACAAGAAAAATGAGGATGGTACTATCATCAGGAACAAGGCACGATTAGTTGCTCAAGGCTACTCTCAAGTAGAAGGTATAGACTTTGATGAAACTTTCGCCCCTGTAGCTAGACTCGAGTCCATTCGTATACTATTTGCTATTGCTTGTCATTTTAAAATCAAATTATTTCAAATGGACGTTAAGAGCGCGTTTCTAAAAGGGTTTTTAAATGAGGAAGTTTATGTGGCTCAACCGAAAGGTTTTGTAGACCGTAAACAACCTAACCATGTTTTTCGTTTGAAAAAGACTCTTTACGGTCTGAAACAAGCACCGCGAGCATGGTACGAAAGGTTGACAAAGCACCTTTTGGAGAAGGGCTATACTCAAGGGGGAGCTGACAGGACTCTCTTTGTGAAGCATTATCAAAACAATTTCATTGTAGCACAAATCTATGTCGATGACATTGTATTTGGCGCAACAAGAGATAATGATGCTTCTAAATTCGCGGATACCATGGAAAGCGAATTTGAGATGTCCATGATGGGCGAATTGACTTATTTTCTTGGATTACAAATTAAACAAAATGATGAAGGTATTCACTTGTGTCAATCCAAGTATGCAATGGAGTTGGTTAAAAAGTTTGACTTAGAAAATTCGAAGGATTTTCCGACTCCAATGGGAACTAGCCACAAGGGACTTGGAAGTGAATCACATAGTGAGAATGTAGACGAGAAACTGTATCGCAGTATGATTGGAAGTCTACTTTACCTCACGGCTAGTCGCCCGGATATATCCTTTAGTGTTGGGATTTGCGCGTGATATCAATCAGCACCAAAGGAGGTTCTGTAAGACCCGGTCTTTCCTAAACCCTTCTTGTCACCCTCTTCTTGTAATGTCCAACCGAGGGCCTCATTTTTGGTGTTTTTTCGGACAGACCGTCGGGGCCCGCAAATAATTTTAGGCGGTAGAGCTCGCGGAGCGGAGCACGCGGGCGCGATCGGTTTCATTTTCCGACCTCTGGTATGATCAGAATTAATTCTCGAAGTTGGGGCCCCCTTGGGCGTTCCGGGATCCGTGCTGGCGACCCGCACGACTTTTAAGGTAAACCCTAACTTTTTAATATTTATAGCCGGATGGGAATGGGAATTAGGGTTCATTCCTTTGGCCGTCTCTTTTCTTTTACTTCTTCCCTCGTAGCCGCCGGCAACGAGTAACCGAGGACTCGGGCGAGGGTGGACTGGTGGGGCGAGCGGACGATCCCTCTCCTTCCTCCTCTTTCACGCATCAAGGTGAGTCGGGGGTGCGTCTTGTTTGGTTTTTTTTTTTTTTATTTCCTTTTGTTTGTGGTCACGAGGAGGGAGGGGGGGCGGTGCCGTCGCGCACCGCCGCGCGCGGGGCCGGCCGCGGGTGGGGCGCCCGCGCGGGCCGCGCGGGATCGCCCCGCACCGCGGGCAGCGCACCCGCACGGCGCCTGGCCGCGCGGGGCCGCCCGCAGGTGGGGCGCCCGCGCGGGCTGGTGTCGCGCGGGGTCGCCCCTCACCGCGGGCAGCGCGCCCGCGCGGCGCCTGGCCGCGCGGGGCCGCCTGCTGGTGGGGCGCCCGCGCGGGCTGGTGCCGCGCGGGGGTCGCCCCGCACCGCGGGCAGCGCGCCCGCGCGGCGCCTGGCCGCGCGGGGCCGCCCGCAGGTGGGGCGCCCGCGCGGGCTGGTGCCGCGCGGGGTCGCCCCGCACCGCGGGCAGCGCGCCCGCGCGGCGCCTGGCCGCGCGGGGCCGCCCGCTGGTGGTGCGCCCGCGCGGGCTGGTGCCGCGCGGGGTCGCCCCGCACCGCGGGCAGCGCGCCAGCGCGGCGCCTGGCCGCGCGGGGCCGCCCGCTGGTGGGGCGCCCGCGCGGGCTGGTGCCGCGCGGGGTCGCCCCGCACCGCGGGCAGCGCACCCGCGCGGTGCTCGGCCGTGCGGGGCCGCCCGCAGGTGGGGCGCCCGCGCGGGCTGGTGCCGCACGGGGTCGCCCCGCACCGCGGGCAGTGCGCCCGCGCGGCGCTCGGCCGCGCGGGGCCGCCCGCACGAGGGGCGCCCGCGCGGACTGGTGCCGCGCGGGGTCGCCCCGCACCGCGGGCAGCGCGCCCGCGCGGCGCTTGGCCGCGCGGGGCCGCCCGCAGGTGGGGCGCCCGCGCGGGCTGGTGCCGCGCGGGGCTGTGCCCAGGCGGAGTGTGCGCCGCACGGGCCGGTGCCGTGCGGGGAACTCCGCCGCACGTTGTTGGGAGTCGATGTGAGTTTCGGACCCCTAAGTCTTGACTTGCCCGTGTTCCTTCAGGAGTGCGGCACGCTGTTGGCGACTGGTGCACGGACGCGGACGGGACGAACGCTGGACGACGCACACAAGGTGGGTACATTCCCGGGGATTGTGGGAATAGGAATTTACTGATAGAAATAGTATGTTGGGGCACATGTTGAATTGTTAGTCTCCTTCTGTTTATGCGCTAACCCTGTTATATTATTGTACCTAATATCAATCTGAGGCTCAAGTTTTGCTACACGCACACCAGCGGTTTGGCCACCGCAAGGGTGTGCTTTTCCGGAAAAGTGGTACGTTGACCCGTGTACCCCAGCGACGGTGGCGTTAGGAATGGGGGCCCTCATGGGTGGGGGGTGTGAGCGGTGATGTCGAGGCAGGTGCTCGACGGCCGAGGCAGGTGCTCGGCGGTGGACACCGGGGTAGGGGCTCGGTGCGGTGGTCGGGAAAGGTGCCCGGTGTTGTTTTGATACAGGGTGTGGTTATCGCTGACGATATATGAGAGGGACGACGATATATGAGAGGGACGGGTGCTCCGGTTTTTGTGGTTTGCCCTATTTTGTTTCTCTTTTGCTTATCATACTATTTCTAGTCACTGACTTCCCACTCCGTGACAGGTTCGTCCAGGGGCGAGTGCTAGGGCACCGGTGAGGCCGCGAGAGTGCTGTCTGACTTTTAGTGACTTCAGATATAGTGACTCTTCTTTCCCTTTTCCTTTATTACTCATGCTAGTTAGTTGTGGATTGCGACACCCCCGTGGGGTCGAAGTGGATGTTGCCTTTTCCCTTTTTCGAATAAACGAATAATTGTTACATTCTTTCTTACTTGGCCATTTTAAACAACGAAAAGCAAAGAAAACCGTTTCCGAACCGTTTTCACAAAGTTCGGCATTGGGTGGGTGCCGTTTTCAAACCCTGTGGATTTATGTGGCTTTCGAACGGTCTTTCCTAAAACGATGGCATCGTGTGGGTGCCGCTTTCAAAACCTTGTGATTATTTATCCTTTCAAAACATCGGCCTCTATGTACTAAGTGAATACTAGAATGTCATGTGAGTTGCTTGGTTGTATGTGTACGAGACCCCAACTGATGTGGTTAGAGATTGTATGTGCTACACCTTGTGAGACACTTTGTAATTGAGACGACGTCCATATACAAAGGAGACTCTGCCCGTTTGCAGAGTGAATTTGTGTATGCGGCGGGTCTGACACGCACCAGGGAGCATTGGTTTACAAAAAAAAAAATATGGCTGAATTAGGGGCATCGGTGGCTCCTCTTCCGCGCAATTCGAACCCCGGGGCGTGACAGATTAAGATGGTATCAGAGCGGTAAACTTTAACCACAGCAGTCGGGGCCTAACATCCACGGGACGCAAGACACTAGCTAGTGATTAATAAAGTAAACTGGGGATAGATAAGTAAAACGCGAGTGTACGAGGGATAAAGGGGTATTTAATTTCGGTGTGTCCGTAGGTCGTGGTGCTAGACCAGTTAGGTCTAGGGTTGACTTGGTTTCTTTGCATATAGCGAATAAGGGCCCGAAATGGGCTATCAGCGGAGAACACAAGGGCAGAAAGTACAGTGCGAACAGCGGTGGAGTATCAGCTTCTCCGACAACGACTACAAGAGATGACCGGGCAGCTAGCAACCCTTATGGAACAGATGCGATAGTGGGTGCAATGGTCGACTACACCGATGGGGGTCGCCCAGGCTTCTCTGCCCGGACCAGCCGCACCAGCAACTTTGGGACCTACGCTGGGAGCCGTTATTGGGAACCCCTTGAGGGAGAGACGACCGACCCTTGGGTCGTGGGAAAATAGGTAGATACCATGGAAAGGCTCTTCGAAGCTTTGCTAATGGAGGAGGGTGAATGGGTCCCTTTGGCATTCCTTTTTCTTGAGGGAGACGCCCGCAAGTGGTGGAAGACGGTGCGCCCGGACCCCTCGGAGGGCACCGCCCTGCCATCTTGGACCACGTTCCGAGGAAAACTGTTTGGGGCATTTCTCTCCGACAGCATCAAACAGCAGATGGAAGATGACCTGAAGCCCATCAAGCAAGGAAGTCGGACAGTTATGGGATATCAACGGGCATTTGTGAGGTTGATCAAATGTGTTCCCTTGTAATAAGAGATGAATCTCACAAGGCCCATCTATTAGTGAATGTCTTATGGAGCGACATCTTCAAGGTGGTGCAAACGGCGGGTTTGCACACCTTCCAGGAGGCGGTCGATAGAGCCACCGCGGTGGAGCGCGGATTTACAATTTCACGAGCCCGACGGGAGAGCTCAGAACACAACAGGGATAAGAAACGAACTCGGCCAAGCTTCGGAAGAGAGCATACCAAGAGGAGCCGGCCTCCTAAATACTCGAGATTGCAACAAGGAACCAAGAATGCGCCGACGAGAAGGACAAATACTCCTCTACCTCGGATAGATGACCTACGCGGTCAACTACAAGGAGAAACGGCGTTCCCAAAGAATGATCTGCGGTCCGGCTATCGCCAGCCTAGAGTCCGGGGTATTGACATACTGAAAACAGACCTGCGAGCTCGGAATAGTCAACATAAGTTTACAGTTGTACCATTTAGACTCGTTAATGCACCAGCGGTGCTCATGGGCATGATGAATAGCATATTCAAGCCCTTCTTAGACCAGTCGGTGATGGCCTTTTAGTGGACGTTCCGATCTACTCTCGCACAGACAAGGGGTATGGTGAACACTTGCGAGTAATCCCCCAGACCCTCCGGGGTCAGAAACCATATGCCAAAACTTATAAAGTGTGAGTTATGGTCCGCAAGGGGGACTTTTTGAGGCATATCGTTTCGGTGTCTGGAATTGCAGTGGATCCAAGGAGGATTGGATCAGGGATCAACTGGGCTCGACCAACAGAGATGATGGAAATCCGAAGCTTCTTAGGACGAGCGAGACCGCGTGCGCGCCAACCTGGCCGACTTCAAGAAGTACGACCCGCCAGTGTTCGAGGGGGACACGACAGACCCCTGGGTCGTGGAGAAGTGGGTGGATACAATGGAGAAATTGTTCGAGGTTTACTGCGATGCATCGCAGATAGGACTGGGAGGAGTATTAATGCAGCAAGGAAGAGTCATCGCCTATGCCTCAAGGCAATTCAAGGGTTACGAGCAGAACTACCCGATCCATGACTTGGAGCTTGCCGCAGTGGTCTTCGTTTTGAAACTGTGGAGGCACTACCTCTACGGTGTGCATTGTAACGTGTTCTCGGACCACCAAAGCCTCAAGTACCTTTTCACCTAGAAGGTGTTGAACCTATGGCAGAGGAGGTGGCTGGAGTTACTGAAGGATTACGACCTAACCATTCAGTACCACCCGGGAAAAGCAAAAGTGGTAGCAGATGCCCTAAGCAGGAAGGGACAGACAGAAGGGACTGCAGCGGGCACGATCACGCAGCAGGAGGACTTGATCGCGGAGTTCTCGCGATTGAGATTGGAGGTGGTACCAGCAGGGGACGGTCGAGCGACTACTGTCCTTAATAGTCGCGCCGACCCTATTCGAGAGGATTCGAGAAGGGCCAAGGTGCGGACCCACATCTACAGCTGGAACGGGATAAGATTTCCCCGGAGCAGAAGGGAGACTTTGCAGTGGGACGGACGGCGCCCTTCGTTCCTGAGGACGGGTTTGCGTGCCTGACTTGCCTGAAACCTGAAGAAGGAAATCCTGACTGAAGCACACTGCGCCCCCTATGTGGCCACACCGGGATGCACCAAGATGTACAGGGATCTCAGACAGACCTTCTGGTGGCCAAAGCGGAAGAGAGACGTGACGCTATTTGTGGCACACTGCCTGATTTGCCAACAGGTGAAGGCCGAGCATCAACGACCGGCGGGAAAAGTTGCAACCACTACCTGTGCCCGAATGGAAATGGGAGCAAATCAAGATGGAACTTCGTCACCGGATTCCCACGTTCGCAGCAGGGACACGACGCCATCTGGGTTTGTCGTGGATCGGTTAACAAAGTCAGCTCATTTCCTACCCATCCACATGACTTGGACACGCGACCGGCTAGCTCAAGTCTACCTCAGCGAGATTGTGAGGCTACATGGGGTGCCGACAACGATTACTTCGGACAGAGACACAAGGTTCGTTTCGAACTTTTGGCAGAGTCTACAATGAGCCTTGGGGACCAAATTACACTTCAGCTCAAGCCTTTCACCCCCAGACAGATGGGCAATCCGAGCGGGGTGATTCAGATACTCGAGGACATGCTCCGAGCGTGCGTACTGGATTTGGGAGACGGATGGTCGCCGCTACCTACCCCTTGCAGAGTTCGCTTATAACAACAGCTACCAAGCGAGCATCTAGATGGCGCCGTACAAAGCATTATACGGCAGACGCTGTAGATCCCCGATCTGTTGGGGACGATCTGGGGGAGAGAAAGTTTTTGGGGCCGGACCTGGTGGTTGAGACTGAGGCAAAAGGTGCGCCTCATCAGGCGACGATTGGCGACCGCCCAGAGCCAGCAGAAGAGCTATGCAGACCAGAGACGTCGCGACTTGGAATTCCAGGTGGGAGAGCACGTGTTGTTTTGGGCGTCGTCGTCGAAAGGGGTGAAGCGGTTTGGGTTGAGAGGCAAGTTAAGCCCGCGGTACGTGGGGCCGTTTGAGATTCTGGAGCGCATCGGCCCGGTAGCCTACCGCCTCGCCCTACCAACCAAACCTTGATCGAGTTCATGATGTGTTCCACGTATCCATGCTTCGAAGTACCTCCCCGATCCATCGCGAGTGCTCGACGTCTCCGCAATTGAGCTCAAAGAGGATTTAAGTTTCGCGGAAGTACCGGTACGGATCCTAGCCCGGGAGGACAAAAAACTGCGAAGTCGGACATTCCCTACGTGAAGGTGCTTTGGAGCAATCAGGAAGAGCGTGAGGCAACTTGGACCCGAATCAAAGATGAGGGAGTGCTACCCGGACCTTTTCGCCGCGGGGGAAGTTTAAGTTTCGGGGACGAAACTTGTTTTTTAGCGGTGAGTGGTGTATACCCGGTCTTTTCCTAACCCTTCTTGTCACCCTCTTCTTGTATTGTCCAACCGAGGGCCTCATTTTTGGTGCTTTTCCGGACAGACCGTCGGGGCCCGCAAATAATTTTAGGCGGTAGAGCTCGCGAGCGGAGCGCGCGGCGCGATCGGTTTCATTTCCGACCTCCGGTCTGTTACGGCATTTTGGTGTTGGCATATTTCGTGAGTCAAGTCAGTGAGTTGAGTCGGAGTCTTAAAGGGATCAAATTGTCAATCAGCAATCAAAGACTTAGAGAAGATTCAACAAGAGCTCAAGTTGACACTCAGTGTCTTGAGTCTTGAAGATTGAAGTTGAAGAATTGTGGATCAGTTACATCAATCTCAAGAAGAAAGTATTCAAAAGGATCAGGTATGTTTAACTAAATAATTTTGGTGATCCGAATACTTTCTTATAGTGTAGAAACACTTGGATGAACTTTTATTGCATAATAATCAAAAACTGTGTTCGACATGTTCAGGATCCGGATCAGAGCCAAATCCGGATCCCGAAGGTTGTTGCTTCATACAAGACTTCGATCCGGATCCATGCAATTTCCGATCCGGATCCGAATGTTAAGTTTTCTGATTTGTATGAACGCCGGATCGGGCAATGCGATCCGGATCGCAATGCCGATCCGGATCGGGCATGCGATCCGGATCCCGAACCCTGTTTTCTGGAATCGTCAATCTCGTTACGACGATCCGGATCGCAGTAAATCCGATCCGGATCGCCGTCCTGAAAATTTCCAGATAAGGTATGTTTTTGATTCTTATCTCTTTCCAAAGGTTTCTAAACTATAAATAGACATTAGGGTTTCTCAAAAACGTGGAGCTACGGCCGATCTTTTTTATAAACACTTGAGAGCAACCCTAGAGGCTAGGTTTTTATCGATCTTCTTTTATAGCCTCTTTAGGTCAATTCGATGGTTCTTTCAAGAACATATCTTTTGTCGAATTGATCTAATCTTTGCTTAGAGATTTCTCTCTACGGTTCCTCATGAGAATCTAAGCAAAGGATCACCATCGAAGTCAATATTCTTATCGACTGAGTTTGCGTCGTGGATTCGACGTGGCATCGTGGATTCGGTGTGCTAAAGGCGTTTCGTGGATTCGAAACGTGTGCTCGTGGATTCGAGTGGCGTTCGTGGATTCGAACGTGTGCAGTGGGCGTGCAAAATCGGTGGAGCGCGAGGTCCAAGAAATTGAAGGAGGGGTTAAATCCGTGGAGACGGTAATCACCTTGTTATTTTTCTTCTTTTCTTAGGATTGTTATTGCGTGGATATCCAACCGGTCAGCGCAAGGTCCGAAGAAGCTGAAGGAGGGGTTGAGTCCGTGGAGTCGGTAATCACCTTGTTATTCTTCTATTCTTAGTGGATTGTTATTGCGTGTTGGTCCCGTGGTTTTTCTCCTGGATTGGAGTTTCCACGTAAATCTCGGTGTGCTGTTTTTATTTTCCGCATTGGTTTTTATTTTGCACTGAGATTGGTTTTATAAGTATTACACCTATTCACCCCCCCTCTAGTTGTTTGATAGTACCTATTTAGATCCTTGTGGATCCTATAAAAACCTACAATTGGTATCAGAGCGGGTTTTAGGTTTATCTATCATGTTTGGTGAAAGTGGTAATATTTATAGACCTCCTCTTTTTGATGGGACTAATATGCTTATTGGAAAGTGCGGATGAGAGCTTTCTCATCGCAATTGATGAGCGGGTATGGCAATCCGTGGAATACGGTTTGGGTGCATCCTGTTGAGGAAGTAGGAAATTCTACTAACCCAAAACCTCGCTCTAGATGGTCCAAAGAGGAATTGAAAGATCTTCTTACAATGGGAAAGGTATGAACGCTCTATTAACTCTCTTTTTCCTCGACTGAGTTCACAAGAATTTCCGCGTGTGAAACCGCGAAGGAAATTTGGGATATTCTCAAAATTACACATGAGGTACTAATCTTGTAAAAAATTCAAAAGCTCCAGATGCTTACAAGTCCAATTTGACTCTATTCATATGGAAGAGCATGAATTGTTTACAGATTATTACACTAGACTTCAAGATGTATAAAGACATGTGCTAATTAGGAGAAAAGATCCCGGAGTCGAAAATTGTAAGAAAGATACTTCGGACTCTTCCGGAACGGTTTAGGGCAAAAGGTTACCGCCATTGAAACCTGTTAGTCATCCGGATGAGATGAGTGTAGAGGAATTAGTAGGTGCTTTGCAAACTTATGAAATGACTTTTCCTACTAATCAATTTCGCCAAGTCTTCTT
>CM055073.1:10287146-10340305 GCA_029204045.2 Tillandsia leiboldiana
CCCCTATCAACTGAAATAATTAAAATAAAATTACCAAAATAGGAAGGCGGTTTACACACTCACCTCTTAAACATTCGTCCTCGAAACTCACCCTGCTCGCAATGAAAATCTGGGTAGCATCTCCTCATCCTTGACTCCAGTTCCTAGTCGCTCCGGCTTCTGGGTGCTCCACAGCACTTCACATAGGGGGTGTCCGGTGCGCAAACCTTTTTGTCTCTAGTGCTAGATCCGCAACAGTGTTCATCAAAGCTCCGGTCCTGATCTAAGCTAATAGCAGTGACATCCATCACCCAAATCACGTCGCAGGACTCGAGATAATCTTCGGGATCCGGTCACTCGCTCGGACGTCGTCGCGGTCAGGAGTGAAAACGCCGTGCTGAAGTGGGGTTTAGCTCTAGAGCTCGTTGTTAGACTTTGCCAAGGGTTCGACAACAAAGCCCGAGTGTCTCTAGTCCACGTCGTTTATGATGGGTGGGAAAAGAGCGACTTCGTAAACGATCACGGACTCAAACCGCATCGTGTCCTTAATGCCCCGATGCTGAAACCCGGACGAATTCATGCTGATCGCTGTCCCATTTACAAATTGGTACATGGTAGAGATTGCCAGTTTCCCTGCCAGGCGCTGATGTTCGGCCTTGACTTGTAAAACATCCAAACAGCGAGCAGCGAACTGTGTTGCATCCCCTTCAGTTTAGTCTACCAAAAAAAATTTGCTTGAGGTCCTTGTACATCTTCGTGTCACCCGGGCAGGATGGCAGCATAGGGAGCGCAGTGCGCCTCTGAAGAAGTATCTCTTCCTTCAACTCGGCAGCTCGGGCATGCAATTCCGCCCTCGAAAAACGTTTAGTGGCGCCGTTCGCACTCGCCGAAAAGTCGCCGCGTGGTCGGGGGGATCTTGTCTCGAACAGCTATATCTTGTTGCGCCTGTCTTCTGACCTTCCAGGTTCTTAATAGGTTGGCTTGACATCCGGGACAAAAGTCGCGCAAACCGTACCTGTCCTGCTGAGTATTCGCGCTCATCGGTTCCTCCTCCAATTGCCCTTCCGCTCCACCAGCATCAGCTACTACACTTGCTTTTCCGGGGGATACTGAATGGACAAGTTGTAGTCCTTCAGCAACTCCAACACGACTTCTACCGCAAAATCAATTCTTCTATGTGAACGAAAACTTAAGGCCTAGCGATCCGAAAACAAACTACGATGAACTCCAAAAGAAGATGTCTCCAAAGCTTAAACGAAGACGACTGTTGAAGTTCCTGACGTGTGTCGAGTAGTTCCGCTCATATCTTGAGTTGTCTTGAAGCGTCGATAGTATCCGCCAAGCACCAAGAAACTCGGATTTCCGTTACTGTAGGTCGGTCTAGCCCAGTTGGTCACAAACTCCACCTTCTTGGGATCCACTGCGATTTCCGTTGCTGGAACTATGTGCCCAAAAAGCCCACTTCGCCGAAGTCAGAACTCACATTTCTTAATCTTAGCAAACAGCTTCTGGTCCCTGAGAGTCTGGAGATAATCCACAAGTGCTGCTCGCAATTGAATCGAAAGAGGCATCAATCCTGGGCAAGGGGTACTTATTCTTCACTGTAACCTTCTTTATCTCCCTGTAGTCGATGCGTAGACGTAGGCTTCCGTTTCTTCTTTCGCACGAAGAGTACGGGTGAGCCCCAAGGCGACACACTCGGCCTGATGACCCCTTATCCAGAAGATCTCCTATTGTGCCTTGAGTTCCTTCAATTCCGCGAAAGCATTCAGTAAGACGCCTATGTGATAGGTTGCGTGCCTGGTAGGACTCGAAGGGAGGACGACCTCCGTTCGGGGGTATTCCCGGCAATTCAGTCGGGAAGACGTCGGAAGTAATCCTTACACCGAGACGTCAGTGAGCTATGCAGAGGGTCGAGTCGCTAGGCCCACTGAACCAGCAACTACACATCCGCCTGATACCTCGTAAACCAAACCATGCCCAACACCACGTCGTATTCCTGCTTCCCGACTTGGAGTTCCCGTCACGACCCAACGGTCCGCGACCACCACTGCCGGCGCTGAGCAGAGTCAGCAACAAAATCTCGCGATGGTCGAGGTGCCCCAGTCATACCGCCCAACGTACCAAAGAGCTCTTAGATGTCCAAACAACTAACCCGATGACAATGGAGAAAACCACACTAACGCCTCACAAGGCTCCAAGAGGTGCAAACTGTTGGGCTATGTATAATATGGATCTCAATAGGGGAAAAAAACCTAGAGGGGGTGAATAGGTGTAAACAATAAACACTCAAAATCTTTGTGTAATAAAACCCAATGCGGGAAAAATAAATAACACTTAGAGATTTACGTGGAAAACCCATCACAGGAGTTAAAAACCACGGGCCGATTGTCACGCCCCGGGGTCGAAACTGCGACCCGGGCTCGCCAACAGATCCGCCACCTATGCCAACCCGCATAGGCGAAGCGTCCTACCTGCAAAAGAGCTACAGCTAACAGATATCAGAGCTAAAAGATAAAACTGCTATAGAAATAAAATCAACCACTGTACAACTGAAGATAAAACAACAAGGTCCCCTCCCAAAAAGATAATCATACAATAACCTCGAGTACAAAACTCATAGCTCAACAGGGAGATATCTCAAATAAAACATCAGTGTACAAGCTCTCAATACATCATATCCTCACTACATCAGTCTCTCAAAAGAGGAAATAAATACCACTCTACCGACTATACTGAAGATCTCCTCCAAAGGGGGTACCGCTACTCTCCAAAGATGGGTCTGGATCTAGCTCGCTACTCCCTCACCACGCACAGCAACCACAGAACGGCAACACCCGCCAAGACTCTGCAAAACAAAGAGGAGAAAGGACAAAAGGGGGAAAACCCCCAACGGGCGTGAGAACTTCGCAATAAGGGAGTTCTCAGTGGGTATCGCCACAAGGCCCGACGATCTGCCCACCAAGACTACTAGAGGCAAAAGATAACCGATGCAGTAAAACTGAAAGAAGAAGCTGGAAACACTCTACAGCTACCATGCCTCTAACCAAATGCTCAAATGGGGCAACTCTGATGAAGATATGCAACACTCGCACACGAGATGCTCAATCGACCCAATCGAGCTGACTGCCGCATCGGGTCCAGTCAAACCTGCGCCCACCTACAACCACCTCCCGCTGACGGGCA
Source organism: Tillandsia leiboldiana (assembly GCA_029204045.2). NCBI lineage: Eukaryota > Viridiplantae > Streptophyta > Magnoliopsida > Poales > Bromeliaceae > Tillandsia > Tillandsia leiboldiana. The sequence goes on from CM055073.1 coordinate 10,290,312, forward strand.
GGAATTACGTAGGGCGTCCAAACGGACTGACTCGCTATCGAGTAGTGGCTCATGCAGGCTATAGTCAAATCCATGCCCTCTCTCTCTCAGAACGGAAAGACTCAAGATGCTCAACCTCTCACACAATGGTCAAAGAACTCACAACGACCACGGGACCACCGTCAAACCCCGAACGGTTCCCAACAATACTAGCACTGGTCTAAACACAGCTACTAGACTCCACTCGGTCCCCCAGGCACGAGTGTAACAAAAGTATCTGACTGAATAAACCCAATCGATAGACCAGTAATCACTGGTACTGCCTGCTCTGCCGCGACGGGTATGCCAGCCTACGCATAACACCGAAGCAAAGGAGTCCCAAGGACTCAAAACCCAGCATGGTGCCCGGCGCTCTGCACCGTGGAAAGCCTACTCCGGAGTGGCACTCGAGGGGAGCGACCCACACGAGTAAAGTATCACTGTATCAAGCATCACTGTATCGAGTATCTCTGTAACCACTGTCTCATAATAGCAGGACTGGATCAAGACTATGATCAAAGTGGGAAACTCCGTCCACTAACAAAACCCCGATCTGATGCAATAATACTCAAAAAGTGGGAAACACCATCCACTAGAACAAATCTGATACCCAATCTGATGCAATAGTCAACATCCGGTCAACCGCCCAAAGTCCGCGGTCACCGCAATAACCCACAACCCACAATTGGGTAAATTAATCAAGATCCGGTCAACCGCCTACTGTCCGCGGTTGCCGCAATAACCCACAATCCACAATTGGGTAAATAAATCAAGATCCGGTCAACCGCCTACTGTCCGCGGTTGCCGCAATAACCCACAATCCAACATCAAGCACACCCTGTCTCTGACCCTAAGGTCCCAGCTACACTATCCCAAACCTCTGCTCGAACCCGAGCAACATGACTCAAAAGTCTAAATAAAAAGGAGAAAGAAAGCAATCATGGTTTCTCCTAAGTCAAATTCCAATATGTAGTGCAGCAGTAAAAGATGGCCTAACTATATGTTCATACACATATGTCCATACAAGCATGCATTTGTCCTTAAGAAGGATAAAGAAAATAAACCTCATGCCAGAATTAGCAATGACCATACCTGTCCATGATTTTCGATCCATAATCACTCCTTGGAGTAGAACCTGCACATAACTACATAATCCTATCCCAATGCATAAACCAGCCTCATAAAAGGTTATGTGCTAATATGGCATGATAATTAATCCTGATATGGTAACCTTGCCTTAGGTGGGCTTCCACTAATCACCAACATGAATATTTGATTATACCATTGTCATACTATGAGAAATTCACTTGCAATTTCCATAGAATCCTCACTGTTAAACTTACCGACCAATTTCAGTTATTGTACCGTACACCTGCATGCAATGCTAACATATAACAATATAGAGAACCGTCCACCGGTTCCGGGAATAAGGCACCCACCTGAAAAGCTGACTGTCCAAAGCCCAACAGCTGAAAACACCAGATAACTCTAATCCCTTGCTCCAATAAGTTCAGCACACCCGTAACTCTCCTGGCACAATACAAAGCTCACTAATTACACTAAGGCTCCCAAATATAACTCTTATAATCCCATACAACAACAGTCCCGAAACTGTTAAATTATCACCTGCAGAAAGTGCCCAGAAAATTCCAAGAAAAATACCACAGCGATCCTCGCGTCGATAGCTTCGCAACGGTACCTTGCACGCCCAAATCGGAGTTCGGTAAGTCAAGATAAAAATTCGGCAAGGGGGTACACTCATACAAAAATCTGTGTTAAAACTGTACACTGTTCACTGAGAAAACAGTAATTTTCACCTCTGATGAAATCTCAGAAAAATCCAAGAAAAATACGAGCGCGTTCCTTGCGATCTGAAGATGAAAAAGTTGTATAAGCTCGTTTCCAGCTGACGCTCGTGCGCAAAGATATGGCCAAAACACCTCGATGCAGTCCCACAAAGCCAAACAGAAAATGGGTCACAGTGTTGCCTCGGGATCCGTGCCAAAAACTCGAAACGGGAAAGCGCGATCAAAACGAAAGATGAAGTCCTACCTCTTAGGAGTCTGTCGGCGCAAAAATCACAGAAAAAGGATCTCGGGGTAGCCCAGGGGAGCTAAAACACTGCTGCTGCGCCGAAGAAGAACACTAGAAAGCAACGTCGCGCCGCACCGTAAAATGGGGAACCTCGGGATTCGTGCCTTCAAAAATCCTAGAACTTGGCAGGAAGATCAAGCACTTAGAGGTGAAAAACTTCCAAGAAGGGAGCTCGGGGAGATCTTGAAAGGGCTGAGAGGAAAAAGGGCAGAAAAGAGGGCCTCGGGCTGCCTATTTATAGGCTGAAGAAAACAATTGGGAAAATTCCCATTTTGTCCGATTTTCGGGCGCCCGAAACTTTTTCGGGCGCGCACAGTGCGGCCCGGCCCACAACTTTCGGGCGCGCCCAGTGCGGCCCGGTCCACCACACAGCCAGTCCACTACTCCCCCGGGCCCCACTGCACCGGTGCACCTGCGCCCGCGAATGGCGACGCAGACACGTGGCCCGGCAACCCGTGCACCGCGCACGTCGCGCCGTGGACCGCGCACGTCGCGGCTGACCCGGCCGTACGGCCACTGCCCCGGGCGTACGGCACCTGCCCCGGCCAACGACCTCCACAGGTTGTGTGGACCGGGAGCACAACACCGAACCAATCACCTCTCGCCACGTGTCCACCCGGTCTACCGTGCACCCGGACCCAAAATTCAGTGGACCGCGCCTGCTGAACCGGCCAACCGGAGAGCGCCACGTGGCCCGCCCCCGGTGCCGCCTCCGCGGTGGACCCGCGCGCCTGCCCGCGCCCCTGTGCGCCTGCCCGCGGCCGCGCGCCGCCTGCCCGAGCGCCTTCCGCCGCCTTCCGCCGCTGCCCGCCGCCGCCAGCCGCCGCCGGTGATCGCCGGAAGTACTGTTCCGGCATGAAAAGTAACCGCCAACCCAAAAACATCAAGCAAATAGCCCATCTTGACCGTTTTTCGCGCGCTGCTGATTCCAAAACGGTGTCCATTTTGCCAAATTCCAAACCTATAATTTGCCGGAGGCTCCCGCAAACCCAAAAACTGCCAAAACTTCCGGGAGCCCGCTTTTGGGCATCCGGACTCAGAATTAAGCAAACAAAAAGCCATTTCCAAGCGTTTTTCCGCACTGAACCCAAATCCACTCCTTGTTTGGCCAAAATCCTTTCCTAAAATTCGGCAAAAGCAGCCGAAGGCCAATACAGCCAACCAAAGCTCACAGGGTCCATCTCTTGTGTCCAAATAGGCGCGCGAACACCGCCGACAAGCCACGTAGGCTTCCAGAAGCTGCTGGTCACACTGAAGAAGCCCAGCAAAGGTCTGGGTCACCACATCCTCCCCCACTAAAAGAAAGTTTCGTCCCGAAACTAAGGCAACTCCAGGGAGTCTCAAAAACCAGGGGTCAAAATTCAACACCGCCGTCTCCAGCTCCCAAGTCACCAATCACTTCCCCGTGATTACTCCACAGCAACAACAACAGCAACAACCAGTACGGCATAGCCCGATTGCGCAATTCCCTCACCTCACGAGTCGGAATTCGCAACGAGCGTCCCTCGTACTCCAAACTCTCACAGACCCCAAAAGGAACGAGTCAATCACGGGTGAGGGGTCCAAAACATAACACTCTTGAGCTGAGACGCAGAAGAAAACCTCCAAACACCAACAAAAGACTGGGGGAAAGGAACGAAACAGCCTGAGTAACACGCTCTAAAATCACTCCCAAGAGCCAGCTCAACCCAAGCGACCCGAAACACAACCACACAAACACCTGCACAGAAAAAAGGGCCCAAACAAGCAGGGGTTCACACTCGGTCGCCCTCAAAACTCAACCACCTAAGTGGATTGCTCAGCCGCAGCCTCACATCAAAAGGGATCCTCTGGGACACAAACTCAAACTCTGTACACCAGAATGGCCCCACACAGTGCCAGCTATGGAACCGTCAAACTCGACTCCCAAATAGCTCTTCTGCTCCAGGCATCCGCCACCACAGTGGCTCTGTCGGGGTGACACTGGATGCTCACAAAATCCAATGGTGGCTCTACAGCCACTACGGGAGGTATCACTATAACTCGCAAATCCATCACCCACCACTGACAAGGTTAAAATCGACGCTGGTACCAATCTCATCATCCGCTCATCAAGCCCCGCTAGCACTATCCGGTCTAAAACTCCTTACCCCAACAAGGACCGTCGCTCTCCGCTAGTCTTAAATAGCATCCACTTGGCCGAATTTCCACCGCCGCCTCTTCGGCTAGAAAAAGTAATCCAGGAAGATAAGCTCTCGAAGCTGAAGCTTGTGCCACAACGACTAGGCATAGGGCTCCTTCCTCACAGATCTTGACACACCATCTACAAATACTGCACAAGCTCTAAACCACTCAGGGAGGGGGTAAAACCAAAATATCCCTGGAGGATGCCGCTAACCAGCCGTTCAAGGCCAACAAAAATACAAAATTCCTCAATCTAGAGGCAACAGGGCAATTAGTCAATCCATTGGCTTCACTGTACTCGTAATGCCCCTACTGTGTCCTGAACACCATCTAGACAATGCCCTCAGCTGAAATTCCAAATTGGCGCAGGCATCACACAATATCTGCCGAAATATAGCTCCTTCAAAAGGTTCAAAATAATACCTGGACCTGCCTGGACTCCAATCCCAAAGGGCTCTCACCGTCGTGTATCAACGACGTGGCACTAGGTCAAGCCGACCCTCTATCCATCAAATCCACGCACCTAAGAACTCAACTCTCGTAGCTCTAAAGGCGGTATCCAATGAGGGGCTAATGAAGTTGGCGCGGTTTCCAGAATCACGTCAATCGCAATCTTAATCTTCCTTTCTGGCGGCCTAATCATCGGCTTAGGTGGACTTACACCTGGGATTTCATGGACAATAGGGACATCCTTAAGTCCCGCTGCCGCCGTAGGCACCTCTCACACGGACGCTGTAACCTGTGTGCTCAAAAAGTCTCAACAAACAAAATGCCTTCCATTATCCGCCTCGCAGAAAGTCAAAGTCCTTTCTCTCAGCAGTCAAACATCCTGTGGCACTATGCCAACCGATCCAAGCACTGGGTCATAACACTGAGCTGCCGTAGAAACCAATAAGTCTGCCGGCATAACTTACGGCCTCTGCTGCACTGGACAAGCCTCCTCCACTTGCACAATGCCAACAGTAACCTGTACCTCAAGCGCAAGTGGTAACGACTCTACCGCTAGCCCATGCAGGAACGCAACATGTCCTAACTCCGACTGCTGTGAAGAAATCACACCTGCGACAACTCAATCCACTACCGTGGCGCCCTCCAACCGGGCGGCACAGATTCATCCGCTCGATGCAAGTGGTCGTCGCTCAGCCTGCCAAAATATCTAGACCAATCACAAAGGGAGCACGACCTCTGTCCCTGCTCACACTGAGATGCCGAACGTGGTCTCTCGCAAACAACCAATCCACGCTACCGCTGCGCCACTCTGATGAAAGGGTTGTTGCTGTCATCGGGGTCCACCCAACCCCTGACGTCTCAGAAATCCACCTGGGTATCATCGTCATACGACCAAGCACAATTGATTCATGCAATTCCTTATACAATTATCCTTACTAAGCTCACCCCTCAATCCCAAATAATACATTCAAAATATGCAAATGATAAATCACAAAGGGTAGAATTCCCTTGGGTAAGCTTTGCATTAACCATCCACAAGGATATCCACCACCCAGGAAAGCAAAACGAAAATGCCTCTGCCTGCCGATCTGTCCTCCATCACCTAGCGCCCAAGCGCCTCCCTCCAGAACTCGCCTCTAGCGGCAGACCCCCGTCCAAGGAACTGCAGTGTCCAGCTCCAAACACAATGCCTACTCCGACGAGGCATCCACAGTCCAAAACCCGAACAGGAGGGACCGAAAAGAAACTAAGGAGTATCCTGGCGCAATCCACTCCCAATCTCACTTATCCTATGTGCCTCGTCCCTCGAAACCTGGAGCGCCAGTTCAACAACTGCATAAACTCTCTAGCACAGGGAGGCTCTCAATTGATCACTCCATCACCCCCAACCACAACTCTGCCTCCAAAGGCTCCGAGCTCAATCTTACAAGTCGGGGTGGTTCATCTGCCAAGTCTGGCTCACTCAATCGAACATGCCCCACAGCTCCTCTGCTGTCAACCATCCACCCTACCTCCGTGCCTTGGCATTAAACCTTGGCACGGAGGGGGCCACACGCTCTATTGGCACTACAGAAATCCCTGCCGCTGAGGATACTACATCCTGGTGGTCTCAGAAGAAAAGTACTGTCAGGCCGCCCACTGCTCTGACAACTGCGTCACCAAACTAGCTGCTCACTCTGCCGCTGATATGCCTCTGACAATCCTGTCATCTGGGTCCGGAGTTATCTGACCTCAATCCGGGTATCCGGCCCAAAACCAACCGCTCAAGCTCAACTGCCATGACAGGATGCACAAGGGTCCCAAACCCAGCGTCGGGGAGACACCGCTCGCCACGACGAAACCACAAATCAGCACACAACAACGCTCGACCCAATCCAGTGAAAGTCTAGAGCATGTCACCCATTCCATAGCGTTATGTTGTCTGCAGCCAACATAACTACTTAGGAGAATAAACATGCCAATCACTCATCCCGTCCCTCGGGAGAGGTGTAAAACTCAATCAGGACTCTCGCTACAAATCACGACTCTCACGAAGTCATCCTAGGGTCCAACCACAAGCCTAGGGTTTCTAAGTCCACCATGACCTACAACCTAGGCTCTGATACCACCTAATCTGTCACGCCCCGGGGTCGAAACTGCGCCCCGGGCTCGCCAATAGATCCGCCACCTATGCCAACCCGCATAGGCGAAGCGACCTACCTGCAAAAGAGCTACAACTAACGGATATCAGAGCTAAAAGATAAAACTGCTATAGAAATAAAATCAACCACTGTACAACTGAAGATAAAACAACAAGGTCCCTCTCCCAAAAAGATAATCATACAATAACCTCGAGTACAAAACTCATAGCTCAACAGGGAGATATCTCAAATAAAACATCAGTGTACAAGCTCTCAATACATCATATCCTCACTACATCAGTCTCTCAAAAGAGGAAAATAAATACCACTCTACCGACTATACTGAAGATCTCCTCCAAAGGGGGTACCGCTACTCTCCAAAGATGGGTCTGGATCTAGCTCGCTACTCCCTCACCACGCACAGCAACCACAGAACGGCAACACCCGCCAAGACTCTGCAAAACAAAGAGGAGAAAGGACAAAAGGGGGAAAACCCCCAACGGGCGTGAGAACTTCGCAATAAGGGAGTTCTCAGTGGGTATCGCCACAAGGCCCGACGATCTGCCCACCAAGACTACTAGAGGCAATAGATAACCGATGCAGTAAAACTGAAAGAAGAAGCTGGAAACACTCTACAGCTACCATGCCTCTAACCAAATGCTCAAATGGGGCAACTCTGATGAAGATATGCAACACTCGCACACGAGATGCTCAATCGACCCAATCGAGCTGACTGCCGCATCGGGTCCAGTCAAACCTGCGCCCACCTACAACCACCTCCCGCTGACGGGCAGGAATTACGTAGGGCGTCCAAACGGACTGACTCGCTATCGAGTAGTGGCTCATGCAGGCTATAGTCAAATCCATGCCCTCTCTCTCTCAGAACGGAAAGACTCAAGATGCTCAACCTCTCACACAAGGGTCAAAGAACTCACAACGACCACGGGACCACCGTCAAACCCCGAACGGTTCCCAACAATACTAGCACTGGTCTAAACACAGCTACTAGACTCCACTCGGTCCCCCAGGCACGAGTGTAACAAAAAGTATCTGACTGAATAAACCCAATCGATAGACCAGTAATCACTGGTACTGCCTGCTCTGCCGCGACGGGTATGCCAGCCTACGCATAACACCGAAGCAAAGGAGTCCCAAGGACTCAAAACCCAGCATGGTGCCCGGCGCTCTGCACCGTGGAAAGCCTACTCCGGAGTGGCACTCGAGGGGAGCGACCCACACGAGTAAAGTATCACTGTATCAAGCATCACTGTATCGAGTATCTCTGTAACCACTGTCTCATAATAGCAGGACTGGATCAAGACTATGATCAAAGTGGGAAACTCCGTCCACTAACAAAACCCCGATCTGATGCAATAATACTCAAAAAGTGGGAAACACCATCCACTAGAACAAATCTGATACCCAATCTGATGCAATAGTCAACATCCGGTCAACCGCCCAAAGTCCGCGGTCACCGCAATAACCCACAACCCACAATTGGGTAAATTAATCAAGATCCGGTCAACCGCCTACTGTCCGCGGTTGCCGCAATAACCCACAATCCACAATTGGGTAAATAAATCAAGATCCGGTCAACCGCCTACTGTCCGCGGTTGCCGCAATAACCCACAATCCAACATCAAGCACACCCTGTCTCTGACCCTAAGGTCCCAGCTACACTATCCCAAACCTCTGCTCGAACCCGAGCAACATGACTCAAAAGTCTAAATAAAAAAGGAGAAAGAAAGCAATCATGGTTTCTCCTAAGTCAAATTCCAATATGTAGTGCAGCAGTAAAAGATGGCCTAACTATATGTTCATACACATATGTCCATACAAGCATGCATTTGTCCTTAAGAAGGATAAAGAAAATAAACCTCATGCCAGAATTAGCAATGACCATACCTGTCCATGATTTTCGATCCATAATCACTCCTTGGAGTAGAACCTGCACATAACTACATAATCCTATCCCAATGCATAAACCAGCCTCATAAAAGGTTATGTGCTAATATGGCATGATAATTAATCCTGATATGGTAACCTTGCCTTAGGTGGGCTTCCACTAATCACCAACATGAATATTTGATTATACCATTGTCATACTATGAGAAATTCACTTGCAATTTCCATAGAATCCTCACTGTTAAACTTACCGACCAATTTCAGTTATTGTACCGTACACCTGCATGCAATGCTAACATATAATAATATAGAGAACCGTCCACCGGTTCCGGGAATAAGGCACCCACCTGAAAAGCTGACTATCCAAAGCCCAACAGCTGAAAACACCAGATAACTCTAATCCCTTGCTCCAATAAGTTCAGCACACCCGTAACTCTCCTGGCACAATACAAAGCTCACTAATTACACTAAGGCTCCCAAATATAACTCTTATAATCCCATACAACAACAGTCCCGAAACTGTTAAATTATCACCTGCAGAAAGTGCCCAGAAAATTCCAAGAAAAATACCAAAGCGATCCTCGCGTCGATAGCTTCGCAACGGTACCTTGCACGCCCAAATCGGAGTTCGGTAAGTCAAGATAAAAATTCGGCAAGGGGGTACACTCATACAAAAATCTGTGTTAAAACTGTACACTGTTCACTGAGAAAACAGTAATTTTCACCTCTGATGAAATCTCAGAAAAATCCAAGAAAAATACAAACGCGTTCCTTGCGATCTGAAGATGAAAAAGTTGTATAAGCTCGTTTCCAGCTGACGCTCGTGCGCAAAGATATGGCCAAAACACCTCGATGCAGTCCCACAAAGCCAAACAGAAAATGGGTCACAGTGTTGCCTCGGGATCCGTGCCAAAAACTCGAAACGGGAAAGCGCGATCAAAACGAAAGATGAAGTCCTACCTCTTAGGAGTCTGTCAGCGGAAAAATCACAGAAAAAGGATCTCGGGGTAGCCCAGGGGAGCTAAAACACTGCTGCTGCGCCGAAGAAGAACACTAGAAAGCAACGTCGCGCCGCACCGTAAAATGGGGAACCTCGGGATTCGTGCCTTCAAAAATCCTAGAACTTGGCAGGAAGATCAAGCACTTAGAGGTGAAAAACTTCCAAGAAGGGAGCTCGGGGAGATCTTGAAAGGGCTGAGAGAAAAAGGGCAGAAAAGAGGGCTCGGGCTGCCTATTTATAGGCTGAAGAAAACAATTGGGAAAATTCCCATTTTGTCCGATTTTCCGGGCGCCCGAAACTTTTCGGGCGCGCACAGTGCGGCCCGGCCCACAACTTTCGGGCGCGCACAGTGCGGCCCGGTCCACCACACAGCCCAGTCCACTACTCCCCCGGGCCCCACTGCACCCGGTGCACCTGCGCCCGCGAATGGCGACGCGACACGTGGCCCGGCAACCCGTGCACCGCGCACGTCGCGCCGTGGACCGCGCACGTCGCGGCTGACCCGGGCCGTACGGCCACCTGCCCCGGGCGTACGGCACCTGCCCCGGCCAACGACTCCACAGGTTGTGTGGACCGGGAGCACAACACCGAACCAATCACCTCTCTCCACGTGTCCACCCGGTCTACCGTGCACCCGGACCAAAATTCAGTGGACCGCGCCTGCTGAACCGGCCAACCGGAGAGCGCCACGTGGCCCGCCCCCGGTGCACGACCTCCGCGGTGGACCGCGCGCCTGTCCGCGCCCCTGTGCGCCTGCCCGCGGCCGCGCGCCGCCTGCCCGAGCGCCTTCCGCCGCCTTCCGCCGCTGCCCGCCACCGCCAGCCGCCGCCGGTGATCGCCGGAAGTACTGTTCCGGCATGAACAGTAACCGCCAACCCAAAAACATCAAGAAAATAGCCCATCTTGACCGTTTTCGCGCGCTGATTCCAAAAACGGTGTCCATTTTGCCAAATTCCAAACCTATAATTTGCCGGAGGCTCCCGCAAACCCCAAAAACTGCCAAAACTTCCGGGAGCCCGCTTTTGGGCATCCGGACTCAGAATTAAGCAAACAAAAAGCCATTTCCAAGCGTTTTTCCGCACTGAACCCAAATCCACCCTCTGTTTGGCCAAAATCCTTTCCTAAAATTCGGCAAAAGCAGCCGAAGGCCAATACAGCCAACCAAAGCTCACAGGGTCCATCTCTTGTGTCCAAATAGGCGCGCGAACACCGCCGACAAGCCACATAGGCTTCCAGAAGCTGCTGGTCACACTGAAGAAGCCCAGCAAAGGTCTGGGTCACCACAACACAGATCCTATTTGATCTGAAGTGAGCATCAAGCTCAGGGGACCATTTGAAGCATCTTTTATTTTTACAGTGAGGCCTAATTCCAACATTTTCTTCATTGAGGCATTAATACAAACACTTGGTGTGCATCCTATACATACAAGCACACACAACCATGCCCGAGCCCGTTCTCAGCAACCACAGCACCAAAAGCTTTCAAACTTGGAAGGAAATGCTCTAAAGAGTTTACTCTACAATCCCAGCAACTTAGGCTCAAGCTTGCTCCCAAGTTTGGCCGAAATCAAGAAGAAGAAGATGAGCCTTTTGCTTTGAAAATCGTGATCATCTTTACAGGGGCTCTGGGACCAACTAAATGCACAAACCTTCCCCAAAACTCAAAGCAAACTCACCTGGACCCGTGCCCGGCGACAGGTCACGGCGGCGACGCGGCTGGGGCAAGCTCGGTTTGAGCTTCTTCTTCAACAATGGCAACTTTGCAATGATTGATTTTAAGGTGCAAGGAACAGCACCACAAGCTTCCTAGCAAGCTTTTAGGAAGGTTTGGCCTTGTCCCCGCCGTCGGAGGTCGCCGGATTGCCGGCCGCCATTAATGGCTTCAAGCTCGGGCCATTCATGGCCGGTTCCCATTTGGGCTGCATGGGTCGCATGCAATGGCATGGATGGACTCCCCTCAGTCCCAAGAAGAGTTCTGGGCAGGTGGCCGGTGATGGGAAGCGTCGCCGGCGCCGGAGCAAAGTGCTCGGCCAAAATGCACAATACCCGAAAACTAGGGCTTGGATCTGCCATCGATTGGCTTGATCAAACTCCACCAAATTTGGTGGAGATGATCACTAGCTCCTACAGTATAAACCCATCATTTTGGTTTCCACTTTGATCCACTGGTTGTGGAGAAAGGCCGTGGCGGAGCAACCTTAGGTTTCCGGCGAGATGTTTCTCCCGCCGGAAATCGGCCGTGCATGGGGGGCTCAAACTTGACACGAAGCATCACAAGAACCTAACTAAGCTACTGCTAGTGGTCTCGGGCTCAAACAAACCGAGGTTTAAAGCACTCACCTTTGCCGGAGTTGTTGAAGATGGAAGAAGCCGGTTTCACTTCCTCCTTCTTCGCGCGGCCACAGCAAGCCTCCAGATGCTCCACAGTCACCAGGGAACACCCCAGGAAACTCCAAATCCAATTTGGTTGAAGTTGGTTCCAACCTTCTTCCTTCTCTCTCTCTCTCGGGCTAGGTCTCAATGGGTTTGTGTTCCTTAGCCTCCCAGCACTCGGGACTTATGAGGAATAACTCTTGGGAGCTAGAAAATCCCAAGAGCCACCTCGTGTAACCTCCCACACGAGTATACCAAGAGCCAAAGATTGCAATGTAACAAAATGCCATTTAGCCCCTATACCTTGTGCCTCTAACATCTAGGTCCCTCCTGTAGGTGACATTTGCACCCAGAACCTTAATGTATAAGCCTTGTTAATTTTGATACGTAAAATATCATCCTTTTTGCAAAATGCTCACTTTTTTAGTGTATTTCACGCTTTTCGAGGCACTCGAGTCGCCGAAACTGAAAATGGACTTCGCCACGACGTCCGGCTCGTCGAGACCTGTCAAGTAGCGTATGTGTTTGTTTAGTTTGGCGCCCGTATAAAATCTCGGGCCATCTTGTTCTGTATGTCGCAAACCGATGCACGCACTTCGATGCACCCGGATCGCCAAACACGAAAACCGTCAGTGCCATTGCGTTCTGAACGTCGAAAATAGTTAGGTTTGACTACTCATACCCCTATGTCAGGGTTTCAGACAGTAAATCGGCCAACAGTGGTCGAAAGGGGATTTAAAATAGGGGTTACTATTCACAACTTAAGTTGTGGGACCCATTCTTCTTCGCTGTTTTGCGGAAAATCCGACCGTTGGATCGTCGACAAGTGAATATGAACTTTTCATGTTTCGTCGAGACGATCGCAATGGTGATCTCGGATTTTCGAGATCAGGCCCCGATCAAAAGTTGATATTTTAGGGCCACTATTGATCCACTATCTCTCCACTTTTGTCAAAATTGACAAATTTTAAATATTTAAAAGCAAACCGAGATTTTTAAATTCTGGATTACTACATTCTCCTTGGTGAAAGTGTCTTGTTTGATTCATTGCTTGACATCGTCTTACGAGGTGAACTACCAAGGCTCTTTTCCTTTGATTTCCGGGGAATCACCTTTTTGGTAGTTGTTGCAAGAGGCGCTTGAGTTGAACGTTTCACTCCCATCTTGCAATTTCTCCTTATGTGCCCTGCAAAACCACAACGAAAACATACCTTAGTGCTTGACGATCCCGAAGAGGGTGAAGTAGGCTTGTTGTCGTTGTTTGTCGTAAATTCCGGTGTCGGAGGAGGAGATACCGACTGGGGCACAAAGATTGTCCCAATCGAACTAAAATTGTCTTCAGTTCGATTGTATCCGAGGCCGAATCTGTTTGTTTTACCAAGACCAAGCATCTTATCCAACTTACTCCTTCCAGAAGAAAATTGATTTAAATCATCCTTGAGTTGGAAAATGGTCTTCGTCATTTCCATTTTTTCCTGTCGAGCCTCGCTGTAGAGCTTCAAGAAGTAATTTGCTTTATTCACCATATCTACATAATTCTTCTCGAGATGCTCATTAGACTATTGAAGGGAAACATTTACTTTGATCAGATTATCCCTTTCCACTTCAAGAGCGTTTGAGAGAGAAGTTGCCCTTTTTGCTTCTTCTTCGAGATCCTGCAAACTCCCTCTCAAACTCTTGTTTTGCTTTGCCAGTTTCTTTGAAACCTTCAAAAGTTTATGGTAGGCAAAAGCAAAATCTTCACCTTCAGAATTATCCGATTCATCGTCCGTTGCATTCTTTTCAACTTGGGAGGAGTTGGACAATGACTCAGATGTACTTGCCATAAAGCATATGAATGGTGAAGATGTGGACGCGTGGAATGCCGTTGCGTTATTTTCTTCATCACTGGAAGATGACTCATTTGACGTTGAGGTGTCATCCCAAGTGACGGCTTGCATCGCTTTCCTCTTTGACGGATTCTTATTTGGACACTCCGTTGAGATATGGCCGTACCCTCGGCACTTGAAGCATTGGACTTGTCCCTCTGAGCTTTTCTTATCCTTTGAAAAACTTTCTTGCTTTCTTGACTTTTGGCTTGAAAAACCTTTGCCTTTCTTCCACTTTCCGAAGGATGGAGTTTTACTTGAATTACCCCTTCGAAAACTTCGGCGAAACTTTCTTGTCAAGAGAGCAAGCTGCTTCTCAAAGTCCTCCATAGATAGATTTTCGTCGTCGTCTGAGGAGGATGAATCCGCGTCTTCTTCTTTTGTTGTTTTCAACGCAAAACCTGAAGACTTAGAAGAGGATGCCTTTCCCAAAGAATAGTTAGTAGGAAATGTCATTTCATAAGTTTGTAAAGAACCAACTAATTCTTCTACACGGATTTCGTCCGGGTGTTTAATAGTTTCAATGGCCGTAACCTTGGAACGAAATCTTTCAGGAAGAGTCCTTAAAATCTTTCTTACAATTTTAAATTCTGGAATTTTCTCTCCCAAGTTAGCACATGAATTCACGACGTCTTGCAATCGTGTATAATAATCTGTGAACAATTCATTTTCTGCCATAAAAATGGAGTCAAACTTGCTCGTAAGCATTTGCAGTTTTTGAATCTTCACAAGGTTAGTTCCTTCATGTGTAACTTGAAGAACATCCCAGATTTCTTTCGCAGTCTCACATGCCGAGACGTGAGAGAATTCCGTTTGTGACATGGCATTAAATAAAGCGTTAACACCTTTGCCATTGTAAGAAGATGCATCAACCTCTTCCTTGGTCCATTTCGACCTAGGTTTGATGGTGCGAACATCAGCAATAATTTCAGTTGGATTAGACCATCCTAACTCGATTGATTGCCACACCCGTTCGTCGATGGAAATTAAAAAGGCTTTCATCCGTACTTTCCAGTAGGCATAATTAGTTCCATCGAAGAAAACGGGGGTCTGTTGATGTTTCCACCTTCAACCATTGTTTACAACCCTATTCCCGCTCTGATACCACTTGTTGGGTTATGATAGAATATGGATCTAAATAGGGAAAAAAACACCAAGAGGGGGGGTGAATAGGTGTAAACCATAAACACTCAAAAAATCGTTGCGCAATAAAACCCAATGCGGAAATGAAAAAATAACACGCACGATTTTTACGTGGAAAAACTCCAAATCGGAGTAAAAAACCACGGGACCGATAACACGGCGAAATCCACTAGAATTAACACACGTACAAAGGTGATATACCGTACTCACAGACGACTCGACCTTTTTCCATACGCTCCTAGTAGATCTTCTCCGCTCGCTCCGCAACGCTCCTCGAATCCACGAATAGCGTCCCACGCCGAATCCACGGCGTCCAACGTTGAATCCACGACGTCCAACCGAATCCACGGTCTTCACCCAGTAGCACGTCTCGAATCCACGAACGTACCTCGCTCCGAATCCACGAGAGCGGTTGCACCTTGAATCCACAAGGCCACGCGAGTCCACGCGCCGATTTTGGGAAAATCGTTGTTTTTGGGTGGTGATGATCCGCCGAATACTTAGATGAATGATAGATCGGAAATACCATCTAAGTATTCATTAATTTGATTCTACTCAAAATCTGAGTATGAAAACCTAGAATCAAATTAATCAATATAGATGAAGAAACATAGATTTAATCTAGTTATTTCCTTTCTTCTCTATATGTGGATTTCTCTTTTTGACCGTATTTTGGATTACCCTTAAAAAAATGAATCGTAGGGTCTATTTATAGGTTAGAAACTGTTGGAAGAGGATAAGAATCAAAAACTAACATTTTCTGAAATTTTACAGGATGACGGTCCGGACTGGAATTATGGCAGTCCGGACTGTCGTAACGAAACAGACTATTTCCAGAAAAACAAACGTTCGGGGTCCGGACTGAAGTGCCTGATCCGGACTGTTCATACATTTCAGCAAAAACCCATGTTCGGGGACCGGATCAGAATTGGCTTGGATCCGGACTGGATTTTGTTGGGTTATGTATAATTGGATCTAAATAGGTGAAAAAACACCTAGAGGGGGGTGAATAGGTGTAAACAATAAACACTCAAAAATCTTTGCGATATAAAACCCAATGCGGAAAAATAAATAACACGCAGAGATTTTTACGTGGAAAACTCAAACCGGAGTAAAAAACCACGGGACCGATAACACGGTGAAATCCACTAGAATTATAACACGTACAAAGGTGATATACCGTACTCACAGACGACTCAACCTTTTTCCATACGCTCCTAGTCGATCTTCTCCGCTCGCTCCGCAACGCTTCTCGAATCCACGATCTGCGTCCAACGCCGAATCCACGACGTCCAACGTCGACTCCACGACGTCCGACCGAATCCACGGTCTTCACCCAGTAGCACGTCTCGAATCCACGAACGTACCTCGCTCCGAATCAACGAGAGCGGTAGCACCTTGAATCCACAAGGCCACGCGAGTCCACGCACCGATTTTGGGGAAATCGTTGTTTTTTGGGTGGTGATGATCCGCCGAATACTTAGATTAGAAATAGATCGGAAATACCATCTAAGTATTCATTAATTTGATTCTTCTCAAAATCTGAGTTTGGAAAACCTAGAATCAAATTAATAAAATAGATGAAGAAACATAGAATTAAATCTAGTATTTTCTTTCTTCTCTATTTGTGGATTTTTCTATTTCGGTCGTATTTTTTCCACTTTTCGTCGTTACCCTAAAAGATGAATCATAGGTCTATTTATAGGTTAGAAACCATTGGAAGAGGATAAGAATAAAAAACTAACCTTTTCTGGAATTTTTCAGGACGGCGATCTAGATCGGATTTCGGCGATCCGGATTGCAGTAACGAGACAGACTGTTTCCAGAAAAACAAAGGTTCGGGATCCGGATCGAAGTGCCTGATCCGGATCGTTCATACAATTCACCAAACACCAATGTTCGGGATCCGGATTGAAATGCCTGATCCGGATCGTTCATATATTATGGTAAAAACCAGTGTTCGGGATCCGGATCAAAGGAGGCTACGATCCGGATTGAATTTGCGTATGAACTAACACCCTTCGGGATCCGGATTGGAATGTCTGATCCGGATCGTGAACATGTCCCATGTCTAGTTTTTGATTTTTATGCAATTAAAAATTCATCCAAGTGTTTCTACACTATAAGAAGTATTCGGATCACCAAAGATAATTAGTTAAACATACCTGATCCTTTTGAATTCTTCTTTCTTGAGATTGAGTTATATGATCCAACCTTCTTTATCTTCAATCTTCAAGACTTAACCGAATTCACGAAATACGCCAACTCAAATTCCGTAACAATCTCCCCCTTTGGCGGTTTCGTGACAAAACACAAATCCACTCAAGAAAATTCAAAAAGATATTTTTGTTGATATCACCATACAACAAAAATTTACAATGAGATCCAAATAAAGATAGATACATGAGTTAAACTCCTAAAACAGACTCTAGACTTAGACATCTGTACTCTCTGCAAAAGAAATCATTCTTGACAAAAGAAATCGTTACATACCTCAAGAATTTTATGTCATTCAAAAACCACACACAGAGATGAAGTTTATACTCATTTATACTTACCATGACATTTATACATTCAGATATGTAATTGGATCATAGTTAAAAACCAACATATCTTCTATGCAATCAAAATCCAAATGTCACAAAATTATTAGTGAACATCAACTTGTTAGTTATATTACATGCCCAAATAGTTAATCGAATAGTTTGTCGAGGCATGCATGTAATCTCAAATGAAAACCAAAAGTTGAAGTTATACTTACCTTCATGGTTCACAACTGGACAATCGACAATCGATCATAGTTTCATTGTTCAACTGTTCTAATATTCTCTCCCCCTTTTTGTCACAAAGTAAGCCAAAATTGCAAAATAAGGAGAGTTAACAAGTTCAAAAATTGAAGGAAATTTAAGAACTAAAACTAACAACCTGCACAAGAAAAGAAAAGTTAGAGTCTGAGGTTAGATCATCCCAAGTCAGAACTGGTGGGATTGCTACAATCCAACTTCTTCACAATTGCTTTAAGCAATTTTGATATTGTGGAACACTTTCTTTTCATCTTGTGTTGCTCAGAGATAATTTGTTGAAGGTTTGTGGACAAAACGTCTTGTTCAGCAGACAATCTTCGCTGTTCTTGTCGAATGGAGGACCATACATTCGCTTTTGCAGTGTGCCTCCAGGACGTTGAGGGATGCAGTGTAGATGCAGATGGTGCATCTTGACCTATATTCCATGGAGATTCTCTAGGGAGAGAGCGAGCTCTGGTGAAGGGTTCATCAATCTGAATTCCAGCGCCCCGTGAATTCTTTCGCCTAGTGTACTGCTTGGTTGTTGAGGAAGATTTCGTCAGCTTTTTGCTCTTTAAGTACAACCTGTCTTCTTTATCAACAGCTTGTTGTGCTTGTTTACAGATTTCCTCCCAATCTTCTTCTTCTGATTCTGAATTATTTTGACACACTTTCCTTGTCTCCTCTTGACTTGATTCATCTTGTTCTTCTTTTATAGTCTTACGTGTGTGCACCATTGCAACTAGCAGGAAGATGATCCATGAAAACGTCATTGTTGCTATTACTTGTGAAAGGAAATCCTGTGAGCAACAACTCAAGAACACAAAAAATTGTTAATTTTCAAAAATTTGAAAAATTGTACCCAAACAATTATTATCGTGTAGAGAGACTAAGAATCAAATTAGTTTTGCAAAAAGAATTTTAAAAATAGATCAATCGCATGATTTTCGAAAGTTCCCATTATATGCCCTAAAACCGAAATTTTTGAAATCGAAGGCCAAAAATCCGTTTATCATGAGAATACCTAGCATATAATCAAAACTAATATACCCAGAGTTCTTATTTCAAAAGAAATTTGATCAAAAACCATCCACAAACGAAAAAGATACAGGAATTTCATCACGTTTTGAGGAAGAATATGAAAAACTGTGAAAAACCGAGATTTTGATCAATAAAACTTACTTAGAATCGAAGAACTTGAGTTTGAAAGCTTCCAAGATGGATGAATTCTAGAGAGAGAATCTCTGGAGACTTTGGAACAAAAGATTGAAGTAAAAAGAAATCAAAACCCTTTTGTTCTATATAAAACCCTAGCCGCTGTGAGGACCTGGATCCCCACGACGAGACTACTGTTGCATCTACAGCTTCGGGAGGCCTATGCGGCGCGTCGGCGGGGTTTGTGCACAATTTGGACACAAGTGGGGGACGTCGGGCTTAAATGGATCACGTGGGTGATCAGATGGCCCCGTCGAATGCTTGGAAGTGGTTTTGCGCGCAATGGATATTAAAATTGGGCTAAGCGCGAAGTTTGGACAAAAGAACATCTTTCCGGATGCCTTCGGCAATTTTTAGGAGTGGAATTTGGCAAATCGGACACCGGATTTGGACTCAGCACGCGAAAACGGTCAAAATGGGCTATTTACATGCATTTTTCGGAGGTTTCTACAGTAAAATTACTGTTCATGGCCAGAACAGTGTTCCCGGCGACGGCCGGCGGCGGCGGGCAGCAGCGCAGGACGGCGGCGCAGGCTCGGGCAGGCGGCGCCTGGCCGCGGGCAGGCGCACAGGGGCGCGGGCAGGTGCGCGGTCCACCGCGGAGGCGTGCACCGGTCGCGGGCCACGTGGCGGATCCCGGTTGGGCCGGCGCGGGGGCGCGGTCCACGGGAAAAGGCGCGGTGCACGGTGGACCGGAGGGTTACACGTGGCGGCTTATGATTTGACGGTGCTGTGGACCGGGTCCACGGAGCGGGTGCTGGGCGCCTCGGGGCGCGTGCCTGGCAGGGGGGCGCAGGCGGCGCTGACAGCGCGCACGTGGGCGTGGCAGCGACGCGTTGACTGGGTGCGTGCCACGTGTCGGCTGTGCAGCAAGCCACGTGTCGTGCGGTGGTTGGTCTGGATCGCTGTCGCCTGTTTGGCGGGCGACGTGGAGGCCCAGGGAAGATTCGGGCTGCTACAGTGCGCGCCCGGGGGAACTTTCGGGCTGCTACAGTGCGCGCCCGAAAGTTGCTTGCGCCCGAAAGTGGGGACACGTTCGGTATTTTTCGATTTGTTTCCTGGAGCCTATAAAAGCGATCCGAGCTTCCTTCTTTCCCCTTTTTCTGCAATTTCCGAGCCTCCTCTCGCCATGGTGCCTTCAACAAAGATGATCCCCGAGCTGTGATGCATCCATCTGCAAAGTTTTGAGATTTTTGGTGGCACGCTTATCGAGGTTTCCATTTTTACGGTGCGGCGCGACGCTCGTCCTTTTGGGTTCCCCTTCGTCGCGTTTCGGTGTGCGAGCTCCCCCGGCCTACTCCGACCATCTTTTTGGGCGATTTCTTCGTCGCTGGATCCGCGACGGACAGATCTACGATCTAGGTATGTTTAGCTTTCCCTCATTTCACGCTTTTCGAGGTGTTTGTTCGAGCTTACTATGACGCCATTTCTGTGAAGGAGATTTGGACAGCGGCGTGGTTTTTCGGCGATATCTCCGCAACCGGGCATCGTATGGCGACGTGCTTGTACACTTTTTTCATCTACTCGACGCAAGGAATATCACAGTATTTTTCTTGGATTTTTCTGAGTTTTACCCGAAGGTATATGTTCTTCCCCTTATCTGTAAATGGAATTACAGTTATGTTGCTGTGTGGCTTTGCGCACCTGTACTGTGGAATTTGTAACTCGGCCTACGGGGCTCGAAATTTGACGTGCAGGTACTCGTTTCGAAGGTATCGACGCGACGATAGCGACAGTATTTAATTTGGAATTTTATGAGTTCTCGCTGCAGGTGAAATAATTACATCTTTGGGACTGATTTTCAGAATGTGTGTACTTGGTTAAATTTTGGAATAAACGTGTGATCTTGGACCTTATTGTCGTACCCAGGGGTGTTTGCAAGTGTTGCTGGACCCGTTGGATCTGGAAACCTTGATTTCGGGGTACTTTCAGCTGTTTGGAGCCGAGGCTTTCGCGACGTGCACCGAGGGTGCAGTTTTGGCAGATTTTTGGACTGTGAGCGTCTACACTCTTCACCGACTTCAGGTTTGCCTTGGTTTAAGCGCTTCAGGTGGGTAAGCTTAATATCAGTAACTGTATAAGGCAATGATTATGTTATGGCGAATATAAGTGCACTTGTGGGGATGTCACCCCTCTATTACTGATGCATGCATGTTTAGGGTACATGGTTTATGTTTGTAAGGTAGGTAAGCTTGATAATGATATTTGTATAAATGATTGCAGGAATAGTATTTATGAGGTATACTGAGGACTTGCATGACTTGGGCATCTATGTGATGATTAGTGTAAGCTTACCTAGGATAATGTTACCCTATGAGATTATGTAACATGCCATGTTAGCACATAGCCTTTCATGTGGTTGGTTTATGCTTTGGGATAGGATTTTGTAGCTATGTGCGGATTTTCACTCTGAGGAGTTATTGTAATCGAGGATTACGATCAGGTGTAGGCATGTGGTTTACTTTCTATATCATTCTTGAGGACAAATGCATGCTTGTATGGACATATAGTTAGGCCACCTTTTATTGCTACACTATTTATTGGAACTTGACTTAGGAGAAACCATGCTTTTCTTTTCTCCTTCCTGTTGGTCGGGTGGTCAGTGTTGCTCGGGTTCGAGCAGGGGTCTGGATAGTGTAGTTGGGACTTCGTGTCTGGGACAGGTTGGATTAGTGGTGGGGCTTTGCGGCAACCGCGGATATTGGGCGGTTGACCGGATGTTTATCTATGCACCAGATTGGGTATCAGTTTCCTCTAGTGGATGGAGTTTCCCACTTATCGTTTAGTTGCATCCGATTGAGGTCGGGCCTTTCTTTAGTGGTTGAGTCTTCCCACTTTGATCAGATTTGTGATCAAAGTCCTGCTATACAGAGATACTTGTTACTGAGATACTGGTTACTGAGATACCTTGCTCGTGTGGGTCGCTTCCCTCGAGCGCCGCTCCGGAGTAGGCTTTAGACCGTGTTGGGTTCTGGTCAGACCGTGACGGACCGGTCAGTTGGTGAGTTGTGAGTGATGACAGAGTTGGTGAGTTGTGAGTGATGACGTGTCAGGGGGGGGACCGAGTGGAGTCTAGTAGCTGTGTTAGACCAGTGCTCGTGTTGTTGGGAACCGTTTGGGGATTGACGGTGGCCCCAAGGTCATTGTGAGTTGTTGACCATTGTGCGAGAGGCTTGGTGATCTTGAGTTTATCCGTTCTGAGAGAGAGCGTGGATTTTGATTATAGCCTGCATGAGCCACTACTCGATAGCGAGTTAGTCCGTTTGGACTCCCTATGTAATCCCTGCCCGTCAGCGGGAGGTGGTCGTAGGTGGGGCGCATGTCACGCCCCGGGGTCGAAACTGCGACCCGGGCCCGCCAAACAGATCCGCCACCTATGCCAACCCGCATAGGCGAAGCGTCCTACCTGCAAGAAAAGTACTATAACTAAACAGATATCAGAGCTATAAATGAAAATCTGCTGTAACTAAAATCAATTACTGTACAACTGGAAATGAAACAACACCGTCTGCCTCCCAAAAATAATAATAATACAATATCCTCAAGTACAAGCTCTAAACCCAACCGGGAGGTAACCCCAATATATACAACAGTGTACAGTCTCTCAATACAAAATATCCTCACTACAATAGTCTCTCAAAAGAGGAAAAAGAAACAACTAAACTACAGATGATCTCCTCTGAAGGGTACCGCTACTCTCCAACGCCGGGTAGGGATCTAGCTCGCGACTCCCTCGCCACGATCAACAACCGCAGAGCCGGCCACACCTGCTAAGACTCTGCACAACCAAAGAGAGGAGAGAAAAAGGGGGGGGAAAAACCCCCAAAGGGTGTGAGAACTACTCCAAAAAGGGAGTTCTCAGTGGGTACCACCGCCAGACCCGACGGTCTGCCCACCAAGTCCTCAAGAGACAAAAACTAACCCAAGTCATAAGACTGAAATGAGTAAGTTGGAGACTATCAACAGCTACCCTGCCCCTAACTAAAGGCAAAAAGGGGGAGAACCAAACAGTGGTATGCAACCACTAGCACATGAAGTGCACCATCGACCCAATCGAGCTGACTGCCACACCTGGTCCAGTCAAACCTGCGCCCACCTACAACCACCTCCCGCTGACGGGCAGGAATTACGTAGGGTGTCCAAACGGACTAACTCGCTATCGAGTAGAGGATCATGCAGGCTATGGTCAAAATCCACGCTCTCTCTCAGAACGGATAGAATCATGATGCTCAACCTCTCACACAGCGGTCAAAGTACTCGCAACAACACGGGACCACCGTCAACCAGACGGCTCTCAACAATACAAGCACTGATCTAAACTCAACTACCAGTCTGCACTCGGCCCCCAGGCACGAGTGTAACAATAAAAGTATTTGACCGAAATAAACTCAATCGAATGAACCGGTATAAAACCCGGTACTGCCTGCTCTGTCACCAATCTCTCGAACTCAGTATATCCACTGTCCAAATGACCGGAACCCAACACGGTCTGACCGGCACCCGACACGGTCTGACCGGAACCCAACACGGTCTGACCGGAACCCAACACGGTCTGAAGCCTACTCCGGAGCGGCACTCGAGGGGAGCTACCCACACGAGTAAAGCATCTCAGTCATCAACATCAACAGTATCTCGAAACAGCAGGACTTGATCATCAATCAGATCAAAGTGGGAAAACTCAACCACCAAGGAAAGACCCGACCTCAATCGGATGCAACTAAACGATAAGTGGGAAACTCCATCCACTAGGGAAAACCGACACCCAAATCTGGTGCATAGAAAAACATCCGGTCAACCACCCAATATCCGCGGTTGCCGCAAAGCCCCGCAACTAAACCAACCTGTCCCAGACGCGAAGTCCCGACTACACTACCCAGACCCCCTGCTCGAACCCGAGCAACACTGACCACCTGACTAACAAGAAGGAGAAGGGAAAAGCATGGTTTCTCCTAAGTCAAGTTCCAATAAGTAGTGCAGCAGTAAAAGATGGCCTAACTACATGACCATACAAGCATGCAATGTCCTCAAGGAAATAAAGGGGGTAAATCATAATAACAGTTCCTTTAGGAATAAGCAACATGCCGGAATCCCAAAACTAGATCTGTCCACAACTCAGGGTTCATTAATAGAATGATCATAATAACTCCTCAGAGTACAAATCCGCACATAGCTACGAAATCCTGTCCCAAATCATAATCCAACCACAAGAAAGGCTATGTGCTAACATGGCATGTTATATAATTTCATAGGGTAACATTATCCTAGGTAAGCTTACACTAGTCATCACATAGATGTCCAAGTCATGCAAGTCCTCAGTATACCTCATAAATACTATTCTTGCAATCATTTATACCAATATCAATAACAAGCTTACCTACTTACCAATATAAACTATGTACCCTACACATGCGTGCATCAGTCATAGAGGGGTGACATCCCCACAAGTGGACTTATACTTGCCACAACATAAACATTGCCTTAAACAATTACTGATAATAAGCTCACCCACCTGAAGCGCTTAACCCAAGGCAAACCTGAAGTCGGTGAAGTGGGTAGACGCCCGCGGTCCAAAATCTGCCAACAAAACACCCTCGGTACAAGTCGCGCAAGCCTTGGCTCCAAACAGCTGAAAACACCCCTGAGTACAACAATAAGGCTTAACATTACACTTTTATTCCAAAATTAACCAAACATACACCATCTGAAAACCAGTCCCAAAGCCGCGCATATTTCACCTGCTGCAAGTGCCCAGAAAAATCCAATAAAAATACCACAGTAATCCTCGCGTCGATACCTTCGAAACGACTACCTGCACGTCCAATTCCGAGCTTCCTACACTGAGAAACAATTCCGACAAGGGAACCACCCCGAATCAAACTACACTCAAAAACTGTAGCAACAATTACTGTTCACAGATAATCTTCACCTTCGAGAAATATTCAGAAAATTCCAAGAAAATTTGGGCATATTCCTCGTGAAGTGTAGATGCAAATCGCCTCTTGAATCGCCCCAATCCGATGCATGTGCGCGAAGATATCACCAAAACACCGCGCCGCTATCCCAGAACTCCGCCCAGAAAAAGGGGTTACAAGATGATCCGAAAGACCCATGAAAAACTCGGAATGGGAAAGACCAGTAAACATGGGAAACATAGCCCTACCTGTCGTGAAGCCAACGGCGCAAGAATCACTGAAAAAGGTGCTCGGGGTAAGCCGGGGGAGTCCTTGCACCAAAACGCGACGAAGAAGACCACAAACGAACGAGCGTCGCGCCGCGCCGTAAAAATAGAAACCTTGATAAGCGTGCCACCAAAAATCCCAAAACTTTGCAGGAAGATGCAGCCAAACTAGGGGATCAACTTTGCTGAAGGCACCCCGGCGAGAAGAGGCTCGGAAATGGCGGAAAAAGGGAGAAGAAGAGAGCTCGGATCGCCTTTTATAGGCTGCAGAAACAAATGGGAAAATACCGGTTATGTCCCAATTTCCGGGCGCATGCCACTTTCGGGCGCGTACTGTAGCAGCCCGAAAATCCCAAAGGCGCGCACTGTAGCAGCCCGGAAGTCCCCTGGGCCTCCACGTCGCCCGCCAAACAGGCGACAGCCGCACCCGCCGCACGCGTCGCGCCACGTGGCCACCCGCGGACGACGACACGTGGCACGCTCCCCGGTCAACGCCCGCCTGCCGCGCCCACGTGCCCGCCTGACGCCGCCGCCTGCCACCCTGCCGCGCACAGTAGACCCACCAATAGGAGAACGCCACGTGTCATGCCACTTCCTAGTGAACCCGGTGCACGAAATCATGTGGACCGAACCAATGCAAACCTGCCACGTGTCCAAGCCCGGTGCACCGTAAACCCTGAGCCATCCCGAAACTGCGTAGACCAACCGCCGTGAACCCACCTCTAGGATGATGCCACGTGTCACCCCCGGTCCACCGTGCGCCCCGCACTCCCCCGTAGACCGCGCCCCGCGGACCGGCCCACTCCTGAGCCGCCACGCGTCCAGCCCCCGGTGCACGCCTGCCGCGTGGACCGGGCGGCCCGCGCCTCCGTCCGCCGCGCTGCCGGCGGCCGCTCCGCCGCTGCCGCCGCCGCCGGAAACACTGTTCCGGCGTGAACAGTGTCCGGTGCTCAAAAATGACAAGTGGGTAGTCCGTTTTAACCGTTTTCGCGCGCTGAATCCGAATTTGATGTCCATTTCGCCAAATTCCAACTCCAAAATTTGCCGAAGGCATCCGGAAAGGTAATCCTTGGTCCAAACTTCGCGCTGAGTCCAAATTTAATATCCACTTCGCGCGAAACCACTTCTAACGATCCGACGGAGTCCAATGATCACCCACGTGATCCATTAAACACACTGAGCCCAACACTAATGCCCAATTGGGGCACAAATCCCACCAACACGCCACCTAGGCCTCCGGGAGCTGTAGATGATCCAGTAATCTCGACGTGGGGATCCAGGTCCTCACAGCGCAGGTTTGACTGGACCCGATGTGGCAGTCAGCTCGATTGGGTCGATTGAGCACATCGTGTGCGAGTGTTGCGTATCTTTATCAGAGTTTGCCCCATTTGAGCATTTAGATAGAGGCATGGTAGCTGTTGAGAGTCTCCAGCTTTCCTATTTCAGTCTTTACTGCTTTGGTCATTTTATGTCTCTTGAGGACTTAGTGGGCAGACCGTCAGGTCTGGCGGTGGTACCCACTGAGAACTCCCTTTTTGGTGTAGTTCTCACACCCTTTGGGGGTCTTCCCCTCCTTTTTCCTTCCTCTCCCTTGTTTTGCAGAGTCTTAGCGGGTGTTGCGGATTCTGCGGTTGTTGTTCGAGGCGAGGGAGTCGCGAGCTAGATCCCTACCCGTCGTTGGAGAGTAGCGGTACCCCTTCAGAGGAGATCTTCAGTAGATTAGTTGTTTTATTTTCTTCCTCTTTTGAGAGACTGATGTAGTGAGGATATTTTATGTATTGAGAGACTGTACACTGTTGTATTTATTGGTGATACCTCCCGGTTGGGTTCAGAGCTTGTATTTGAGGATATTGTACGATTATCACTTTTTGGAGGTGGACATTGTTGTTTTATTTCCAGTTGTACAGTGATTGATTTTAGTTATACAGCAGGTTTTTATTTATAGCTCTGATATCTGTTTAGCTGTAGTACTTTTCTTGCAGGTAGGACGCTTCGCCTATGCAGGTTGGCATAGGTGGCGGATCTGTTGGCGAGCCCGGGTCGCAGTTTCGACCCCGGGGCGTGACAGCCGCGATCCGGATCAGTTCGTGAATCCGATCCGGATCGGCTACCCGCAGAGAATACCTGCGTTCGGGATCCGGATCGGCTTGTCCAATCCGGATCGGCTCCAACTTTTTCTTCAGAAAAATTCAGAAAAATTCTAGAAAATCCAGAAAAAGATTGTAAGCACTTTTGTGTATCAACTTTAAATGAAAAATCATCATTTCATATCAAAAGAAATAGATTATACTAAATCTATCAATAATAGCCAAATAATGAAATGAAGATTTATAAAAATTAAATCCCTTAAAGTTGAACAACTTCAATTACATCTAACTTGATCTTATGAGTAATGCCTTTATCAAATCATCAATTCGGTAAAGAAAATGAAATACCAAGATCAATAGATGTCTGAAATCCCAGATAAGTTAGATAATATATCTAGTCAATTTATTGAAGAGAGTGGCTCTTTGAGCATCTTTCATTAAAATTCCCACCTTATACCAACCTTGAAATTTTGACAGAGTCAAGTATTTCAACATGCATTTTGTTTAATCAAACTTGAAAAACCTTGCTTGTTATACATGTGGTAGCTGCACACAGTACTCGGACGACCGAGGTGGTAGCTCTTTCCTCCATGTGGTGGTAGTTTTCACACTCCTCATTGGGATGTAACTCTTTCCACATCTTTTGAGCATAACACTTTTTCTTTGACTCCCCCTCAATTGGCTATCAATTATTTAAGATATAAAGTATTCAGCCAAATATTGATCTTGATTTCATACTCGACTAAATAGTCAAATAAGATAAAAACTATACCAAGAGATCATCGAGAGAGAAATTGACTTTGATCAAAACAAAGATGATTTAATTCACATAAATGATCATTGCATCAAATGAATTATTATGATATCCAAAGCATAATAAATTTCTAAACATATAAAGGATGCAGTTAAAGTCAATAAAACTAATGCTCAATTAATGTTCTATGTCTAAGCATAGATAATGAACAAAAACACAAAAACAAAACCTAACCTAAACAAGAGTTTCAAAAAGAGGTTATTTCAAGGAAAGCATTCCAATTGCTTTGCGCAAATGAATAAAACGTTTTTGATCCAAAGGTTTTATTAAAATGTCAGCTAATTGATCTTCAGTTGAAATGTAGGAAATTTGAAGAATATTTGATTCAACTAGCTCCCTAAGAAAATGATATCTAAGTTCAATGTGTTTTGTTCTTGAGTGCAACACAGGTTTTTTTGAAATGTTTATAGCACTAGTGTTGTCACATAAAACAGTTACCGAAGTTGCTGAAATCCGGAAGTCGCTCAACACGCTTTTCATCCAAATGAGTTGAGTTGAACAACTACCCGCTGAGATATACTCCGCTTCGGCAGTCGAGAGTGCAATGCAGTTTTGCTTTTTACTATGCCATGCAACAAGGCAATGGCCAAGATAAAAACATGCACCACTCGTACTTTTCCGATCATCCACTGATCCTGCCCAATCGGCATCTGAATATCCTATAATGTCAAGACTTGTTCCCATAGGATACCAAATTCCGAAGTTTACAGTTCCTTTGACGTACCGGATGATCCGTTTCACCGCTTTCAGGTGATCCTCCTTTGGTGCTGACTGATATCTCGCGCAGATCCCAACACTAAAGGATATGTCCGGGCAACTAGCTGTGAGGTAGAGTAGACTTCCAATCATACTTCGATAGAGTTTCTCGTTTACACTATCACTAAGAGATTCACTTCCTAATCCCTTATTGCTAGTTCCCATAGGAGTAGGAAATTCTTTAGAATCTTCTAATCCGAATTTCTTTACCAACTCCTTTGCATACTTGGATTGACATAGATGGATGCCTTCACCATTTTGTTTCACTTGCAATCCAAGAAAGTATGTCAGTTCGCCCATCATAGACATCTCAAATTCGCTTTCCATGGTTTCTGCGAATTTAGAAGCATCATTATCCTTTGTTGCTCCAAATACAATGTCATCGACATAGATTTGTGCAACAATGAAGTTATCCTGATAATGCTTCACAAAGAGAGTCCGATCTGCTCCCCCTCGAGTATAGCCCTTCTCCAAAAGGTGCTTTGTCAACCTTTCGTACCACGCTCGCGGTGCTTGTTTTAAACCGTAAAGAGCATTTTTCAAACGAAAAATATGGTTAGGTAGTTTACAGTCTACAAAACCTTTCGGTTGAGCCACATAAACTTCCTCATTTAAAAACCCATTTAAAAACGCGCTCTTAACGTCCATTTGAAAGAGTTTTATTTTAAAGTGACAAGCAATAGCGAATAAGATACGAATGGACTCGAGTCTAGCTACAGGGGCGAACGTTTCATCAAAGTCTATACCTTCTATTTGAGAGTAGCCTTGAGCAACTAAACGTGCTTTGTTCCTGATGATGGTACCATCCTCATTTTTCTTATTCTTGAAAATCCATTTAGTACCGATCACATTGTGTTGCTTCGGAGGCGTAGTTAATTCCCAGACTTTGTTTCGTTCAAACTGATGGAGCTCTTCCTGCATTGCTTCAATCCAGTAGTCATCCTGAAGAGCTTCATCGACGTTCTTTGGTTCGATCATTGAAACGTAACAAGCGAATCCACAAACCAACTGTCTCCGAGTTTTGACTCATTCTTGTGGGTCTCCAATGATGTTTGATTCAGGATGATCCTTGGAGATGCGTAACGTTTGAGGTAATGGAGTACTCGGAGGTACATGAGATGATTCCTGCACATCAGATAAACTTGAAGAACCATTAGATGCATCATTAATATTGGAAGTATTATCATGAGAAGATGCATTTACAGGAGTATCATCATCAAGAGAGATATCAGGGGTAGATTTATCAGATGCAAAGTGGAAAGCTTCATCTACTTTAACATTTATGGATTCTACAATCGTTTTAGATTCCAAGTTAAATACCCGATATGCTCTACTATTTGTAGAATAACCCATGAAAATCCCTTCGTCACTTCGAGAGTCAAATTTTCCAAGATTTTCGCGGTCACGTAAAATGTAGCACCGACTCCCAAAGATACGAAAATATTTGATGTTTGGCTTTCTACAAAACCATAGTTCATATGGTGTATTTAACGTTCCCGGGCGCAAATAAACTCGATTAATAACATAGATTGCAGTGTTCACAGCTTCAGCCCAAAAATATAGCGGTAAATTTCGGCTATGAAGCATAACACGTGCCATCTCTTGTACAACCCTGTTTTTGCGCTCGACCACACCATTCTGTTGAGGTGTATAGGGTGCTGAGAATTCATGTTTAATGCCATTAGAAGTGCAAAAATCAATGAATTTAGAATTTATGAATTCTCCACCTCTATCACTTCTAACACGAATGATCTTTTCATTCTTTTCAATCATAATACGAAGGCAAATCTCGTGAAAAGAATCAAAAGTATCAGCTTTCTCTTTTAAAAATGCTACCCATGAGTATCTAGAGAAATCATCAACCAATAAGAAAATATACCATTTACCTCCCAAGGATGGTTGACGTGTCGGCCCCATAAGATCCATATGCAGTAATTCCAAGGGCCGTTTGGTACCAACGTGGTTCAAGTTCTTGTGTGCAGTCCTGGATTGTTTTCTCTTTTGACAACCACCACACACAATGTTTTGTTTAAGTGAAAGTTTTGGAACCCCCTTGACCACGTCTTTGTTTGAAATTCTAGCAAGTTCCTTAAAATTTATGTGACCTAGCCTTTCATGCCAAAGTGTTTCATTATTCAAAGAGGCTAAGTTACAATTTTCAGAAATTTTAAAAGCAGTTTTTGTCACCGGTCATGTGACGAGAACAGCCGCTATCCAGATACCAAGACGAATTATCATATGCATGCAAGGAAATGTTTGTAACAAGACAAGGGAAGGTTTCACCTTTGCGTACCCAAACCTTTCGAGTTTTGGTGTACGTCGGAAATGATTGTGAAGTTGATACCTTTGGTGAAAGCGTCTTGTTTGATCCATCGCCTTTCCTTGACGTCATCGTCTTGTTTGATGAACTACCGAGGCTCTTTTCCTTTGAATAATTTGCATTTGATTTCCGAGGAATCACCCATTTGGTAGTCGTTGCAAGAAGTGCTTGAGTTGAGCGTTTGGCTCCCATCTTGCAATTTCTCCTTATGTGCCCTGCAATACTACAACGAAAACATACCTTGGTGCTTGACAATTCCGAAGAGGGGGAAGTAGGTTTGTTGTCGTTGTTTGTCGTCAATTCCGGTGTCGGAGGAGGAGATACCGACTGGGGCACAAAGACTGTCCCAACCGAACTAAAATTGTCTTTAGTTCGATTGTATCCGAGGCCGAACTTGTTTGATTGACCAAGACCAAGAAGCTTATCCAACTTACTCCTTCCTGATGAAAATCGCTGTAAGTCATCCTTGAGTTGGAGAATGGTCTCTGTCATTTCCAATTTTTCCTGTTGAGCCTCGCCGTTGAGCTTCAAGAAGTAATTCGCTTTGTTCACCATATCTATATAATTCTTCTCGAATTGCTCATTGGACTCTTGAAGTGGAGCATTTGCTTTTATCAGATTATCCCTTTCCACTTCAAGATCGGTCGAGAGAGAAGTTACCCTTTTTACTTCTTCATCGAGATCCTGCAATCTCCCTCTCAACCCCTTGTTTTGCTTAGCCAGTTTCTTTGAATCCCTCAAAAGTCTGTGGTAGGCTAGAGCAAAATCTTCACCTTCCGAATTATCCGATTCATCGTCCGTTGCATTCTTTTCAACTTGGGAGGAGTTGGACAATGACTCGGATGTACTTGCCATTAAGCACATGAAGGGTGAAGATGTGGACGCGTGGAACGCCGTTGCGTTATCTTCTTCATCACTTGACGATGACTCATTTGACGATGAGGTGTCATCCCAAGTGACGGCTTGCATCGCTTTCTTCTTTGACGGATTCTTATTGGGACACTCCGTTGAGATATGGCCGTACCCTCAGCACTTGAAGCATTGGACTTGTCCTTCTGAGCTTTTCTTATCCTTAGAAAAACCCTCTTGCTTTCTTGGTTTGAAACATAAAGAACCTTTGCCTTTCTTCGACTTTACGAAGGATGGAGTTTTGCTTGGGCTACCCCTTCGAAAGTTTCGGCGAAATCTTCTTGTCAAGAGAGCAAGCTGCTTCTCAAAGTCCTCCATAGATAGGTTTACGTCATCGTCTGAGGAGGATGAATCCGCGTCTTCTTCTTTTGTTGTTTTCAATGCTAAACCTGAAGACTTAGAAGAGGATGCTTTTCCAGAAGAATAGTTAGTAGGAAATGTCATTTCATATGTTTGTAATGAACGAACTAATTCTTCTACACGGATTTCGTCCGGGTGTTTAATAGTTTCAATGGCCGTAACCTTGGATCGAAATCTTTCAAGAAGAGTTCTTAATATTTTTCTTACAACTTTAAATTCTGGAATCTTCTCTCCCAAGTTAGCACATGAGTTTACGATGTCTTGCAATCGTGTGTAATAGTCTGTGAACGATTCATTTTCTGCCATGAAAATAGAGTCAAACTTGCTCGTAAGCATTTGCAGTTTCTGAATCTTCACAAGGTTAGTTCCCTCATGTGTAACTTGAAGAACATCCCAGATTTCTTTCGCAGTCTCACATGCCGAGACGCGAGAGAACTCAGTTTGAGATAAAGCATTAAATAGAGCATTAATCCCTTTGCCATTGTAAGAAGAAAAATCTATCTCTTCCTTGGTCCATTTCGACCTAGGTTTGATGGTGCGAACATCAGCAATAATTTCAGTTGGATTAGACCATCCTAATTCAATTGATTGCCACACCCGTTCGTCGATGGAAATTAAAAAGGCTTTCATCCGTACTTTCCAGTACGCATAATTTGTTCCATCGAAGAACGGAGGTCTGTTGTGTTTCCACCTTCAACCATTGTTTACAACCCTATTCCCGCTCTGATACCACTTGTTGGGTTATGTATAATTGGATCTAAATAGGGGAAAAAACACCTAGAGGGGGGTGAATAGGTGTAAACAATAAACACTCAAAAATCTTTGCGATATAAAACCCAATGCAGAAAAATAAATAACACATAGAGATTTTTACGTGGAAAAGTCCAATCCGGAGTAAAAAACCACGGGACCGATAACACGGTGAAATCCACTAGAATTAACACACGTACAAGGTGATTTACCGTACACACTTACGACTCAACCTTTTCCATATGCTCCTAGTAGATCTTCTCCGCTCGCTCCGCAACGCTGCTCGAATCCACAATTAGCGTCCAACGCCGAATCCACGGCGTCCAACGTCGAGTCCACGACGTCCGACCGAATCCACGGTCTTCACCCAGTAGCACGTCTCGAATCCACGAACGTACCTCGCTCCGAATCCACGAGAGCGGTAGCACCTTGAATCCACAAGGCCACGCGAGTCCACGCGCCGATTTTGGGGAAATCGTTGTTTTTTGGGTGGTGATGATCCGCCGAATACTTAGATTAGAAATAGATCAGAAATACCATCTAAGTATTCATTAATTTGATTCTTCTCAAAATCTGAGTTTGGAAAACCTAGAATCAAATTAATAAAATAGATGAAGAAACATAGAATTAAATCTAGTATTTCCTTTCTTCTCTATTTGTGGATTTTTCTATTTCGGTCGTATTTTTTTCCACTTTTCGTCGTTACCCTAAAAGATGAATCATAGGGTCTATTTATAGGTTAGAAACCATTGAAAGAGGATAAGAATCAAAAACTAACCTTTTCTGGAATTTTTTAGGACGGCGATCCGGATCGGATTTCGGCGATCCGGATTGCAGTAACGAGACAGACAGTTTCCAGAAAAACAAAGGTTCGGGATCCGGATCGAAGTGCCTGATCTGGATCGTTCATACAATTCACCAAACACCAATGTTCGGGATCCGGATTGAAATGCCTGATCCGGATCGTTCATATATTATGGTAAAAACCAGTGTTCAGGATCCGGATCAAAGGAGGCTACGATCCGAATTGAATTTGCGTATGAACTAACACCCTTCGGGATCCGGATTGGAATGTCTGATCCGGATCGTGAACATGTCCCATGTCCAGTTTTTGATTTTTATGCAATTAAAAATTCATCCAAGTGTTTCTACACTATAAGAAGTATTCGGATCACCAAAGATAATTAGTTAAACATACCTGATCATTTTGAATTCTTCTTTCTTGAGATTGAGTTATATGATCCAACCTTCTTTATCTTCAATCTTCAAGACTTAACCGAATTCACGAAATACGCCAACTCAAATTCCGTAACAGATTTGCGCATGAACAAACACCGTTCGGGGTCCGGACTGCCGTGCCTGATCCGGATCCTGAACATGTCCCATGTCCAGTTTTTGACTTTTATGCAATTAAAAATTCATCTAAGTGTTTCTACAATATAAGAAGTATTCGGATCACCAAAAATATTTAGTTAAACATACCTGATACTTTTGAATTCTTCTTGTAACGACCCGGCCCACTAGCAATAATAACTGGGCTTAAGCATTTTGGGTTGTAGTGTGGGCCCAACAAGTTATTATTGCTAGTGGGCCGGCGGCCCACTAGCAATAATAACTTGTTGGGCCCAAACCACAGCCCAAAATGCTTAAGCCCAGTTTGCAAACTCTGATTTCAAAAAAAAAAAAATTATTACCGGATTTTTAAAACTCGGGGCGTGACAGATTAGATGGTATCAGAGCCAATAACCAGCCGGAAGTGTGCGGCGAGTCTCGGCTGAGCCTGGGTCTAGATGGCAGGGCTAGCGAGACAAGTCTCACACCGCCTGGTGATCTTGGGCTGCTGTGTGTGTGTTTGGGCTGACGGGGACGTCAGGCCTAAACGGGGGGAGTCTGTGACGCCCCCAATAGTCCCACATCGGATGTGGATGGAATTGTGATTGGGTATATATAAGACTTGGACACTAGTAATAATAACTGGGCTTAAGCATTTTGGGCTGTGGTTTGGGCCCAACGAGTTATTATTGCTAGTGGGACGGGTCGTTACACTTCTTTCTTGAGATTGAGGCATATGATCCAAACTTCTTCATCTTCAATCTTCAAGACTTAAATAATTTCATGAAATACGCCAACACAAATTCCTTAACAAAAGGTAGATTCATTGGTTATCCCAAAGAATCATTGGGATACTATTTCTATTTTCCCCAGGATCAAAATATTATTGTGAGCCGGCACGCCTCTTTTCTTGAGAAACTATTCATTCAAGAAGGAGGTAGTGGGAGGAAAATAGAGCTCAACGAGAATGTCTCTGATGAGCAACAAATCCATAATGATCGACCAAAAATCTCTACTCAATCAGAACCATTGTACACACAATCTCTTCGAAGATCTAGTAGAGTTTCCCAACCTCCAGACAGATATTTAGGATTTGTCGTTGAGAAGATAAAAGAAATGTTCTTAATGGGAGATAAAGATCATAGACATGATCCTACTAGCTATAAAGAGGCGATGTTAGACATCGACTCTGAGAGATGGAAGGAAGCTATGAAGTCTGAAATGGACTCCATGTATTCCAACAAGGTTTGGACTCTAGAGGATTTACCAGTGGGTATAGTACCCATTGGATGTAAATGGATCTTCAAGAGAAAAATTGGTTCAAATGGAAAGGTTGAGACCTATAAAGCAAGGCTTGTGGCGAAAGGTTATAGTCAACGAGAAGGTATTGATTATCAGGAGACCTTCTCGCCAGTGGCCATGTTAAAATCCATTCGAACCTTACTAGCTATAGCTGCACATTATGATTATGAAACATGGCAGATGGATGTGAAAACTGCCTTCCTTAATGGATATATTGAGGAAGACATATATATGGAATAGCCTCAAGGTTTCACCTCTAGCAATGATAATCATAAAGTGTGCAAGCTTCAGAGATCCATATATGGTTAAAGCAAGCATCTCGGAGTTGGAACACTCGTTTTAATGATGCAATCAAATCGTTTGATTTCACCAGAAACGAGGAAGAACCATGTGTGTACAAAAAGACTAGTGGGAGTGCTGTCACATTTCTCATATTGTATGTGGATGATATACTTTTAATTGGGAACGACATTAGGATGATGTCATCGGTCAAATTGTGGTTGTCTCAAAATTTCTCCATGAAAGACTCAGGCGATGCATCCTATATTTTAGGTATAAAGGTCTATAGAGACAGGATTAGACGGTTGCTTGGCCTATCTCAAAAAATATACATAGAGGAAGTACTGAAGAGATTCGGTATGGAAAATTCCAAAATAGGTCTATTACCTCTCAGACATGGAATCTATCTTTCCAAGAAGATGTGTCCTAAAACACCTGAGGAAAGAGAATGTATGAATAGAATTCCATATGCTTCAGCTATTGGGAGTCTAATGTATGCAATGCTATGTACGAGACCTGATATCGCACATGCTGTGAGTGTCACAAGTAGATATCAATCTAACCCAGGTATGGAACACTGGGTTGCAGTTAAAAATATCCTTAAGTATTTGAGAAGAACTAAGGATATGTGCCTAGTCTTTGGAGGCGGTGAGTTGAAGCTAGAAAGCTTCACAGATTCTGATTTCATGTCAGATGTTGATGATAGAAAGTCTACATCATGATATTTATTCATATGTAATGGAGGATCCATTATTTGGAAAAGCTCCAAACAAGCAACGACTGCCGATTCCACCACGGAGGCAGAATATATTGCTGCATCAGAAGCCTCAAAAGAATGTGTTTGGATCAGAAAGTTTGTTGCAGAACTCGGTGTTGTTCCAGCTATTAAGGAACCAACGCTGCTTTTCTATGACAATAATAGCGCCATAGCGTTAGCTAAGGGGCCAAGATCTCATCAGAAATCCAAGCATATTGAACGACGATATCATATAATCAGAGATTATATTGAAAGGAATGAAATACTTGTGCAAAAGGTTGCTTCTGCTGACAATATAGCAGACCCACTAACCAAAGCACTCACTCAACAAAAGCTGGAAAGCCATCTTGAGAAAATGGGCCTACGCTATATGGGTGATCGGCTTTAGTGCAAGTGGGAGATTGTTAGTAATATGCCCTATAAGCCAATCGGTGACACAACTATAGGGTTTGTATCTTTATATCTTTCATTAAATTAATAAATTGGCATTTATTCATTCATATTATTGTGTATATATATATATATATATATATATATATATATATATATATATATATATATATGAATCGTCCTTAGAATTAATGGTAAAAGAATCATATTCCTAAGATGTTAGGAATTTAAGACATGTATTCTTTTGTAATTAATTATTAAATGCTCATGATCATAGGATTATCACGAGGGCGGTGATAAATCCGGTTAGGTCAGTGTATATTGTGCTTTCCTTATGGGATGACTGTTGGGTTATTTGTAATACGGATCTAAATAGGGGAAAAAAACACCTAGAGGGGGGTGAATAGGTGTAAACGTATAAACACTCAAAAAATCGTTGCGATAAAACCCAATGCGGAAATAAAAATAATACGCAAGATTTTTACGTGGAAAACTCCATCACCGGAGTAAAAAACCACGGGACCGATAACACGGCAGAAATCCACTAGAATTAAAACACGTACAAGGTGATTTACCGTACACACTTACGACTCAACCTTTTCCATACGCTCCTAGAGGATCTTCTCCGCTCGCTCCGCGACGCTTCTCGAATCCACGATCTGCGCCCAACGCCGAATCCACGGCGTCCAACGTCGAATCCACGACGTCCGACCGAATCCACGGTCTTCACCCAATAGCACCCTTCGAATCCACGAACGTGCCTCGCTCCGAATCCACGAGAGCGGTTGAACCTTGAATCCACAAGGACACGCGAATCCACGCGCCGATTTTTGGGGTAAATCGTTGTTTTGGGTGGTGATGATCCGCCGAATACTTAGATCAAAGATAGATCGGAAATACCATCTAAGTATTCATTAGTTTGATTCAACTCAAGATGTGAGTATGAAAACCTAGAATCAAACTAATCAATATAGATGAAGAAACATAGAGTATTCTCTAATGATTTCCTTTCTTCTCTATATGTGGATCTATAGCCGTATAAAATGGTATATGTAAATGACGGCTAAAGACTATGTGGATTCACCCTAGAAAAAGAGTCATAGGGTGTATTTATAGGTTAGAAACCCTAGGAAGGAGATAAGAATCAAAAACCTAACATTTCTGGAAATTTTACGGACGGCGATCCGGATCGGACTAGCTAGGATCCGGATCGTCGTAACGAGTCAGCCAGTTCCAGAAAAACAAAGGTTCGGGATCCGGATCGAAGTGCATGATCCGGATCGTTCATACAGTTTACCAAACATCAACGTTCGGGATCCGGATTGCTAAGCATGATCCGGATCGTTCAAGGAAAATGGTAAACTCACTGTTCGGGATCCGGATCAAGAGACTACGATCCGGATTGAACTGGTGTATGAACGAACCACCTTCGGGATCCGGATCGAACAACCTGATCCGGATCCTGAACATGTCCCAAGTCCAGTTTTTGATTTTTATGCAATGAAAGATTCTTCCAAGTGTTTCTACACTACAAGAAGTATTCGGATCACACAAAATCTTTAGTTAAACGTACCTGATCCTTTTGAATTCTTCTTTCTTGAGATTGAGTTAAATGATCCAACTTTCTTCACCTTCAATCTTCAAGACTTGAGACTTTCACGAAACTACGCCAACTCAAATTCCGTAACAATCTCCCCCTTTGGCGGTTTCGTGACAAAACATAGATCCACTAAAGAAAATTCAAAAAGATATTTTTGTTGCTATCACCATACAACAAAAATTTACAATGGAGATCCAAAAAATTTAAAAACATGAGATAAACTCCTAAAACAGACTCTAGACTTAGACATCTGTACTCTCTGCACAAAGAAATCATTCTTGACAAAAAGAGATCGTTAGATACCTCAAGAATATTTAGCATACAAAACCTAGTACAGAGACAGAGTTTATCTAATCACCATGACATTTGAGAATTCAGATATGTAAGAGAATCATAGTCAAAAAACCAACATATCTTCTATGCAACTAAAAACCAAATGTCACAAAATGTTAGTCCAACATCAACTTGTTAGTTATATTACATGCCCAAATAGTTAGTCGAATAGTTAGTCGAGACATGCAAACAATCACAAGATGAAAACCAAAAGTTGAAGTTGAGATCATACTTACCTTGATGTATAAAAAATCTTCATCATCAAGATTTTCACAATCATTGTTCAAGTTCCCTTACCTTGATGTTCATTCACATCATCATTGTACCTTGATATTTCATCATTCAATTTCATCATCATTGTTCAAAGTTCTCTCTAACTCTCTCCCCCTTTTTGTCACAAAATAAAGCCAAAATGTAGTTAAGACTACGAAATGTTAGGAGAGTGAAAAGTTCCAATAAACCGTAAAACCTGAGAACTAAGCTAAAATCAGTATAAAACTAAATCCTAAAATCAAAATCCTGCACAAAAAGAAAAGGAAGGTGCAGTTCAGTCGGAGGAGTCGGAGCTGGTACAACTCAGCTTGCTCAAAATCCCTTTAAGCATTGTCGAAATAGTTGAACACTTCTTCTTGATCTTCTTGTGTTCAGAGGAAATTTGCTGAAGTTCTTTCGATATCCTCTCTTGTGCAGCAGAGAGTCTTTGTTGTTCCTGGCGAAGCGATTCCAATACAGCAGCGTCTGTATCCTGTCTTTTCGAGTGTGATGGATTCTGTCTAGAAGCAGATGGTGCATCCAATCCCGTAACCCATGGAGATTCAGTTTGTAGAACCCCAGAGAGTGAGCGAGCTCTAGTAAGAGGCCCTACTATGAAAACTTTCACTTCTTAGGATATTCTTTCGTCTTGTATATTGCTTAGTTGTTGATGCAGATTTCATAAGCCTTTTGCCTTTGACAGATTTCCTATTTTCCTCATCAATCTTCTGTTGAACATCTTTGAAGAATTCATCCCATTCTTCCGTATCGTACTCTGAGCTGTCCTCCCTGCCTTCGGTTGTTTTATCTTCTGTTGAAACATCCGGTTCCTCTTTTACAGACGTACTCTTGTGCACCATTGTGACCAGGAGAAGGATTAACCAAGAGAGTGCCATTGATCAAAGTGCTTGAGTTAAGAAGGTGTCCTGTGAAAACCAACTCAAGAACACAAAAATTCTTAGTTTCAAAAATTGAAAAAAAAAATTGTATCCAAAGAAGCATAATCACGTAGAGAGACCTAAGAATCAAATTAGTTTTGCAAAAGGACTTTTTAAAAATAGATCAATTGCATGATTTTCGAAAATCCTTATTATATGCCCTAAAACCGAAATTTAGAAATCGAAGCCTAAAAATCCGTTAATCAGGAGAATACCTAGCATATAATCGAAA
Source organism: Tillandsia leiboldiana (assembly GCA_029204045.2). NCBI lineage: Eukaryota > Viridiplantae > Streptophyta > Magnoliopsida > Poales > Bromeliaceae > Tillandsia > Tillandsia leiboldiana. The sequence continues at coordinate 10,331,033 of CM055073.1, forward strand.
CTAATCTACCCAGAGTTCTTATTTCAAAAGAAATTTGATCAAAAACCATCCACAAACAAAAGTTGATCCAAGAATTCATCACGTTTGAGGAGGAAAAGAGAAAAACGGTGAAAAACCGAGATTTTGATCAATAAAACTTACTTGGAGTTGAAGAACTTGAGTTTGAAAAGCTTCCAGGAAGGATGAAATCTAGAGAGAGAGGCTCTGGGAAACATCGGAACAAAAGATTGGAGTAAAGAAATCAAAAACCCCTTTCGTTCCTTATAAAACCTAGCCGCGATCCGGATCAATTCATAACTGCGATCCGGATCGGCTACCCGCAGTGAGAAACTGCGTTCGGGATCCGGATCGCAGATACAATCCGGATCGTCAGCCCGCAGAAGAATTCCTGCGTTCGGGATCCAGATCATCTAGCCCGATCCGGATCAGCCCCAACTTTTTCTTTAGAAAATTTCAGAGAAATTCAAGAAAAAACAGAAAAAGATTGTAAGCACAAATGTGTATCAACTTTAAACAAAAATCATCGTTTCATACGACAAGAATTAGATTATGCCAAATCTATCAATAATATCCAAAAATGAAACGAAAATTACAAAAATTAAATTCCTTAAAGTTGAACACCTTCAATCACATCTAACTTGATCTTATGAGTAATGCCTTTATCAAATCATCAATTCAGTAAAGAAAATGAAATACAAAGATCAATAGATGTTTGAAATCCCAAATATAGTAGATAATATATCTAGACAATCTGTTGAAGAGAGTGGCTCTTTGAGCATCTTTCATTAAAAACCCACCTTATACCAACCTTGAAATTTGACAGAGTCAAGTATTTCAACATGCATTTTACTTAATCAAAAATTTGAACAACCATGCTTGGTATACATGTGGTAGCTGCACACAATACTCGGACGACCGAGGTGGTAGCTCTTTCCTCCATGTGGTGGTAGTTTTCACACTCCTCATTGGGATGTAACTCTTTCCACATCTTTTGAGCATTTTACCTTTTCTAAGACTCCCCCTCAATTGGCTATCAATTATTTAAGATATAAAGTATTCAACCAAATATTGATCTCGATTTCATACTCGACTAAGCAGGTCAAATAAGATAATGACTATACCAAGAGATCATAGAGAGAGAGAAATTGACTTTGATCACTTTAGAAGATGATTTAATTAACATAAATGATCATTGCAACAGTGAAATATTATGATGGCAAAAGCATAATAAATTTCTAAATGTGCGAAAAGATGCAATTAAAGTCAATTATGACCTATGCTCAATTAATGTCCTATGTACAAACATAGATAATGAACAAAACAAAAACAAATACAAAAACCTATCCTAAGCAAGGATTTCAAAAAGAAGATTACTTCAAGGAAAGCATCCCAATTGCTTTTCGTAAATGAATAAAACGTTTTTGATCCAAAGGTTTTGTTAGAATGTCAGCTAATTGATCCTCAGTTGAAATATATGAGAGTTGAAGAGTATTGATTCAACTAGCTCTCTAAGAAAATGATATCTAAGTTCAATATGTTTTGTTCTAGAGTGCAACACAGGGTTTTTAGAAATGTTAATAGCACTAGTGTTGTCACAAAGTATTGTTACCGAAGATGCTGAAATGCGGAAGTCGCTCAATACGCTTTTCATCCAAATGAGTTGAGTTGAGCAGCTTCCAGCTGAAATGTATTCCGCTTCGGCAGTACGAGAGTGCTATGCAGTTCTGCTTTTTACTATGCCATGCAACAAGGCAATGGCCAAGATAGAAGCATGCACCACTCGTGCTTTTTCCGATCATCCACTGATCCTGCCCAATCGGCATCTGAGTATCCAACAATATCCAAACTTGTTCCCATAGGATACCAAATTCCGAAATTAATTGATCCTTTCATATACCGGATGATCCTTTTCACCGCTTTCAGGTGAACCTCCTTTGGTGCTGATTGATATCTCGCGCAAATCCCAACACCAAAAGATATATCCGGGCAACTAGCCGTGAGGTAAAGTAGACTTCCAATCATACTTCGATACAATTTCTCGTCTACATTCTCACTATGTGATTCACTTCCAAGTCCCTTGTGGCTAGTTCCCATTGGAGTCGGAAAATCTTTACAATTTTCTAGATCAAACTTTTTGACCAACTCCATTGCATACTTGGATTGACTCAAGTGAATACCTTCATCATTTTGTTTAATTTGCAATCCAAGGAAATAAGTCAATTCGCCCATCATGGACATCTCAAATTCGCTTTCCATGGTCTCCGCGAATTTAGAAGCATCGTTATCTCTTGTTGCGCCAAATACTATGTCATCGACATATATTTGTGCTACAATGAAATTGTTTGATAATGCTTCACAAAGAGAGTCCTATCAGCTCCCCCTCGAGTATAGCCCTTCTCCAAAAGGTGCTTTGTTAACCTTTCGTACCATGCTCGCGGTGCTTGTTTCAGACCGTAAAGAGCCTTTTTCAAACGAAAAACATGGTTAGGTTGTTTATGATCTACAAAACCTTTCGGTTGAGCCACATAAACTTCCTCATTTAAAAACCCATTTAGAAATGCGCTCTTAACGTTCATTTGAAATAATTTGATTTTAAAATGACAAGCAATAGCAAACAGTATACGAATGGACTCGAGTCTAGCTACAGGGGCGAATGTTTCGTCAAAGTCTATACCTTCTACTTGAGAGTAGCCTTGAGCAACTAATCGTGCCTTGTTCCTGATGATAGTACCATCCTCATTTTTCTTGTTCTTGAAGATCCATTTGGTACCTATCACATTGTGTTGCTTTGGAGGCTTCGTTAATTCCCAGACTTTGTTTCGCTCAAATTGATGGAGCTCTTCCTGCATTGCTTTAAATCCAGTAGTCATCCTGAAGAGCTTCATCTATGTTCTTTGGTTCGATTAAAGATACATAGCAAGCGAATCCACAAACCAACTGCCTCCGAGTTCTGACTCCTTCTTGTGGATCTCCAATAATATTCGATTCCGGATGATCCTTGGAGGATTCGTAACGTTTGTTGAAGCGGAGTACTCGGAGATATATGAGATGATTCCTGCACATCAGATAAACTAGAAGAACCATTAGATGCATCATTAATATTGGAAGTATTATTATGAGAAGATGCACTAGCAGGAGAATCATCATCTAGAGAGATATCGAGGGTAGATTTTCCAGTTTCAAAGTGAAAAGCTTCATCTACTTTAACATTTATAGATTCTACGATCGTCTTAGATTCAATGTGAAATACTCGATATGCTCTGCTATTCGGTAGAATAACCCAAAAAGATCCCTTCATCACTTCGAGAGTCGAACTTTCCAGATTTTTACGGTCACGAAAAATGTAACATCGACTCCCGAAGACACGAAAATATTTGATATGGGTTTTCTACTAAACCACAGCTCATATGGTGTATTTAAAGTTCCTGGCGCAAGTAAACTCTATTAATTGACATAGACAGCGGTGTTCACAGCTTCAGCCCAAAAATGTAGCGGCAAATTCCGGCTATGAAGCATCACACGCGCCATCTCTTGAACAACCCTGTTCTTGCGCTCAACAACACCATTCTGCTGAGGTGTATAGGGTGCCGAGAATTCATGTTTGATTCCATTTGAAGTGCAAAAATCAATGAATTTTGAATTTATGAATTCTCCACCTCTATCACTTCTAACACGAATGATCTTTTCCATTCTTTTCAATCATAATACGATGGCAAATCTCATGAAAAGAGTCAAACATATCAGCTTTCTCTTTCAAAAATGCTACCCAAGAAAACCGAGAGAAATCGTCAACCAATAAAAAGATGTACCATTTACCTCCCAAAGATGGTTGACGGGGTCGGCCCCATTAAGTCCATGTGCAAAAGTTCCAAGGGCCTTTTTGTACCAACGTGGTTCAAGTTCTTGTGTGCAGTCCTAGACTGTTTTCCCTTTTGGCAACCACCACACACAACGTTTGTTTAAATAAAAAGCTTTGGAATCCCCTTGACCACGTCCTTGTTTGAAATTCTAGTAAGTTTCCTTAAAATTTAAGTGACCTAGCCTTTCATGCCAAAGAGTTTCATTATTCAAAGCAGCTAAGTTACAATTTTCAGAAAATTTATTAGGAACAACATAACAATTGTTTCAGATCTAACCCCTTTTAAAAGAAAGACATGGTCCTTATCAGTTACAACGCATTCAACAGATGAAAAGTTAACTGAAAAACCATTGTCGCAAAGTTGACATTATGCTTATGAGGTTAGTCTTAAGACCATCAACAAATAAGCGTTTTTCAAAATCGGGCCATCTGGAATAGCTACCGTCCCTTTTCCAACAATTTTGGAAGATCGACCGTCTCCGAAAACAACGTGTCCTCCGGAGATTTTCTCAAGATTTTGAAAACTATTTTTGTCACCGGTCATGTGACGGGAACACCCGCTATCCAGATACCAAGACGAACTATCATATGCATGCAAGGAAACATTGGAAACAAGACAAGGGAAAATTTCACCTTGCGCACCCAAACCCTTTTGGAGTTGCGTCGGTAATGGTCGAGAAGTTATATGCCTAGGTGAAGGCGTCTTGTTATAGCGATTGTTGTTCCTTGATGTAATCGTCTTGCGCGATGAACTACCAAATCTCTTTTCATTTGAAAAGTTTTGCTTTGATTTTCGGGGAGGAGCCATTTTGGTAGTCGTTGCAAGAGGTCCTTGAGATGAGCGTTCGACTCCCGTCTTGCAATATCTTCTTATGTGCCCTGAAACACCACAACGAAAACATACCTTAGATCTTGACGATCCAAAGAGGATGAAGTAGGTTTGTTGTCGTTGTTTGTCTTGAATTCCGGTGTCGGAGGAGGAGATACCGACTGAGGCACAAAAACTGTCTCACTCGAACTTGGACTGTTTCCAGTTTGAGTGTATCCGAGGCCGAACCTATTTGATTGACCAAGACCAAGAAGTCTATCCAACTTACTCCTTCCTGAAGAGAATCGCTGTAAGTCATTCTTGAGTTGGAAAATGGTCTTTGTCATTTCCAGGTTATCCTGTCGAGCCTCGTTGTAGAGCTTTGAGAAGTGATTCGCGTTATCCACCAGATTTGTATGTTCCTTCTCAAGTTGCTCATTGGACTCTTGAAGGGAAGCATTTTGCCTTTATCCAGATTTTCTCTTTCCACTTCAAGAGCGTTTGAGAGAGAAGTCGCTCCTTTTGCTTCTTCTTCGAGATCATGCACTCTCCTCTCAAACTCTTGTTTTTGCTTAGCCACTTTCTTGAGTCCCTCAAAGTCTGTGGTAGGCTAGAGCAAAATCTTCACCTTCCGAATCATCCGATTCGTTGTCCGTTGCATTCTTTTCAACAGTGGAGTTGGACAACGACTCATATGTACTGCCATAAAGCACATGAAGGGTGAAGATACGGACGCGTGGAATGCGGTGGAGCTCTTTTCTTCATCACTCGAAGACGACTCATTTGACGTTGAGTTGTCATCCCAAGTGACGACTTGCATCGCCTTCTTCTTTGCCAGATACTGTTTAGGACATTCCGTTGCAATGTGGCCGTAGCCTCGACATTTGAAGCATTGTAGTTGTCCTTCTGAGCTTTTCTTATCCTTTGAGAAGTTCTCTTGCTTTCTTGACTGTAACCTGAAGTACCCTTGCCTTTGTTCGACTTTCCGAAGGATGGAGATTTGCTTGAATTACCCCTTCGAAAGTTGCGGCGAAACTTCCTTGTCAAGAGAGCGAGCTGCTTCTCAAATTCCTCCATAGAAAGGTTCTCGTCATCGTCTGAGGAGGATGGTATCCCGCGGCTTCTGCCTTAGTTGTTTTCAACGCATAACCTGAAGACTTAGAAGTGGATGCCTTTCCAGAAGAATTGTTAGTAGTAAATGTCATTTCATAAGTTTGTAATGAACCAACTAATTCTTCTACACGTATTTCGTCCGGGTGTTTAATAGTTTCAATGGCAGTAACCTTTGGGCGAAATCGTTCAGGAAGAGTTCTTAAGATTTTCTTACAATCTTAAATTCTGGAATCTTCTCTCCCAGATTAGCACATGAGTTTACGATGTCTTGCAATCGTGTATAGTAGTCCGTGAAAGATTCATTTTCTGCCATCAAGATAGAGTCAAACTTGCTCGTAAGCATTTGCAGTTTCTGAATCTTCACGAGGTTAGTTCCCTCATGTGTAACCTGAAGAACATCCCAGATTTCTTTCGCAGTCTCACATGCCGAGACGCGAGAGAATTCAGTTTGAGATAAGGCATTAAAAATAGCATTAATTCCCTTGCCATTGTAAGAAGATGAATCTAACTCTTCCTTGGTCCATTTCGACCTAGGTTTTAAGGTGCGAACATCACCAATAAATTCAGTTGGATTAGACCATCCTAATTCAATTGATTGCCACACCCGTTCGTCGATGGAAATTAAAAAGGCTTTCATCCGTACTTTCCAGTACGCATAATTTGTTCCATCGAAGAACGGGGGTCGGTTGATGTTTCCACCTTCAACCATTGTTTACAACCCTATTCCCGCTCTGATACCACTTGTTGGGTTATATGTAATACGGATCTAAATAGGGGAAAAAACACCTAGAGGGGGGTGAATAGGTGTAAACGTATAAACACTCAAAAATCGTTGCGATAAAAACCCAATGCGGAAATAAAAATAATACGCAAGATTTTTACGTGGAAAACTCCATCACCGGAGTAAAAAACCACGGGACCGATAACACGGCAGAAATCCACTAGAATTAAAACACGTACAAGGTGATTTACCGTACACACTTACGACTCAACCTTTTCCATACGCTCCTAGAGGATCTTCTCCGCTCGCTCCGCGACGCTTCTCGAATCCACGATCTGCGCCCAACGCCGAATCCACGGCGTCCAACGTCGAATCCACGACGTCCGACCGAATCCACGGTCTTCACCCAATAGCACCCTTCGAATCCACGAACGTGCCTCGCTCCGAATCCACGAGAGCGGTTGAACCTTGAATCCACAAGGACACGCGAATCCACGCGCCGATTTTTGGGGTAAATCGTTGTTTTGGGTGGTGATGATCCGCCGAATACTTAGATCAAAGATAGATCGGAAATACCATCTAAGTATTCATTAGTTTGATTCAACTCAAGATGTGAGTATGAAAACCTAGAATCAAACTAATCAATATAGATGAAGAAACATAGAGTATTCTCTAATGATTTCCTTTCTTCTCTATATGTGGATCTATAGCCGTATAAAATGATATATGAAAATGACGGCTATGACTATGTGGATTCACCCTAGAAAAAGAGTCATAGGGTCTATTTATAGGTTAGAAACCCTAGGAAGGAGATAAGAATCAAAAACCTAACATTTCTGGAAATTTTACGGACGGCGATCCGGATCGGATAGCTGTGATCCGGATCGTCGTAACGAGTCAGCCAATTCCAGAAAAACGAAGGTTCGGGATCCGGATCGAAGTGCTTGATCCGGATCGTTCATACAGTTCACCAAACATCAACGTTCGGGATCCGGATTGCGAAGCATGATCCGGATCGTTCAAGGAAGATGGTAAACTCACGTTCGGGATCCGGATCAAGAGACTACGATCCGGATTGAACTGGTGTATGAACGAACCACCTTCGGGATCCGGATCGAACAACCTGATCCGGATCCTGAACATGTCCCAAGTCCAGTTTTTGATTTTTATGCAATGAAAGATTCTTCCAAGTGTTTCTACACTACAAGAAGTATTCGGATCACACAAAATCTTTAGTTAAACATACCTGATCCTTTTGAATTCTTCTTTCTTGAGATTGAGTTAAATGATCCAACTTTCTTCACCTTCAATCTTCAAGACTTGAGACTTTCACGAAACTACGCCAACTCAAATTCCGTAACAAAGTCTTTAATGAAATTTTCCTGTTGACCTTTCAAGTAACATAATTTTCACTTTTGGGTTCGATGATTGAAAGCACCTTACCACTAATCTCAGGAAGTGACATATGCAACCCCGTTAGCTTCATGCCCCAATGAGGCTCTACTTTTTTTCTTTTGTAAATTCTTTAATCTGGATAAACTTGGGTTCTCGTAACACCATGTTAGATCGTAAATATCGTTTGTTATCTGTTCTCTTAACCTTGCCACTTGGCAATTATCTAGTTCTTAGGCCTTTTCAAGTCTTTCCAGACTTGCTTTTCCAGTTTTGCAACCCAGTTCATAATTAAACTGGGTTTCACTATGGGGTCACAAGGACATAAGCTCTCGAAATTCCGGCAGAGTTATTAACTTTACATTCACTTTGATTGGGCCTAGGTTTATTAACTCTACATTGACTTTACATTGGCTAGAGTTTATAACTCAATGCATTCCACTTATTCCAAGAGTCAATTAACCTATTTTTTAGCTCCTCATCATTTTCACCCTAGAGTTCATTGACTTAAGTTCCCTTTCGTTTCCCTAGAGTTTATTTAAACTCTATGATTTCTCTTTTCACTGACCTAGAGTACATTGCCCGTATGTTTTTTCCATGCTTCACTGTCCTAGAGTTCAAACTCTATGTTAAATACTCTTATGCAACCTTAGGTTATCTCTAAGTTGATGCCCTCGTTCTTCTAGGTATTAACTTCCTAGGTTGACATGCCACTCTTAAATCCTTATTCTAGGTTTTCTCCTCGTCTTACAACATCATGCATTTTCTCTATTTTGATCCACAAAATTCTAGGTTATTTCCTAACAGATCACTCTACACTAAATCCTTTACTCTTATACTCATGCAACAATTTACCTGACAATAGGTTTAATATAATCCGCTCTTAGGGTTAAGCCATATTATCACATACATGGTATTAATTCCACTAAATCTTACTAACATGTTCTAGGTCAGAAAGCAAAGGAAACAAGTGGAGAGCTCACCCCATTTTGGAAGAATCCCCCACTCGATGTTTTCCCTGTCTTGAAAGAACGAATTGCTCTTTTGATCTCGAGGTTTTCCCAAATTGAAAGGAAAGAAAAATAAGAACGATGATTCTCATGATTTACTAAATCCATAAACATTCAAAGCTAAATCCCCTTTGACAACTAAAGAAAAAACCTATCGGTCATTGTTTCCCAACCAAAGGCGTAATTTTTTATGGTTCATGAAAATGAGAGGAATAATCATCCCATGGCATGTTCCAAAAAGAAACTGTGGTCAACCGATCCGGGGTCAAAAGGCTCTCAAAATTTGAGAAAAGCTCAATTGACCACGTTCCCACAATTAATGATTTTCCACATTGCAAAATCAGCAAAATTTCATCATTTCATTCTTCTT
>CM055073.1:10340405-10352905 GCA_029204045.2 Tillandsia leiboldiana
TTCTCATTGTATGTGGATGATATACTTTAATGGGAACGACCTTAGGATGATGTCCGGTCAAATTGTGGTTGTCTCAAAATTTCTCCATGAAAGACTCAGGCGATGCATCCTATATGTTAGGTAAAAGGTCTATGAGACGATTAGACGGTGCTTGGCCTATCTCAAAAAAATATCCATAGAGAAGTACTGAGAGATTCTGTATGGAAAATTCCAAAATAGGTCTATACCTCTCAGCATGGAATCTACTTTCCAAGAGATGTGTCCTAAAACACCTGAGGAAAGAGAATGTATGAATCGAATTCCATATGCTTCAGATATGGGAAGTCTAATGTATGCAATGCTATGTACGAGACCTGATATCGCACATGATGTGAGTGTCACAAGTAGATATCAATCTAACCCAGGTATGGAACACGGGTTGCAGTTAAAAATATCCTTAAGTATTTGAGAAGAACTAAGGATATGTGCTAGTCTGTGGAGGCGGGAGTTGAAGATAGAAAGCTTCACAGATTCGTTTCATGTCAGATGTTGATGATAGAAAGTACTACATCATGATATTTATTCATATGTAATGGAGGATCCATTATTTGGAAAAGCTCCAAACACGCAACGACTGCCGATTCCACCACGGAGGCAGAATATATTGCCTGCATCAGAAGCCTCAAAAGATGTGTTTGGATCAGAAAGTTTGTTGCAGAACTCGGTGTGTTCCAGCTATTAAGGAACCCAACGCTGCTTTTCTATGACAATAATAGCGCCATAGCGTAGCTAAGGGGCCAAGATCTCATCAGAAATCCAAGCATATTGAACGACGATATCATATAATCAGAGATTATATTGAAAGGAATGAAATACTTGTGCAAAAGGTTGCTTCTGCTGACAATATAGCAGACCCACTAACCAAAGCACTCACTCAACAAAAGCTGGAAAGCCATCTTGAGAAAATGGGCCTACGCTATATGGGTGATCGGCTTTAGTGCAAGTGGGAGATTGTTAGTAATATGCCCTATAAGCCAATCGGTGACACAACTATAGGGTTTGTATCTTTATATCTTTCATTAAATTAATAACTTGGCATTTATTCATTCATATTATTGTGTATATATATATATATATATATATATATATATATATATATATATATATATATGAATCGTCCTTAGAATTAATGGTAAAAGAATCATATTCCTAAGATGTTAGGAATTTAAGACATGTATTCTTTTGTAATTAATTATTAAATGCTCATGATCATAGGATTATCACGAGGGCGGTGATAAATCCGGTTAGGTCAGTGTATATTGTGCTTTCCTTAATGGGATGACTGTTGGGTTATTTGTAATACGGATCTAAATAGGGGAAAAAAACACTAGAGGGGGGTGAATAGGTGTAAACGTATAAACACTCAAAAAATCGTTGCGATAAAACCCAATGCGGAAATAAAAATAATACGCAAGATTTTTACGTGGAAAACTCCATCACCGGAGTAAAAAACCACGGGACCGATACACGGCAGAAATCCACTAGAATTAAAACACGTACAAGGTGATTTACCGTACACACTTACGACTCAACCTTTTCCATACGCTCCTAGAGGATCTTCTCCGCTCGCTCCGCGACGCTTCTCGAATCCACGATCTGCGCCCAACGCCGAATCCACGGCGTCCAACGTCGAATCCACGACGTCCGACCGAATCCACGGTCTTCACCCAATAGCACCCTTCGAATCCACGAACGTGCCTCGCTCCGAATCCACGAGAGCGGTTGAACCTTGAATCCACAAGGACACGCGAATCCACGCGCCGATTTTTGGGGTAAATCGTTGTTTTGGGTGGTGATGATCCGCCGAATACTTAGATCAAAGATAGATCGGAAATACCATCTAAGTATTCATTAGTTTGATTCAACTCAAGATGTGAGTATGAAAACCTAGAATCAAACTAATCAATATAGATGAAGAAACATAGAGTATTCTCTAATGATTTCCTTTCTTCTCTATATGTGGATCTATAGCCGTATAAATGGTATATGTAAATGACGGCTAAAGACTATGTGGATTCACCCTAGAAAAAGAGTCATAGGGTGTATTTATAGGTTAGAAACCCTAGGAAGGAGATAAGAATCAAAAACCTAACATTTCTGGAAATTTTACGGACGGCGATCCGGATCGGACTAGCTAGGATCCGGATCGTCGTAACGAGTCAGCCAGTTCCAGAAAAACAAAGGTTCGGGATCCGGATCGAAGTGCATGATCCGGATCGTTCATACAGTTTACCAAACATCAACGTTCGGGATCCGGATTGCTAAGCATGATCCGGATCGTTCAAGGAAATGGTAAACTCACTGTTCGGGATCCGGATCAAGAGACTACGATCCGGATTGAAACTGGTGTATGAACGAACCACCTCGGGATCCGGATCGAACAACCTGATCCGGATCCTGAACATGTCCCAAGTCCAGTTTTTGATTTTTATGCAATGAAAGATTCTTCCAAGTGTTTCTACACTACAAGAAGTATTCGGATCACACAAAATCTTTAGTTAAACGTACCTGATCCTTTTGAATTCTTCTTTCGTGAGATTGAGTTAAATGATCCAACTTCTTCACCTTCAATCTTCAAGACTTGAGACTTTCACGAAACTACGCCAACTCAAATTCCGTAACAATCTCCCCCTTTGGCGGTTTCGTGACAAAACATAGATCCACTAAAGAAAATTCAAAAAGATATTTTTGTTGCTATCACCATACAACAAAAATTTACAATGGAGATCCAAAAAATTTAAAAACATGAGATAAACTCCTAAAACAGACTCTAGACTTAGACATCTGTACTCTCTGCACAAAGAAATCATTCTTGACAAAAAGAGATCGTTAGATACCTCAAGAATATTTAGCATACAAAACCTAGTACAGAGACAGAGTTTATCTAATCACCATGACATTTGAGAATTCAGATATGTAAGAGAATCATAGTCAAAAAACCAACATATCTTCTATGCAACTAAAAACCAAATGTCACAAAATGTTAGTCCAACATCAACTTGTTAGTTATATTACATGCCCAAATAGTTAGTCGAATAGTTAGTCGAGACATGCAAACAATCACAAGATGAAAACCAAAAGTTGAAGTTGAGATCATACTTACCTTGATGTATAAAAAATCTTCATCATCAAGATTTTCACAATCATTGTTCAAGTTCCCTTACCTTGATGTTCATTCACATCATCATTGTACCTTGATATTTCATCATTCAATTTCATCATCATTGTTCAAAGTTCTCTCTAACTCTCTCCCCCTTTTTGTCACAAAATAAAGCCAAAATGTAGTTAAGACTACGAAATGTTAGGAGAGTGAAAAGTTCCAATAAACCGTAAAACCTGAGAACTAAGCTAAAATCAGTATAAAACTAAATCCTAAAATCAAAATCCTGCACAAAAAGAAAAGGAAGGTGCAGTTCAGTCGGAGGAGTCGGAGCTGGTACAACTCAGCTTGCTCAAAATCCCTTTAAGCATTGTCGAAATAGTTGAACACTTCTTCTTGATCTTCTTGTGTTCAGAGGAAATTGCTGAAGTTCTTTCGATATCCTCTCTTGTGCAGCAGAGAGTCTTTGTTGTTCCTGGCGAAGCGATTCCAATACAGCAGCGTCTGTATCCTGTCTTTTCGAGTGTGATGGATTCTGTCTAGAAGCAGATGGTGCATCCAATCCCGTAACCCATGGAGATTCAGTTTGTAGAACCCCAGAGAGTGAGCGAGCTCTAGTAAGAGGCCTACTATGAAAACTTTCACTTCTTAGGATATTCTTTCGTCTTGTATATTGCTTAGTTGTTGATGCAGATTTCATAAGCCTTTTGCCTTTGACAGATTTCCTATTTTCCTCATCAATCTTCTGTTGAACATCTTTGAAGAATTCATCCCATTCTTCCGTATCGTACTCTGAGCTGTCCTCCCTGCCTTCGGTTGTTTTATCTTCTGTTGAAACATCCGGTTCCTCTTTTACAGACGTACTCTTGTGCACCATTGTGACCAGGAGAAGGATTAACCAAGAGAGTGCCATTGATCAAAGTGCTTGAGTTAAGAAGGTGTCCTGTGAAAACCAACTCAAGAACACAAAAATTCTTAGTTTTCAAAAATTGAAAAAAAAAATTGTATCCAAAGAATCATAATCACGTAGAGAGACTAAGAATCAAATTAGTTTTGCAAAAGGACTTTTTAAAAATAGATCAATTGCATGATTTTCGAAAATCCTTATTATATGCCCTAAAACCGAAATTTTAGAAATCGAAGCCTAAAAATCCGTTAATCAGGAGAATACCTAGCATATAATCGAAACTAATCTACCCAGAGTTCTTATTTCAAAAGAAATTTGATCAAAAACCATCCACAAACAAAGTTGATCCAAGAAATTCATCACGTTTGAGGAGGAAAAGAGAAAAACGGTGAAAAACCGAGATTTTGATCAATAAAACTTACTTGGAGTTGAAGAACTTGAGTTTGAAAGCTTCCAGGAAGGATGAAATCTAGAGAGAGAGGCTCTGGAAACATCGGAACAAAAGATTGGAGTAAAGAAATCAAAAACCCCTTTCGTTCCTTATAAAACCTAGCCGCGATCCGGATCAATTCATAACTGCGATCCGGATCGGCTACCCGCAGTGAGAAACTGCGTTCGGGATCCGGATCGGCAGATACAATCCGGATCGTCAGCCCGCAGAAGAATTCCTGCGTTCGGGATCCAGATCATCTAGCCCGATCCGGATCAGCCCCAACTTTTTCTTTAGAAAATTTCAGAGAAATTCAAGAAAAAACAGAAAAAGATTGTAAGCACAAATGTGTATCAACTTTAAACAAAAATCATCGTTTCATACGACAAGAATTAGATTATGCCAAATCTATCAATAATATCCAAAAATGAAACGAAAATTTACAAAAATTAAATTCCTTAAAGTTGAACACCTTCAATCACATCTAACTTGATCTTATGAGTAATGCCTTTATCAAATCATCAATTCAGTAAAGAAAATGAAATACAAAGATCAATAGATGTTTGAAATCCCAAATATAGTAGATAATATATCTAGACAATCTGTTGAAGAGAGTGGCTCTTTGAGCATCTTTCATTAAAAACCCACCTTATACCAACCTTGAAATTTGACAGAGTCAAGTATTTCAACATGCATTTTACTTAATCAAAAATTTGAACAACCATGCTTGGTATACATGTGGTAGCTGCACACAATACTCGGACGACCGAGGTGGTAGCTCTTTCCTCCATGTGGTGGTAGTTTTCACACTCCTCATTGGGATGTAACTCTTTCCACATCTTTTGAGCATTTTACCTTTTCTAAGACTCCCCCTCAATTGGCTATCAATTATTTAAGATATAAAGTATTCAACCAAATATTGATCTCGATTTCATACTCGACTAAGCAGTCAAATAAGATAATGACTATACCAAGAGATCATAGAGAGAGAGAAATTGACTTTGATCACTTTAGAAGATGATTTAATTAACATAAATGATCATTGCAACAGTGAAATATTATGATGGCAAAAGCATAATAAATTTCTAAATGTGCGAAAAGATGCAATTAAAGTCAATTATGACCTATGCTCAATTAATGTCCTATGTACAAACATAGATAATGAACAAAACAAAAACAAATACAAAACCTATCCTAAGCAAGGATTTCAAAAAGAAGATTACTTCAAGGAAAGCATCCCAATTGCTTTTCGTAAATGAATAAAACGTTTTTGATCCAAAGGTTTTGTTAGAATGTCAGCTAATTGATCCTCAGTTGAAATATATGAGAGTTGAAGAGTATTTGATTCAACTAGCTCTCTAAGAAAATGATATCTAAGTTCAATATGTTTTGTTCTAGAGTGCAACACAGGGTTTTTAGAAATGTTAATAGCACTAGTGTTGTCACAAAGTATTGTTACCGAAGATGCTGAAATGCGGAAGTCGCTCAATACGCTTTTCATCCAAATGAGTTGAGTTGAGCAGCTTCCAGCTGAAATGTATTCCGCTTCGGCAGTCGAGAGTGCTATGCAGTTCTGCTTTTTACTATGCCATGCAACAAGGCAATGGCCAAGATAGAAGCATGCACCACTCGTGCTTTTCCGATCATCCACTGATCCTGCCCAATCGGCATCTGAGTATCCAACAATATCCAAACTTGTTCCCATAGGATACCAAATTCCGAAATTAATTGATCCTTTCATATACCGGATGATCCTTTTCACCGCTTTCAGGTGAACCTCCTTTGGTGCTGATTGATATCTCGCGCAAATCCCAACACCAAAAGATATATCCGGGCAACTAGCCGTGAGGTAAAGTAGACTTCCAATCATACTTCGATACAATTTCTCGTCTACATTCTCACTATGTGATTCACTTCCAAGTCCCTTGTGGCTAGTTCCCATTGGAGTCGGAAAATCTTTACAATTTTCTAGATCAAACTTTTTGACCAACTCCATTGCATACTTGGATTGACTCAAGTGAATACCTTCATCATTTTGTTTAATTTGCAATCCAAGGAAATAAGTCAATTCGCCCATCATGGACATCTCAAATTCGCTTTCCATGGTCTCCGCGAATTTAGAAGCATCGTTATCTCTTGTTGCGCCAAATACTATGTCATCGACATATATTTGTGCTACAATGAAATTGTTTTGATAATGCTTCACAAAGAGAGTCCTATCAGCTCCCCCTCGAGTATAGCCCTTCTCCAAAAGGTGCTTTGTTAACCTTTCGTACCATGCTCGCGGTGCTTGTTTCAGACCGTAAAGAGCCTTTTTCAAACGAAAAACATGGTTAGGTTGTTTATGATCTACAAAACCTTTCGGTTGAGCCACATAAACTTCCTCATTTAAAAACCCATTTAGAAATGCGCTCTTAACGTTCATTTGAAATAATTTGATTTTAAAATGACAAGCAATAGCAAACAGTATACGAATGGACTCGAGTCTAGCTACAGGGGCGAATGTTTCGTCAAAGTCTATACCTTCTACTTGAGAGTAGCCTTGAGCAACTAATCGTGCCTTGTTCCTGATGATAGTACCATCCTCATTTTTCTTGTTCTTGAAGATCCATTTGGTACCTATCACATTGTGTTGCTTTGGAGGCTTCGTTAATTCCCAGACTTTGTTTCGCTCAAATTGATGGAGCTCTTCCTGCATTGCTTTAATCCAGTAGTCATCCTGAAGAGCTTCATCTATGTTCTTTGGTTCGATTAAAGATACATAGCAAGCGAATCCACAAACCAACTGCCTCCGAGTTCTGACTCCTTCTTGTGGATCTCCAATAATATTCGATTCCGGATGATCCTTGGAGATTCGTAACGTTTGTTGAAGCGGAGTACTCGGAGATATATGAGATGATTCCTGCACATCAGATAAACTAGAAGAACCATTAGATGCATCATTAATATTGGAAGTATTATTATGAGAAGATGCACTAGCAGGAGAATCATCATCTAGAGAGATATCGAGGGTAGATTTTCCAGTTTCAAAGTGAAAAGCTTCATCTACTTTAACATTTATAGATTCTACGATCGTCTTAGATTCAATGTGAAATACTCGATATGCTCTGCTATTCGTAGAATAACCCAAAAAGATCCCTTCATCACTTCGAGAGTCGAACTTTCCAAGATTTTTACGGTCACGAAAAATGTAACATCGACTCCCGAAGACACGAAAATATTTGATATTGGGTTTTCTACTAAACCACAGCTCATATGGTGTATTTAAAGTTCCTGGGCGCAAGTAAACTCTATTAATGACATAGACAGCGGTGTTCACAGCTTCAGCCCAAAAATGTAGCGGCAAATTCCGGCTATGAAGCATCACACGCGCCATCTCTTGAACAACCCTGTTCTTGCGCTCAACAACACCATTCTGCTGAGGTGTATAGGGTGCCGAGAATTCATGTTTGATTCCATTTGAAGTGCAAAAATCAATGAATTTTGAATTTATGAATTCTCCACCTCTATCACTTCTAACACGAATGATCTTTTCATTCTTTTCAATCATAATACGATGGCAAATCTCATGAAAAGAGTCAAACATATCAGCTTTCTCTTTCAAAAATGCTACCCAAGAAAACCGAGAGAAATCGTCAACCAATAAAAAGATGTACCATTTACCTCCCAAAGATGGTTGACGGGTCGGCCCCATTAAGTCCATGTGCAAAAGTTCCAAGGGCCGTTTTGTACCAACGTGGTTCAAGTTCTTGTGTGCAGTCCTAGACTGTTTTCCCTTTTGGCAACCACCACACACAACGTTTTGTTTAAATAAAAGCTTTGGAATCCCCTTGACCACGTCCTTGTTTGAAATTCTAGTAAGTTCCTTAAAATTTAAGTGACCTAGCCTTTCATGCCAAAGAGTTTCATTATTCAAAGCAGCTAAGTTACAATTTTCAGAAAATTTATTAGGAACAACATAACAATTGTTTTCAGATCTAACCCCTTTTAAAAAGAAGACATGGTCCTTATCAGTTACAACGCATTCAACAGATGAAAAGTTAACTGAAAAACCATTGTCGCAAAGTTGACTTATGCTTATGAGGTTAGTCTTAAGACCATCAACAAATAAGACGTTTTTCAAAATCGGGCCATCTGGAATAGCTACCGTCCCTTTTCCAACAATTTTGGAAGATCGACCGTCTCCGAAAACAACGTGTCCTCCGGAGATTTTCTCAAGATTTTGAAAACTATTTTTGTCACCGGTCATGTGACGGGAACACCCGCTATCCAGATACCAAGACGAACTATCATATGCATGCAAGGAAACATTGGAAACAAGACAAGGGAAAATTTCACCTTTGCGCACCCAAACCCTTTTGGAGTGCGTCGGTAATGGTCGAGAAGTTATATGCCTAGGTGAAGGCGTCTTGTTATAGCGATTGTTGTTCCTTGATGTAATCGTCTTGCGCGATGAACTACCAAATCTCTTTTCATTTGAAAAGTTTTGCTTTGATTTTCGGGGAGGAGCCATTTTGGTAGTCGTTGCAAGAGGTCCTTGAGATGAGCGTTCGACTCCCGTCTTGCAATATCTTCTTATGTGCCCTGAAACACCACAACGAAAACATACCTTAGATCTTGACGATCCCAAAGAGGATGAAGTAGGTTTGTTGTCGTTGTTTGTCTTGAATTCCGGTGTCGGAGGAGGAGATACCGACTGAGGCACAAAAACTGTCTCACTCGAACTTGGACTGTTTCCAGTTTGAGTGTATCCGAGGCCGAACCTATTTGATTGACCAAGACCAAGAAGTCTATCCAACTTACTCCTTCCTGAAGAGAATCGCTGTAAGTCATTCTTGAGTTGGAAAATGGTCTTTGTCATTTCCAGGTTATCCTGTCGAGCCTCGTTGTAGAGCTTTGAGAAGTGATTCGCGTTATCCACCAGATTTGTATGTTCCTTCTCAAGTTGCTCATTGGACTCTTGAAGGGAAGCATTTGCCTTTATCAGATTTTCTCTTTCCACTTCAAGAGCGTTTGAGAGAGAAGTCGCTCTTTTTGCTTCTTCTTCGAGATCATGCACTCTCCCTCTCAAACTCTTGTTTTGCTTAGCCACTTTCTTTGAGTCCCTCAAAAGTCTGTGGTAGGCTAGAGCAAAATCTTCACCTTCCGAATCATCCGATTCGTTGTCCGTTGCATTCTTTTCAACAGTGGAGTTGGACAACGACTCAGATGTACTTGCCATAAAGCACATGAAGGGTGAAGATACGGACGCGTGGAATGCGGTGGAGCTCTTTTCTTCATCACTCGAAGACGACTCATTTGACGTTGAGTTGTCATCCCAAGTGACGACTTGCATCGCCTTCTTCTTTGCCAGATACTTGTTAGGACATTCCGTTGCAATGTGGCCGTAGCCTCGACATTTGAAGCATTGTAGTTGTCCTTCTGAGCTTTTCTTATCCTTTGAGAAGTTCTCTTGCTTTCTTGACTTGTAACCTGAAGTACCCTTGCCTTTGTTCGACTTTCCGAAGGATGGAGATTTGCTTGAATTACCCCTTCGAAAGTTGCGGCGAAACTTCCTTGTCAAGAGAGCGAGCTGCTTCTCAAATTCCTCCATAGAAAGGTTCTCGTCATCGTCTGAGGAGGATGTATCCGCGTCTTCTTCCTTAGTTGTTTTCAACGCATAACCTGAAGACTTAGAAGTGGATGCCTTTCCAGAAGAATTGTTAGTAGTAAATGTCATTTCATAAGTTTGTAATGAACCAACTAATTCTTCTACACGTATTTCGTCCGGGTGTTTAATAGTTTCAATGGCAGTAACCTTTGGGCGAAATCGTTCAGGAAGAGTTCTTAAGATTTTTCTTACAATCTTAAATTCTGGAATCTTCTCTCCCAGATTAGCACATGAGTTTACGATGTCTTGCAATCGTGTATAGTAGTCCGTGAAAGATTCATTTTCTGCCATTAAGATAGAGTCAAACTTGCTCGTAAGCATTTGCAGTTTCTGAATCTTCACGAGGTTAGTTCCCTCATGTGTAACCTGAAGAACATCCCAGATTTCTTTCGCAGTCTCACATGCCGAGACGCGAGAGAATTCAGTTTGAGATAAGGCATTAAAAATAGCATTAATTCCCTTGCCATTGTAAGAAGATGAATCTAACTCTTCCTTGGTCCATTTCGACCTAGGTTTTAAGGTGCGAACATCACCATTAAATTCAGTTGGATTAGACCATCCTAATTCAATCGATTGCCACACCCGTTCGTCGATGGAAATTAAAAAGGCTTTCATCCGTACTTTCCAGTACGCATAATTAGTTCCATCGAAGAATGGGGGTCGGTTGATGTTTCCACCTTCAACCATTGTTTACAACCCTATTCCCGCTCTGATACCACTTGTTGGGTTATTTGTAATACGGATCTAAATAGGGGAAAAAAACACCTAGAGGGGGGTGAATAGGTGTAAACGTATAAACACTCAAAAAATCGTTGCGATAAAACCCAATGCGGAAATAAAAATAATACGCAAGATTTTTACGTGGAAAACTCCATCACCGGAGTAAAAAACCACGGGACCGATAACACAGCAGAAATCCACTAGAATTAAAACACGTACAAGGTGATTTACCGTACACACTTACGACTCAACCTTTTCCATACGCTCCTAGAGGATCTTCTCCGCTCGCTCTGCGACGCTTCTCGAATCCACGATCTGCGCCCAACGCCGAATCCACGGCGTCCAACGTCGAATCCACGACGTCCGACCGAATCCACGGTCTTCACCCAATAGCACCCTTCGAATCCACGAACGTGCCTCGCTCCGAATCCACGAGAGCGGTTGAACCTTGAATCCACAAGGACACGCGAATCCACGCGCCGATTTTTGGGGTAAATCGTTGTTTTGGGTGGTGATGATCCGCCGAATACTTAGATCAAAGATAGATCGGAAATACCATCTAAGTATTCATTAGTTTGATTCAACTCAAGATGTGAGTATGAAAACCTAGAATCAAACTAATCAATATAGATGAAGAAACATAGAGTATTCTCTAATGATTTCCTTTCTTCTCTATATGTGGATCTATAGCCGTATAAAATGGTATATGTAAATGACGGCTAAAGACTATGTGGATTCACCCTAGAAAAAGAGTCATAGGGTGTATTTATAGGTTAGAAACCCTAGGAAGGAGATAAGAATCAAAAACCTACCATTTCTGGAAATTTTACGGACGGCGATCCGGATCGGACTAGCTAGGATCCGGATCGTCGTAACGAGTCAGCCAGTTCCAGAAAAATAAAGGTTCGGGATCCGGATCGAAGTGCATGATCCGGATCGTTCATACAGTTTACCAAACATCAACGTTCGGGATCCGGATTGCGAAGCATGATCCGGATCGTTCAAGGAAAATGGTAAACTCACTGTTCGGGATCCGGATCAAGAGACTACAATCCGGATTGAACTGGTGTATGAACGAACCACCTTCGGGATCCGGATCGAACAACCTGATCCGGATCCTGAACATGTCCCAAGTCCAGTTTTTGATTTTTATGCAATGAAAGATTCTTCCAAGTGTTTCTACACTACAAGAAGTATTCGGATCACACAAAATCTTTAGTTAAACGTACCTGATCCTTTTGAATTCTTCTTTCTTGAGATTGAGTTAAATGATCCAACTTTCTTCACCTTCAATCTTCAAGACTTGAGACTTTCACGAAACTACGCCAACTCAAATTCCGTAACAATGACGAGTCTTAAGTCATTAGTGTGGTGACACTAGAGCAAGTATACAAGTGAATGTTGGAGAACATTTTCACTGAGCGTGACCAATCATGAACAATCACATGGATACCTACTCACTCATCAGTGAATTGTTCCATGCTGTAGTGGTGTGAGTTATCCTTTGACGTGAGGCACCACAGTGATCTTACATATGGGTTACTGTATTTTTGACTGTGTAAATACTTTATATCCTAATCATGGGTTAAAGTCAACATATGTTGGCTACAGTGGGTCATGCGTAAAGATAGGTGTGTGTTAAGATGGAATCTAT
>CM055073.1:10357905-10372157 GCA_029204045.2 Tillandsia leiboldiana
AGGTTAGATTCAAAAGGCCTTTGTTGATCTATTTGATCAATTGCGGGAGTGCAAGTTGCACGAATTACAAGACAAAAATGCTAATTTCCAATCCGGACATGATCTCGGAAATCCGAGTTGATCGATGCGATCATATCGTCGAACTGAGTAAGTTTCATATTCAGCACTTTTCGATCTGACGGTCGGATCTTCTAGAATTCAAAGAAGAAAAGGGCAATTAGCCGCGACCAATGGAACAGTGCCTATGCGCACAGTGCACAGTGTGACTTAAGTGATGAACAGTAGCCTTGGATTTTAAATTATCCCTTGATCAACGTTGGCCAATTAACCATCTGGACTCCTAATATAGAGATTCGGGTAGTCAATTCCAGCTATTTTCGACGTTCTGAATGCAATGGCGCAGTCGAAAATTCTGTTTGACGACTCTGAAATCTCGAAAAGCGTGAAAACTATAAAATTGGACAGTTTTTATGGAACAAAAATTAATCTGGACATCGCGTCGAAAAACTAAAATAGCTGTGTTTAAGATTTCGACGAGCCGGACGTCGTGGCGAAGTCCGTTTCGCAAAATGACGAGCGGATTTCCTCGAAATACGTGAAAAGTGGTGAAAAAGGGGTTAATTGTAATTAAAACTTAACATTTTAGGTACCAAACTTTATGGGACTTAAACCATAGGGACCTAGGTGCATTTTTAACCTACAGTGAATAGCTTGGATGGAAGGGATAGGTGTGAAACCGGCTTGAGGAGAAAAGGCAAAAGAATATTGCATTAAATTAATTGGGTGCCTCTTGGACTACCCTGGGCCATAGCACGAAGGGTCTGTGGGGGTATTCGAAGAGCCAACCTCCTCTGAATTCTCCCAGTAAGAAGCCCGAAGTGTAGAGAAGCCAAGAGAACACAACCCTTAGAGAGAAAAATTTGAGAGTGAAAGAGAGAAAGGCAAAGTTGGAACCAAACTTCACCAACCCTTTCTCTTGAGTTTTGGAGGAGTTCCTGGCTGGGCTTCTACCGGATCAAGCCCGAAGTGTTGAGGTGGCTGAGGAACACCCACCTTGGAGGGCAACTCGAGTGGGAGAGAGGAAGAAGAAGCTTGGAACAAATCTTTTCCAAGTTGGGTTTAGAGTGCTTTGAAGTTGTTTTCGGTGTCTGGGGATCTCCTGGGTTGCTGCTGTGGCCGCGCAAAGGAGAGGAAGAGAGATCCGGCTTCCTCCATCTTCTTCGAATCTCGGCTAAGGTAAGGAGCCTTAACCACTGGTTGTTTGCACCCTTGACCCCTAGCAGTAGACTATTTGGGTCCTTAGGAGGCTCCCTGCCAAGCCCGAGCTCCCATGAAAAGTGCATGGCCGGCGGGAGCTTTAGATGGCCGGAACCCTAATAATTGCTCCGCCGCGGCCAATCCCTGAAAATAATGAACCAATAAAGCTCAAAATTGGAGGGTTTGGACTGTAGAATATTTATATTATATCTGCAAAGTTTGATGGAATATGTCTTAGTAAATTGGAAGAAAATCGATGCCCTAATTTTTGTGAAATGTGCTTGTTGGCCGAACCTTCTTTTCCGGCGCCGGCGGGCTTCCCTGACGCCGTCCACCTACCCAGAAGTGTTTCTGGGACTTGGAGGATTCCAACCATGCCCTTGCATGGCGACCATGCACACCAAAAGCTCGGGTGCCATGGTTGACCCGAGTTTGAGGCCATTAATGGCGGCCGGCCGTCCGGCGATCTCCGACGACAGGGACATGGCCAGAGCTTCTCAAAAGCTTGCTAGAAAGCTTGTGGTGCTGTTCTTTGCACCTTAAAGCGGACAATAGCAAAGTTGCCATTGTTGAAGAAAGCTTGAAATGGAGCTTTGCTCCAGCCGCGCCGCCGCCGTGCTCTGTCGCCGGGCTCAGGTAAGGAAAACTTCAGTGAGATGAGAAGCACCTGTTGGTGCAAGTGGTTTGGTCCCAGAGCTTCTGGATGGGTGGTCACGATTTTCCATGCACAAGGCTCATCTTCTTCCTCGAGCCAAGCTCAACCGAGGGCTTCCAGGCTGCTCCAGGTTGAGGGGGAATGCTCCTTGAACTTAGTAAAACAACTTGATCCAGAATATATTGCCTCTGGTGCCCTGTGTGCAGAGAATCAAGTTTAAACTTTGCTTGTGTAAGTGTATAGGTATTGTGCACACCTAGTGTTTGTTAGAATGCTACAATGAATTTTGAAATGGAATTGGACAAAACATTTAATATGAAAATTGTTCAGAAACATCCCCTGAGCTCAGTGCTCACTTCAGATCAAATGGGATCTGTGTGGATGTGTTGTGGGGCTTTGTCGAACTGTTAGAGAGCACGGAACTCGGATCTAGTTGATCCATCGATTTTGGACTGAAACTAGGGTGAGCCCTAGGGTATTGGCACTATCCAGAGACACTTTCATATACAAAGTTTGTCTGTTTGACAATCGGATTAAAAGTTATAGAGAAATCAACCTTTTTCTGTAATGTTGGAACAAAACTAAGTTCCGGGCCATTAGCGAAGCCGCGACAGTGTATTCCTGGCTAATTTGGGGTCACTGAACGCGGTGCTCGCGTTAGTTTTGGTGTTTGAGGTCCCGGAGAAACAAAAATTCATTTTGGCTATGTTAGAGAGGAATTGTATGGGCCAAAATTTGCCTCTGGACCCGTGCTGCCACAAATGAGTGAGCACGGTGTCCAGCAAGATATAAGTAACCTGTTGGAAGTGACGGAATGTTAAAATGAATCTCCAGTTGAAAGAACGAGCGAAAACAGTGCCCAAACTGGCACTAAAAGTGAAAATTTAAAAGCCCTAGGGGTCTAGATGCAAAAGTCACATCATATACTGGTTAGTAAGTTGATTCCTGAACCTTAATTCACATTCAGGGTTATTCGGAAGCATCTGGTGTGCTGAGCGTACAGTTGGTTCAGTTTAGCCGCCTGCGTTATATCAGGTGGGTTATCTTCGGTCCGGGCTTTATCAGTTCGGCCCTCGGTGTACGGTATTGGTTGGACTCCTGTTTTTGGTAACCTAGTTTATCTTGAGCCTGTCTGCCTTTGGTTGCAATATATATTACTGTTAGTTGCTTTGACTGATTGGCCATTTCGTAGTTGCACTCCTATGCTTGATTATTATATTGATCTACCAATGCTTGAGCCTGCCCTTCCTTTGATTCAGTTATTTGCTACGTTATACCTGCCTTATGCCTAATTATGATCTTCTTTAGTGATCTTTACCATATCTGCTGATTAGTTGTTTCCAGTGGTTATATTATTAATC
The DNA here is from genome assembly GCA_029204045.2 of Tillandsia leiboldiana. Lineage (NCBI taxonomy): Eukaryota > Viridiplantae > Streptophyta > Magnoliopsida > Poales > Bromeliaceae > Tillandsia > Tillandsia leiboldiana. Next base: position 10,361,179 of record CM055073.1, read on the forward strand.
TACATATTGCCATGCCTGTTTGGTCATCTGATAGTTGAGCTTGCTTCCTTGTTGTTCGCCTGTTATGCTGCTAAATACATGATCTTCTAAAATAAATATTTTTACCAAGCCTTGTAGGGTAGCCTGAGTCTGTTCTTGTTTGATAGGACAAGGGCAACGCTCTACGAGGTTTGGGACCCAAAAACCTATTGTTTTCAAAGGTTTTCTTAAAAACATGTGTTTAGTTGCATAAGGGGTTAGTCTGTCTGATTGGGTGAGATGTTGAGCCATGCCTGTTATCAGTTCTATTCTGCCTTACATGATTATTCTTAGTGCCTCTGGTATTTATATCTTATCTTGGAACATTTCCATGGTTGATGAGTAAGCCTGTTTGTCCTGTCGATCAAATGATACGCTGCTGAGCACATAGATTTGTTTAACTGATGTTTTTACCGAGCTTCGTAGGGTCGCCGGAGTCTGTTCTTGTTTCATAGGACAAAGGCAATTGCTCTACGAGGTTTGGAAACCCAAGCTTCGTAGTGTCGCCTGAGTCTGTTCTTGTTTGATAGGACGAGGGCAATGCTTTTCGGGGTTTGGACTTTTCAAAACAGTTTTCTTAAAATATGTGTTTAAGTTTTGTATCATTTGGTTGGTTTGTGTGGTTGAGTTGAGTTTATATGTGAGCTTCTGCTGAGTTGAGATTTGCCTTGATATTGCATATGAGTTGAGATTTATTGCTGAGTGTTCCTGCATAAGTGTTGAGATTCAGTTGATCTTGTCATTGCATCCCAATGGGGATTTCCCGGCTTGTTGCCGATTACCCGGTCAGTGGACCGAGAGCTTGAGCATTTGCATTATGATCGCCCGCACCGTTGTTCTTCACGTACACTAGCGGGCTGATCCCCCGTAGCGGTGTACTTTACCGGTAAAGTGGTTAGCTGTGGCAACCCGTGACCCTTGTGAAGGGAATGTCAACCAGGTTGGTGCTAGGTTGGGCAGCCTTGCCTGAGGTCTTATGAAGGCCAATATGGTAGCTTGTGATTGGGTCTTTGTATTTTCATTTATTTGATGCATGTGTTGTTAAGTTACTTTAACATACTTCCTTGATTCTTTGATCTGGCTTCTAGCTATCTACCTGTATATGATTCTTTGTGATGCCTTTGATTATAGTTTCATTGTTATCTTGCTGATTGTCCAACTCCTTGATGCGTTGATTATCCTGATACATGTTTGTCCTATTTTAAATTCTGCTAAAAGTATCTCCTATGCTTGTACCCAGATTATAAGTTTTGCTTTCTTTACAGCACCAGTTATATATCTGCATATCCTAACTGTGATTATATATCTGTTGATCTTCATGATTGCCTATCTGATTATTCTAACCCCTGATTATTACTATCCTCTAGTATTGTATACCAGTAGGTACGATCTGCTATTTCTCGGCTCGTCGTGCCCACTGGGATACACTCCGGTGTGTCTCACACCCTCGGGTGACTGTTTTTCAGGTCGAGCGGGTGTTGAGATGTCCGGACGAATTGGCGAGGTATCGAGATAGATGTTCGACCCTGGACAGCCGTGTACTTAGTTAAAGAATTTAAAGTTGAAAGATTTTGTAATTTGGGAAAAAGAGTTGTAATTTGTAAAGTTAATTTGTATTTTTGTTAGTACGTAGTTAGTACTCTGATGTTATTGCCAAGCTAGCCGTGCATATATAGGAAAGGCTCAATCCCAAAGGGGGATTGGGACTCTTCTATATATGTGGCGGTCTGTCATTGCCCTGACTGTTTTTGCAACTCTAATTTAAAAAAAAATATATATTTATACACTGGTTTTTGAACTCGGGGCGTGACAGATTAGATGGTATCAGAGAAATAGGAATACGATGTCTAGGTTTGGCTAGGAACGAACCCTAGGATGACTCGTGTTACGTGAGAGCGCTGGGTTTTGGTACAGTAAATTGGGAACTTAGAGGTTATATCATCGGCAAAGAGACTGTGAAGGAAGATATGTGATGTACCTTCAGTTGTGAGTGGTGTCCCCAACTAGTTGTTGGCGACTGATCTATGGTATTTCGCCTTTCTTTTGGTAAGCACGTTGGCTGCAGACAACGTACTATCGAAAGAACCGAGAAATACTCTGCCCTGTGATGGGGTATATTAAATTGGGTCTAAAATAGCAGCCGTAGAGTTGTTGAAATCTGGTGATTAGTGGTAACTACCTTGAACCTATTAGAGACTTCCTAGAGTTTTAAATTGTATTAAGTTTCGGGGACGAAACTTCTTGTAAGGTGGAAGTGATGTAGTAATCCGAATTATTTTGTTTTTAATAAATAAAATAAAAGATGATTTTCAGCCTGAGGTTAGATTCAAAAGGCCTTTGTTGATCTATTTGATCAATTGCGGGAGTGCAAGTTGCACGAATTACAAGACAAAAATGCTAATTTTCAATCCGGACATGATCTCGGAAATCCGAGTTGATCGATGCGATCGTATCGTCGAACTAAGCAAGTTTCATATTCAGCACTTTTCGATCTGACGGTCGGATATTCCAGAATTCAAAGAAGAAAAGGGCAATTAGCCGCGACCAATGGAACAGTGCCTATGCGCACAGTGCACAGTGTGACTTAAGTGATGAACAGTAGCCTTGGATTTTAAATTATCCCTTGATCAATGTTGGCCAATTAACTATCTGGACTCCTAATATAGTGATTCGGGTAGTCAATTCCAGCTATTTTCGACGTTCTGAACGCAATGGCGCGGTCGAAAATTCTGTTTGACGACTCTGAAATCTCGAAAAGCGTGTAAACTATAAAATTGGACAGTTTTTATGGAACAAAAATTAATCTGGACATCGCGTCGAAAAACTAAAATAGCTGTCTTGAAGATTTCGACGAGCCGGACGTCGTGGCGAAGTCCGTTTCGCAAAATGGCCAGCGGATTTCCTCGAAATACATGAAAAGTGGTGAAAAAGGGGTTAATTGTAATTAAAACTTAACATTTTAGGTACCAAACTTTATGGGACTTAAACCATAGGGACCTAGGTGCATTTTTAACCTACAGTGAATAGCTTGGATGGAAGGGATAGGTGTGAAACCGGCTTGAGGAGAAAAGGCAAAGGAATATTGCATTAAATTAATTGGGTGCCTCTTGGACTACCCTGGGCCAGAGCACGAAGGGTCTGTGGGGGTATTCGAAGAGCCAACCTCCTCTGAATTCTCCCAGTAAGAAGCCCGAAGTGTAGAGAAGCCAAGAGAACACAACCCTTAGAGAGAAAAATTTGAGAGTGAAAGAGAGAAAGGCAAAGTTGGAACCAAACTTCACCAACCCTTTCTCTTGAGTTTTGGAGGAGTTCCTGGCTGGGCATCTTCCGGATCAAGCCCGAAGTGTTGAGGTGGCTGAGGAACACCCACCTTGGAGGGCAACTCGAGTGGGAGAGAGGAAGAAGAAGCTTGGAACAAATCTTTTCCAAGTTGGGTTTAGAGTGCTTTGAAGTTGTTTTCGGTGTCTGGGGATCTCTTGGGTTGCTGCTGTGGCCGCGCAAAGGAGAGGAAGAGAGATCCGGCTTCCTCCATCTTCTTCGAATCTCGGCTAAGGTAAGGAGCCTTAACCACTGGTTGTTTGCACCCTTGACCCCTAGCAGTAGACTATTTGGGTCCTTAGGAGGCTCCCTGCCAAGCCCGAGCTCCCATGAAAAGTGCATGGCCGGCGGGAGCTTTAGATTGCCGGAACCCTAATAATTGCTCCGCCGCGGCCAATCCCTAAAAATAATGAACCAATAAAGCTCAAAATTGGAGGGTTTGGACTGTAGAATATTTATATTATATCTGCAAAGTTTGATGGAATATGTCTTAGTAAATTGGAAGAAAATCGATGCCCTAATTTTTGTGAAATGTGCTTGTTGGCCGAACCTTCTTTTCCGGCGCCGGCGGGCTTCCCTGACGCCGTCCACCTACCCAGAAGTGTTTCTGGGACTTGGAGGATTCCAACCATGCCCTTGCATGGCGACCATGCACACCGAAAGCTCGGGTGCCATGGTTGACCCGAGTTTGAGGCCGTTAATGGCGGCCGGCCGTCCGGCGATCTCCGACGACAGGGACATGGCCAGAGCTTCTCAAAAGCTTGCTAGAAAGCTTGTGGTGCTGTTCTTTGCACCTTAAAGCGGACAATAGCAAAGTTGCCATTGTTGAAGAAAGCTTGAAATGGAGCTTTGCTCCAGCCGCGCCGCCGCCGTGCTCTGTCGCCGGGCTCAGGTAAGGAAAACTTCAGTGAGATGAGAAGCACCTGTTGGTGCAAGTGGTTTGGTCCCAGAGCTTCTGGATGGGTGGTCACGATTTTCCATGCACAAGGCTCATCTTCTTCCTCGAGCCAAGCTCAACCGAGGGCTTCCAGGCTGCTCCAGGTTGAGGGGGAATGCTCCTTGAACTTAGTAAAACAACTTGATCCAGAATATATTGCCTCTGGTGCCCTGTGTGCAGAGAATCAAGTTTAAACTTTGCTTGTGTAAGTGTATAGGTATTGTGCACACCTAGTGTTTGTTAGAATGCTACAATGAATTTTGAAATGGAATTGGACAAAACATTTAATATGAAAATTGTTCAGAAACATCCCCTGAGCTCAGTGCTCACTTCAGATCAAATGGGATCTGTGTGGATGTGTTGTGGGGCTTTGTCGAACTGTTAGAGAGCACGGAACTCGGATCTAGTTGATCCATCGATTTTGGACTGAAACTAGGGTGAGCCCTAGGGTATTGGCACTGTCCAGAGACACTTTCATATACAAAGTTTGTCTGTTTGACAATCGGATTAAAAGTTATAGAGAAATCAACCTTTTTTCTGTAATGTTGGAACAAAACTAAGTTCCGGGCCCTTAGCGAAGCCGCGACAGTGTATTCCTGGCTAATTTGGGGTCACTGAACGTGGTGCTCGCGTTAGTTTTGGTGTTTGAGGTCCCGGAGAAACAAAAATGCATTTTGGCTATGTTAGAGAGGAATTGTATGGGCCAAAATTTGCCTCGGGACCCGTGCTGCCACAAATGAGGGAGCACGGTGTCCAGCAAGACATAAGTAACATGTTGGAAGTGACGGAATGTTAAAATGAATCTCCAGTTGAAAGAACGAGCGAAAACAGTGCCCAAACTGGCACTAAAAGTGAAAATTTAAAAGCCCTAGGGGTCTAGATGCAAAAGTCACATCATATACTGGTTAGTAAGTTGATTCCTGAACCTTAATTCACATTCAGGGTTATTCGGTAGCATCTGGTGTGCTGAGCGTACAGTTGGTTCAGTTTAGCCGCCTGCGTTATATCAGGTGGGTTATCTTCGGTCCGGGCTTTATCAGTTCGGCCCTCGGTGTACGGTATTGGTTGGACTCCTATTTTTGGTAACCTAGTTTATCTTGAGCCTGTCTGCCTTTGGTTGCAATATAAATTACTGTTAGTTGCTTTGACTGATTGGCCATTTCGTAGTTGCACTCCTATGCTTGATTATTATATTGATCTACCAATGCTTGAGCCTGCCCTTCCTTTGATTCAGTTATTTGCTACGTTATACCTGCCTTATGCCTGATTATGATCTTCTTTAGTGATCTTTACCATATTTGCTGATTAGTTGTTTCCAGTGGTTATATTATTACTCTACATATTGCCATGCTTGTTTGGTCATCTGATAGTTGAGCTTGCTTCCTTGTTGTTCGCCTGTTATGCTGCTAAATACATGATCTTCTAAAATAAATATTTTTACCAAGCCTTGTAGGGTAGCCTGAGTCTGTTCTTGTTTGATAGGACAAGGGCAACGCTCTACGAGGTTTGGGACCCAAAAACCTATTGTTTTCAAAGGTTTTCTTAAAAACATGTGTTTAGTTGCATAAGGGGTTAGTCTGTCTGATTGGGTGAGATGTTGAGCCATGCCTGTTATCAGTTCTATTCTGCCTTACATGATTATTCTTAGTGCCTCTGGTATTTATTGTCACGCCCCGGGGTCGAAACTGCGACCCGGGCTCGCCAACAGATCCGCCACCTATGCCAACCCGCATAGGCGAAGCGACCTACCTGCAAAAGAGCTACAGCTAACAGATATCAGAGCTAAAAGATAAAACTGCTATAGAAATAAAATCAACCACTGTACAACTGAAGATAAAACAACAAGGTCCCTCTCCCAAAAAGATAATCATACAATAACCTCGAGTACAAAACTCATAGCTCAACAGGGAGATATCTCAAATAAAACATCAGTGTACAAGCTCTCAATACATCATATCCTCACTACATCAGTCTCTCAAAAGAGGAAATAAATACCACTCTACCGACTATACGGAAGATCTCCTCCAAAGGGGGTACTGCTACTCTCCAAAGATGGGTCTGGATCTAGCTTGCTACTCCCTCACCACGCACAGCAACCACAGAACGGCAACACCCGCCAAGACTCTGCAAAACAAAGAGGAGAAAGGACAAAAGGGGGAAAACCCCCAACGGGCGTGAGAACTTCGCAAAAAGGGAGTTCTCAGTGGGTATCGCCACAAGGCCCGACGATCTGCCCACCAAGACTACTAGAGGCAAAAGATAACCGATGCAGTAAAACGGAAAGAAGAAGCTGGAACTCTCTACAGCTACCATGCCTCTAATCAAATGCTCAAATGGGGCAACTCTGATGAAGATATGCAACACTCGCACATGAGATGCTCAATCGACCCAATCGAGCTGACTGCCGCATCGGGTCCAGTCAACCTGCGCCCACCTACAACCACCTCCCGCTGACGGGCAGGAATTACGTAGGGCGTCCAAACGGACTGACTCGCTATCGAGTAGTGGCTCATGCAGGCTATAGTCAAATCCATGCCCTCTCTCTCTCAGAACGGAAAGACTCAAGATGCTCAACCTCTCACACAATGGTCAAAGAACTCACAACGACCACGGGACCACCGTCAAACCTCGAACGGTTCCCAACAATACTAGCACTGGTCTAAACACAGCTACTAGACTCCACTCGGTCCCCCAGGCACGAGTGTAACAAAAAGTATCTGACTGAATAAACCCAATCGATAGACCAGTAATCACTGGTACTGCCTGCTCTGCCGCGACGGGTATGCCAGCCTACGCATAACACCGAAGCAAAGGAGTCCCAAGGACTCAAAACCCAGCATGGTGCCCGGCGCTCTGCACCGTGGAAAGCCTACTCCGGAGTGGCACTCGAGGGGAGCGACCCACACGAGTAAAGTATCACTGTATCAAGCATCACTGTATCGAGTATCTCTGTAACCACTGTCTCATAATAGCAGGACTGGATCAAGACTATGATCAAAGTGGGAAACTCCGTCCACTAACAAAACCCCGATCTGATGCAATAATACTCAAAAGTGGGAAACACCATCCACTAGAACAAATCTGATACCCAATCTGATGCGATAGTCAACATCCGGTCAACCGCCCAAAGTCCGCGGTCACCGCAATAACCCACAACCCACAGTTGGGTAAATAAATCAAGATCCGGTCAACCGCCTACTGTCCGCGGTTGCCGCAATAACCCACAATCCAACATCAAGCACACCATGTCTCTGACCCTAAGGTCCCAGCTACACTATCCCAAACCTCTGCTCGAACCCGAGCAACATGACTCAAAAGTCTAAATAAAAAGGAGAAAGAAAGCAATCATGGTTTCTCCTAAGTCAATTCCAATATGTAGTGCAGCAGTAAAAGATGGCCTAACTATATGTTCATACACATATGTCCATACAAGCATGCATTGTCCTTAAAAAGGATAAAGAAAATAAACCTCATGCCAGAATTAGCAATGACCATACCTGTCCATGATTTTCGATCCATAATCACTCCTTGGAGTAGGACCTGCACATAACTACATAATCCTATCCCAATGCATAAACCAGCCTCATAAAAGGTTATGTGCTAATATGGCATGATAATTAATCCTGATATGGTAGCCTTGCCTTAGGTGGGCTTCCACTAATCACCACATGAATATTTGATTATACCATTGCCATACTATGAGAAATTCACTTGCAATTTCCATAGAATCCTCACTGTTAAACTTACCGACCAATTTCAGTTATTGTACCGTACACCTGCATGCAATGCTAACATATAACAATATAGAGAACCGTCCACCGGTTCCGGGAATAAGGCACCCACCTGAAAAGCTGACTGTCCAAAGCCCAACAGCTGAAAACACCAGATAACTCTAATCCCTTGCTCCAATAAGTTCAGCACACCCGTAACTCTCCTGGCACAATACAAAGCTCACTAATTACACTAAGGCTCCCAAATATAACTCTTATAATCCCATACAACAACAGTCCCGAAACTGTTAAATTATCACCTGCAGAAAGTACCCAGAAAATTCCAACAAAAATACCACAGCGATCCTCGCGTCGATAGCTTCGCAACGGTACCCTTGCACGCCCAAATCGGAGTTCGGTAAGTCAAGATAAAAATTCGACAAGGTGGTACACTCAAAGATTTCAGCACAAAGACTGTAGCACTGTACACAGAGAAACAGTGATTCTCACCTCTGATGAAATCTCAGAAAAATCCAATAAAAATACGAGCGCGTTCCTTGCGATCTGTAGATGAAAAAAGTTGTATAAGCTCGTTTCCAGCTGACGCTCGTGCGCAAAGATATGGCCAAACACCTCGATGCAGTCCCACAAAGCCAAACAGAAAATGGGTCACAGTGTTGCCTCGGGATCCGTGCCAAAAACTCGAAACGGGAAAGCGCGATCAAAATGAAAGATGAAGCCCTACCTCTTAGGAGTCTGTCGGCGCAGAATCACCGCAAAATGATCTCGGGGTAGCCCAGGGGAGCTAAAACACTGCTACTGCGCCGAAGAAGAACACTAGAAAGCAACGTCGCGCCGCACCGTAAAAGGGGAACTCGGGATTCGTGCCTCCAAAAATCCCAGAACTTGGCAGGAAGATCAAGGACTTGAAGATGAAAATCTTCCAAGAAGGGAGCTCGGGGAGATCAAGCTTGGGCTGAGAGGAAAAAGCCAAAGAAGAGGGCTCGGGCTGCCTATTTATAGGCTGAGAAAAACATTTGGAGAAATACCCAATGTGTCCCAAGTTCCGGGCGCGCACAGTGCGGCCCGGCCCAGCCCGCAGTTTCGGGCGCGCACAGTGCGGCCCGGCCCGCCAAGATTCGGCGCGCACAGTGCGGCCCGGTCCACCACACAGCCCAGTCCGCTACACCCCGGGCCCCACTGCACCCGGTGCACCTGCGCCCGCCAATGGCGACGCGACACGTGGCCCTGCCACCCGTGCACCGCGCACGTCGCGCCGTGGACCGCGCACGGGCGCGGCTGACCCGGGCCGTACGGCCACCTGCCCCGCCGTACGGACCGCCTGCCCCCGGCCACACCACTCCACCGGTTGCGTGGACCGGGAGCACAGCACCGAACCAATAACCTCACGCCACGTGTCCACCCGGTCCACCGTGCACCCGGACCAAATGCCGTGGACCGCGTCTGCAGCACCGGCCAACCGCAAAGCGCCACGTGGCCCGCCCCCCCGGCGCAACGACCTCCGCGTGGACCGCGCGCCTGCCCGCGCTCCCGGGCGCCTGCCCGCGGCCCCTGCCCGCGCCCTGTGCCGCCGCCTGCCGCCTGCCCGAGCGGCGCCGCCGCCCCGCCGGCGCTGCCCGCCGCCCGCCGGCGATCGCCGGAAACACTGTTCCGGCGTGAACAGTAACCGCAGCCCAAAAACAGTAAGTAAATAGCCCATCTTGACCGTTTTCCCCGCGCGCTGATTCCAAAAACGACGTCCATTTTGCCAAATTCCAAACCTATAATTTGCCGGAGGCTCCCGCAAACCCCAAAAAACTGCCAAAACTTCCGGGAGCCCGCTTTTGGGCATCCGACTCAGAATAAAGCAAACAAAAAAGCCATTTCCAAGCGTTTTTTCCGCACTGAACCCAAATCCACCCCTCTGTTTGGGCCAAAATCCTTTCCTAAAATTCGGCAAAAGCAGCCGAAGGCCAATACAGCCAACCAAAGCTCACAGGGTCCATCTCTTGTGTCCAAATAGGCGCGCGAACACCGCCGACAAGCCACGTAGGCTTCCAGAAGCTGCTGGTCACACTGAAGAAGCCCAGCAAAGGTCTGGGTCACCACAGAATCCCCCCACTAAAAGAAATTTTCGTCCTCGAAACTAAGGCAACTCCCAAGGAGTCTCAGAAACCAGGGTCAATATTCAACACCGCGCGTCTCCAGCTCCCAAGTCACCTATCACTCCCCGTGATTACTTCTCGCAACAACACGCACAACCGGTACGGCATAGCCCGATTGCGCAATTCCCTCACCTCACGAGTCGGAATTCGCAACGGGCGTCCCTCGTACTCCAAACTCTCACAGACCCCAAAGGAACGAGTCAATCACGTGAGGGGTCCAAACAATGACACTCCAGAGCTGAGACGCAGAAAAAACCTCAAAACTCCAACAAAAGGCGGGGAAAAAGGACAAAACAGCCTGAGTAACACGCTCTAAAATCACTCCCAAGAGCCAGCTCAACCCAAGCGACCCGAAACACAACCACACAAACACCTGCACAGAAAAGGGGCCCAAACAAGCAGGGGTTCACACTCGGTTGCCCTCAAAACTCAACCACCTAAGTGGAATTGCTCAGCCGCAGCCTCACACAAAAGGGATCCTCTGGGACACAAACTCAAACTCGTACACCAGAATGGCCCCACCGGCCAGCTATGGAACCGTCAAGTCGACTTCTCCCAAATAGCTCTCTGCTTCCAGGTCATCCTCCACCACCATTGGCTCTGTCGGGTGACACTGGATGCTCAACCAAAGTTTCAATGGTACAACTCATACCGCCCACAGCGGGAGGTAGCACTAACTACAAACCCATCTCCCACTACTTGCGGTTTAAATCGGGATGGGTAACCAATCTCTCACGCCGGTCATCAAGTCTGCTGGCACTATCCGGTCCAAAAACTCCTCACCCCCAACAAGGCCGTGGACGATCATCGGCCAGTCTTATATAGCATCCC
>CM055073.1:10372257-10430799 GCA_029204045.2 Tillandsia leiboldiana
GGCCGGTCCACACCGCTCGGCCACGGGGAATGCGCGGCGGCGCATGGACCATGCGGGGCACCACGTGGCGCTCTCGGATAGGCGGGAGCTTCGAGGTGCGGTGCAGGGAGTTTTTTGCGGGCTCGGCGGTAACGGGCGTACGCCACGTGCCATCCGGAGTGGCGGGTTCTCAAACGGGCGCGGTTTACGGAGCCTAGGCAGGGTGCCTCGGGCCCCGCAGCCAGTCAGGAGAGCAGGGCGGCCGTCGGCGCACGTGGCCCGCGCCCGAGTGAGGGCCACGTGTCGGCCCGCCGCCTGCGGGCGCATTCAGAGCGGAGCGGGCTGGGACACGCGGCCGCTTGCCCGCCGCCCGCACAGCTGTTCGCTGTGCGGGGGGCGCGTGTCGTGCGGTGGTGGCGCGGCGCGTCGAACCGGGGTTGTGCGACCCCCCCTTAGCGGATCGGGCGTGCTTTGGCTGCTTTTCGCTCCGCATCCGAAATGAGGGGGGGAGGGAGGAGGAGTGTTTTTAAATGGTTTTGGGGGCTCATTTGGCCTTTTCTGTGCAGATTTCCACAGCAAGTCCTTAAAGAATTTCTACCCTACCTGTGCTGCATCTCTCAGGAGCTTCCAGGATTTGTAGAAGAGGAATTTCGAGTTTTCCCTTTTTACGGCGCGGCGCGACGTTTGTTCACCGGCAACCCGTTTCGTCCCTTCTCAGTGTTTGAGCTTCCCGACTCATCCACGACCACCGATTTGAGCGATTCTTGCGCCACATGGACTCTCGACAGGTAGGGCTTATTTTTGATGTTGAGTTTCCCCTGGTTTTAGATGGATTTCGAGTTTTCCGAGCTTCTTTGTGACCCACCTTTCTTTGCGGAGTTTTGGACAGTACTTGCTTGTTGTGGCTGTAACTTCGCGCCCAGGCATCGGATTGCGGCGATTCAAAAGGCATTTCTCATCTACACCTCGCAGGGAATCGACTGAATTTTTATAAAGATTTTTCTGAATATTACTAGAAGGTGAAAATCTTCTCTCTCTGCGGATCTTTGGCACAGAATTTTGGTTCAGTCTTATAGGGGTGTTCCCTTGCCGAATTTGTAACTCCGCGTAGGGAACTCGGATTTGGCCGCGCAAGGACTCGTTTCGACCGGTTCGTCGCAAGGATCGCGACGATATTTTTCTTGGAATTTTCTGGGCATTTTTCGCAGGTGAAAATCTGAGAACTTTAAACCGATGATTTGGACGATTTTGGTGAACATTAAAGGATTAAAATTACGTATGTTTTCTTGGATATTGTGTACAGTCTTGCTGTGAGCTTTTGGTGCGAGCGCGTGTTTTCACATTTGGGACAAGAATTTTTAGCGCTCGAGGTGGGTACCGTTGTAACCTCTTACTTGGAATAACCCACTAGGCTATTGGAGCTATTCCGGTGTAATGTTGCTATCACACTAGTAAAAATGAACATAGCATGCTTAATGAAAAGAAAAGGGCTCATGATTGATACTTGTATCTTTAGAGGACTAGACACTAATAAATGGTAATAACCGGCTAATCCGTTTCATACTAATGTTTATTGAAGGACTTATGCATGTGTCTAAATCAGGCTTATGGTAGGTTAATATTTCGGATATTTTAACCAAGGCATAATGTAAGAATTGGAATACTAAAATTATCTTGCTTAGTAAAGGACTTTTGCATGCTTAAATGGTCACCTAGTTAGGCCACCTTTTTTCTGCTGAACTATCATGCTGGAATTGACTTAGGAGAAACCATGATTTCATTTTCTCCAGTTATCTTGACATAGGGGATGTCATGCCGGGTTTAGGGCAGGGGCTGGGATAGAGTAGGCAGATACTTGGGTTTCGGGACAGGCAGGCTGTGTAGGCAGGGTATTGCGGCGATCGCGGATTTTGGGCGATTACCGGACAGTTGTTGTTGCATCAGATCGGGGAAGGGATTTGGGCTTTCTTTTTAGTGGATGGACCTGTTCCATTTAGATCAGTATCATGATCAGTCTTGCGGACTTATTTTTCCTTGGACACTTATTACTCAGGCATTATGCTCGTGTGGGTCGCTCCCCTCGAGTGCCACTCCGGAGTGCGCGATATGCAGACTTGAGTCCTTGAGACTCATATCCCCTATCGGTGTTATGCGTAGGCTGGCATACCCGATTTGGCAGGCACCGCAGGCAGTCCCAGTGTTTACTGGTGTAGTGATTGGGTTATTCAGACAGGCTTTGATATTCTGATGCATACATTTAGCTATCTTTTTAGCTGGGCATGTAGAGGCATATTAGTGGTATTTTATCAGTATCCATGCATATAGTTTACCACATTATTCTTTTCGCCTCTGGTAGTCCTAGTGGGCATGTACGAGTTGAGGGTTACCCACTAGGGGAGGCTACTGTTTTTATAGTAGTTCTCACCCCCACTCTTTTTCCCTCTTCTTTTCCCCTTTGTTTTGCAGAGTCCTCTGCGGGAGTTGCGGGACCCTCTTCTCAGGACCGAGGTAAGAGGATCGTTGATTAGCTAGATGCTTCCCTGATCCAGAGTTTGATAGATTTTGATGTATCCCCGATACACTCAGACTGTTGTACTTCCTTTTATTTTGGGTCTGGCTTCGGCCAGCTGGATGAATTTTATTTGGTGAGCTGGGAGAGACATTTGTATATTTTTTTGAGAGCTATGTTGTATTTTCTTTTCTGCTTTTATCTGAGTTGTACTAGTTGTAGTTAGCTCTGTTATGCTCTTTTATTTTATCTATCTATCTGAGCAGGTTACCAGCGCTTTGTGTACACGGAAAATTCCGGGTGCACGGCGGATCTGTAGACGAGCCTGGGTTCTGGTTTACACCCGGGGCGTGACAGATTAAGATGGTATCAGAGCTTAGGGATAGGTCAGTTGGGACTTAGAAAACCCTAGGCTTTTGGCAGACCCTAGGATGGCAGGGCGCGAGTGACGCGACATTTTGCGAAAGTCGGCAATTTATTATTAACTCTTCCTGTGAGTGAAGAGAGACTAGCATATCCTATTTCTGGAGGACTATTATGTTGGCTGCAGACAACATAAGGTTACAGAAATGGGAGGATGCTTATGACTTTCGCTGGATTGGGTCGAGAGTGGTTTTGTTTTTTTGATCTATTGTTTCTTGTGGCAGGATGCCTCCTAGACGACGGATGCCTACCCGGGGTACGTCTACACCCCCGGAGGAGCCGGAGCAGTCTGGGCCATCCGAGATTAGTGAGCTCAGGGCCATGGTGGCCCAGTTGGCGGAGAGCCACCGCCGTCAGGAGCAGAGGTTCGACCAGTTGCTTGCCCAGGTTGGGGCACCTCCCCCTACTACTGTAGAGGCCCCTGTACCACCTGTTGTACCACCGGCTATTCCACTAGTCCCTACGGCACCGTCGTCGAGCAGTGGGGCCCAGGGGATGTTCAGGCCGTTGACCCCGGCGGAGGAGCGGGAGTTTGCTGACAAGCTCTCACAGTTTTGCAAGCGAGGACCGCCTAGGTTCTCAGGGCGGAGCACACACCCGTGGGAGATAGGATCATGGCTGGCAGCAATGGAGAAGTTATTTTGGGACTTCTTCATTGACCATAGATACAGAGTGCATATGGCAGTACACTGCCTAGAGGGGGATGCAGATGCCTGGTGGCGTCGGGTTGAGCCCTTGGAGTTTCAGATTACCCGGCAGCTGCCTTGGTCAGAGTTTCGACGGATGATCCTGGACACCTATTTCTCCACGAGCATGAAGAAAAAGATTGAGGATGACTTGAAGAATCTACAGCAAGGTGATCGGGCTGTATGGGATTATTTTCAGGAGTTCACGCAGTTGCTCAACTGCGTGCCCTATGTGGCCAGGGATGGGCCGCACCAGGTTGAGCTTTTTGAGACGGGTTTGCGCCCTGAGATTTATACCTTGGTGCACGCCCAGAGGCTTCAGACCTTATCAGAGGCAGTGGATCACGCACAGTGGGTCGAGAGGGGAGACCACGTCGTTGCTAGGCGTGGGGGCGCGGTCGCTCAGAGTTCTGAGAGGAAGCGACCAGCGTCCGACGATGGGGGACAGGCCAGTTCCTGGAGGCCGCCCCGACCGCCACCTCCTCAGTTTTCGGGCCGTGGGCGATCGGAGCGGCGAGGGTCTGGGGGATCCCAGAGGCCCCCGCAGCATCAGCAGCAGCCCCAGCGACAGCAGCAGAGGTCGCAGTCCCGACAGCAGGGGTCACAGCGGCAGAGGCAGCAGCACCAGCAGTCGAGGCAGTCTCAGTCGGCGGTCAGGTGCATCTTTTGCAGGGGACAGCACTCGTCGGATACTTGTGATCAGAGGTATGGCCGCTGTTATCGGTGTGGACAGTCTGGCCACATTCGAGCTACTTGCCCATTCTCAACATCGCAGGCCCCTTCTTCAGCATCAGCCCCTTCGGCGCCTCAGCAGCGGCCTTATGCTCCAGCGAGCAGGGCTCCTTCTTCGCATCCTGCAGACTACAGACCCCCGGCACAGAGTGGGTGTGTTTACGCCGCCCAGGTAGAGGACTTCGCAGCAGCCGACCACGTGGTGGCAGGTATCACTTTACTTTTTGGTACTAGAGCTCGCACTTTATTTGATACCGGTGCATCACATTCTTTTATCAGTAGATCATTTGCATCATCCTATGGATTAGAGTTAGGTCGGTTGCCACATGCATTAGAGGTACGGATTCCTGAGCATACATTGCATGTAGAGGAGTGTTGTTGGTCTTGCCCTGTACAGCTTGAGTCTTGGGTTTTGCCAGCGGACCTTATAGTCCTTAGTCAGCTGCGAGATTTTGACATTGTACTGGGGGTGGATTGGCTGGCCCGCTATTTCGCGATGATTGACTGCGCGCGAGGACTGTTACTTTTAGCGAGCCAGGCCAGGAGGTGTTCGTTTACAGGGGGTGCCAGAGTGCTTTCTTTGCCTCTGTGGTTTCGACTTCTCGGGCGAGGCAGATGATGCGCAGTGGCTGCGTAGCCTTTTTGGCTTGTGTGGTAAATGAGCCTACGGCGGCACCGGAACTCACGGATATCCCTATTGTCCATGAGTTCCCGGACGTGTTTCCACCGGAGTTGACTTGTATGCCGCCGGATAGGGAGGTTGAGTTTTTGATTGACGTAGTCCCAGGAACTGCGCCAATCTCTAAGGCTCCTTACCGGATGGCACCGGCTGAGTTACGAGAGTTAAAGGCGCAACTTCAGGATTTAATGGATAAAGGCTTTGTGAGGCCAAGTGTATCGCCTTGGGGAGCGCCGGTGCTATTTGTGAAGAAGAAGGATGGTTCACTTCGACTTTGTGTTGATTACCGCGAGCTGAATAAAGTGACCATCAAGAACAAGTACCCTTTGCCGCGCATTGATGATCTATTTGATCAGCTGCAAGGGTCTTGTGTCTTCTCCAAGATTGACTTACAGTCTGGTTACCACCAACTGAAGGTGAAGGCCAAGGATATCCCGATGACGGCATTCAGGACGCGGTACGGGCATTATGAGTTCACTGTCATGCCTTTTGGATTGACAAATGCCCCTGCTGCTTTTATGGATTTAATGAACAGGATTTTTCGACCATACCTGGATCGGTTCGTCGTTGTTTTTATCGATGACATCTTAGTTTATTCCCGGAGCGATGTGGAGCACGAGGAGCACTTGAGGATTGTACTGCAACTTCTGAGAGAAAGGAAGTTGTATGCCAAGTTATCTAAGTGTGATTTCTGGCTTCGGGAGGTTGTCTTTTTGGGCCACGTGATTTCAGCCGCTGGAGTGGCAGTAGACCCGGCGAAGATAGAGGCAGTCCGGGATTGGCCCCGACCGACGACGGTATTAGAGGTCCGCAGTTTTATGGGCCTAGCCGGATATTACCGTCGGTTTGTGGAAGGTTTTGCGAAACTTTCCACACCCCTCACTCGTCTGACGCGAAAAGGGATTAAGTTTGTTTGGAGTGAGGATTGCCAGAGGAGCTTTGAGGAATTAAAGAACAGATTGATGACGGCTCATATCCTTTCCCTCCCTGTTATGGGGAAAGGATACGTGATTTATAGTGATGCATCGCACAGTGGACTCGGTTGCGTGCTGATGCAGGAGGGAAGGGTAATCGCTTATGCCTCTCGGCAACTGAAGGATTATGAGAAAAATTACCCGACCCATGACCTAGAGCTGGCTGCAATGATTTTCGCACTAAAGTTATGGCGCCACTACCTGTATGGAGAGCACTGCGAGATTTACACCGACCACAAGAGCTTGAAATACCTGTTCACGCAGAAGGAGCTCAACTTGAGGCAACGCAGATGGTTGGAATTATTAAAGGACTATGATGTGGATATATTATACCATCCTGGCAAGGCCAACGTGGTTGCTGATGCCTTGAGCAGGAGAGCATTGCAGAGCTTATCTTTGATGATCACCGATCAGGCGCCACTACTTGAGCAAATAAGGCGGTTAGAGCTCAAGGTTGTATCCCCTGGGGTCTCTGCGCGACTTCTGACTCTAGTCGTACAGCCCACTCTGTTGGACAGGATTCGGGAGAGATAGAGTGAGGACCCCCACTTGATGAGGATTCGAGAGCAGATTCAGGCGGACTCGGCAGGGGATTTTTCAGTTGATGCTTCGGGAGTACTTCGGTACAGGGACCGAGCTTGTGTGCCCATGGATACGGAGATTCGAGAGCAGATCTTGAGAGAGGCCCACTATACACCTTATACCATCCATCCTGGGGGGACTAAGATGTATAGGGACCTCAAGGAACAGTTCTGGTGGAACGGGATGAAAAGAGACATTAGGAGATTTGTAGCACATTGCTTAACTTGTCAGCAAGTAAAGGCTGAGCATCGTGTACCTGCTGGCAAGTTGCAGAGCCTCCCAATCCCTGAATGGAAATGGGAACTTGTTACCATGGATTTTGTCACTGGGTTGCCGAGGGCACAGACAGGAGCAGACGCGATCTGGGTAGTCGTGGACAGACTCACCAAATCCGCTCACTTTTTACTGGTGCAGGTGACTTGGCCACTAGACCGACTGGCACAGCTGTATTTAGACGAGGTGGTGAGATTGCATGGCGTGCCTGCCTCCATTGTATCTGATCGAGATTCGAGGTTTGTTTCGCGCTTTTGGAGGAGTCTACAGGCCACTTTGGGGACGCAGCTCAGTTTCAGCACGGCATTCCACCCATAGACAGACGGACAGTCAGAGCGGACTATACAGATTCTCGAGGACATGCTCCGGGCTTGCACGCTAGACTTTGGAGGAGGTTGGGTGCGACACTTATCCCTGGCAGAGTTTGCGTACAACAATAGCTTTCAAGCGAGCATACTGATGGCTCCGTTTGAAGCATTGTATGGACGCAAGTGTCGTTCCCCACTTTATTGGAGTGATGTGGGTGAAAGGCGAACCTTGGGGCCGGAGATACTGCGAGAGGCAGAGGATAAAGTCAGAGTAATCAGGCAGCATCTACAGACAGCTCAGAGCAGACAGAGGAGCTACGCCGATGTGCGGAGGTGAGACCTTGAGTTTAGGGTTGGAGATCATGTCTTTTCGAAGGTTTCGCCTTCAAAGGGTATCCAGAGATTTGGGATTCGTGGGAAACTGAGCCCTCGTTATATTGAACCTTTTGAGGTATTGGAGCGCATAGGGCCAGTTGCCTACAGGCTTGCACTTCCCCCCAGGCTTGCTGGTGTTCACGATGTATTCCATGTATCGACCCTGAGGAAGTATGTTCATGATCCGTCACACATCATCGATTTCACCCCACTGGAGATTGCCGAGGATCTGAGCTTTGTTGAGCGGCCATTGAGGATCTTGGACCGCGAGGTTAGAGAGCTGCGCAGCCGGGCCATCCCTTATGTGAAGATCCTCTGGAGCGGTCATGATGAGCGCGAGGCTACCTGGGAGCTAGAGTCAGCGATGTTGGATGCTTACCCCTATTTGTTCGAGGCCCCGGCTTGAGGTATGGCTTTTGTTTCGAGGACGAAACTCTTTTAAGTGGGGGAGGATGTAGTGTTCTGGTTTTTCCCCGTACAGTTTTTCCGTTGAATCCACTGTGTAGAACACCTAGTGTTGGTGTGTCTGGCCCATGGTGCATCAATGGGGTGCCACAGATGGACCCTGTGTGGTATTTTAGCTGTTTTGGCCTTCGGCTGTGTCTGCTGAATTTTAGAAAATGAATTGGGCCAAACGGAGTTCGGATTTGGATTCAGCATGGAAAAACGCTTGAAAACGACTGTTTATTTGTCGAATTTGGAGTCTGGATGACCAAAAACGGACTTCCGAAAGTTCTCGGGGCATTTGGGTGCATGGGGGTGAGCCGTGGACCGGCGGGGGCCACGTGGCAGCTCATTACTGGCCGGTCCACACCGCTCGGCCCACGGGGAATGCGCGGCGGCGCATGGACCATGCGGGGCGCCACGTGGCGCTCTCGGATAGGCGGGAGCTTGAGGTGCGGTGCAGGGAGTTTTTGCGCGGCTCGGTGGACCGGGCGTACGCCACGTGCCATCCCAGGAGTGGCGGGATCACCGAGGCACGGTTTACGGAGCCTGGGAGCGGCGCCTCGGGCCCCGTGCCAGTCAGGAGCGCAGGGCGGCCGGTCGACCGCACGTGGCCCGCGCCCGAGTGCGGGCCACGTGTCGGCCCGCTGCTGGCGGGCGCATGCAGCCGCGAGCGGGCTGGGACACGCGGCTGCTTGCCCGCCGCCCCGCACAGCTGTTCGCTGTGCGGGGGGACGCGTGTCGTGCGGTGGTGGCGCGGCGCGTCGGACCGGGGGTAGTGCGACCCCCCCTTAGCGGATCGGGCGCTTGCTTTGGCGCCCGAATCCGAAATGAGGGGGGGAGGGAGGAGGAGTGTGTTTAAATGGTTTTGGGTGCTCATTTTGGCCCTTTTCTGTGCAGATTTCCACAGCAAGTCCTTAAGAGAATTTCTACCCCTACCTGTGGTGCATCTCTCAGGAGCTTCCCAGGATTTGTAGAAGAGGAATTTTGAGGTTTTCCCTTTTTCCGGCGCGGCGCGACGTTTGTTCACCGGCAACCCGTTTCGTCCCTTCTCAGTGTTTGAGCTCCCCCGACTTATCCCGACACCCGATTTGAGCTATTCTTACGCCATTGGACTCTCGACAGGTAGGGCTTTATTTTTGGTGTTTTGAGTTTCCCCTGGTTTTAGATGGATTTCGAGTTTTCCGAGCTTCTTTGTGACCCACCTTTCTTTGCGGAGTTTTGGACAGTACTTGCTTGTTGTGGCTGTAACTTCGCGCCCAGGCATCGGATTGCGGCGATTCAAAAGGCATTTCTCATCTACACCTCGCAAGGAATCCACTAAATTTTTATAAGATTTTTCTGAATAATACTAGAAGGTGAAAATCTTCTCTCTCTGCGGATCTTTGGCACAGAATTTTGGTTCAGTCCTTATAGGGGTGTTTCCCTTGCCGAATTTGTAACTCCGCGTAGGGAACTCGGATTTGGCCGCGCAAGGACTCGTTTCGACCGGTTCGTCGCAAGGATCGCGACGATATTTTTCGTGGAATTTTCTGGGCATTTTTGGCAGGTGAAAATCTGAGAACTTTAAACCGATGATTTTGGACAGATTTTGGTGAACATTAAAGGATTAAAATTACGTATGTTTTCTTGGATATTGTGTACAGTCTTGCTGTGAGCTTTTGGTGCGAGCGCGGGTTTTCACATTTGGGACAAGAATTTTAGCGCTCGAGGTGGGTACCGTTGTTAACCTCTTACTTGGAATAACCCACTAGTCATATTGGAGCTATTCCGGTGTAATGTTGCTATCACACTAGTAAAAATGAACATAGCATGCTTAATGAAAAGAAAAGGGCTCACGATTGATACTTGTATCTTTAGAGGACTAGACACTAATAAATGGTAATAACCGGCTAAATCCGTTTCATACTTAATGTTTATTGAAGGACTTATGCATGTGTCTAAATCAGCTTATGGTAGGTTAATATTTCGGATATTTTAACCAAGGCATAATATAAGAATTGGAATACTAAAATTATCTTGCTTAGTAAAGGACTATTGCATGCTTAAATGGTCACCTAGTTAGGCCACCTTTTTCTGCTGAACTATCATGCTGGAATTGACTTAGGAGAAACCATGATTTCATTTTCTCCAGTTATCTTGACATAGGGGATGTCATGCCCGGGTTAGGGCAGGGGCTGGGATAGAGTAGGCAGATACTTGGGTTTCGGGACAGGCAGGCTGTGTAGGCAGGGTATTGCGGCGATCGCGGATTTTGGGCGATTGACCGGACAGTTGTTGTTGCATCAGATCGGGGAAGGGATTTGGGCTTTCTTTTTAGTGGATGGACCTGTTCCATTTAGATCAGTGTCATGATTCAGTCTTGCGGACTTATTTTTCCTTGGACACTTATTACTCAGGCATTATGCTCGTGTGGGTCGCTCCGCTCGAGTGCCACTCCGGAGTGCGCGATATGCAGACTTGAGTCCTTGAGACTCATATCCCCTATCGGTGTTATGCGTAGGCCGGCATACCCGATTTGGCAGGCACCGCAGGCAGTCCCAGTGTTTACTGGTGTAGTGATTGGGTTATTCAGACAGGCTTTGATATTCTGATGCATACATTTAGCTATCTTTTTAGCTGGGCATGTAGAGGCATATTAGTGGTATTTTTATCAGTATCCATGCATATAGTTTACCACATTATTCTTTTCGCCTCTGGTAGTCCTAGTGGGCATGTACGAGTTGAGGTTTACCCACTAGGGGAGGCTACTATTTTTATAGTAGTTCTCACCCCCACTCTTTTTCCCTCTTCTTTTCCTCTTTGTTTTGCAGAGTCCTCTGCGGGAGTTGCGGGACCCTCTTCTCAGGACCGAGGTAAGAGGATCGTTGATTAGCTAGATGCTTCCCTGATCCAGAGTTTGATAGATTTTGATGTATCCCCGGTACACTCAGACTGTTGTACTTCCTTTTATTTTGGGTCTGGCTTCGGCCAGCTGGATGTATTTTATTTGGTGAGCTGGGAGAGACATTTGTATATTTTTTTGAGAGCTATGTTGTATTTTCTTTTCTGCTTTTATCTGAGTTGTACTAGTTGTAGTTAGCTCTGTTATGCTCTTTTATTTTATCTATCTATCTGAGCAGGTTACCAGCGCTTTGTGTACACGGAAAATTTCGGGTGCACGGCGGATCTGTAGACGAGCCTGGGTTCTGGTTTACACCCGGGGCGTGACAGATTAAGATGGTATCAGAGCTTAGGGATAGGTCAGTTGGGACTTAGGAAACCCTAGGCTTTTGGCAGACCCTAGGACTGTCTCAGCGAAACAGACAAATTCCAGAAAAGACGACTTTCGGGGTCCGGACTGAAATCCACAGTCTGGACTGTTCATGCTTTTCTTGCAAATTCCACGTTTGGGGTCCGGACTGAAATTCCCAGGGTCCGGACTGGAATTATGCACGAACTAACCTATGTTCGGGGTCCGGACTGTAAAGCCCGATCCGGACTCTGAACATATGGAATGTCCAGTTTTTTATTTTTATTCGATAAAAAATTCATCCAAGTGTTTCTATACTATAAGAAGTATTCGGATCATCAAACTTATTTAATTAAACGTACCTTATCCTTTTGAATTCTTCTTACTTGAGATTGAGGTATACAATCCAATTTTTTCCATCTTCAATCTTCAAGACTAAACCGATTTCACGAAATACGCCAACTCAAATTCCTTAACATAATCCTTACCAAACTCTCAGAATGTCCAATACAAAAGTGGAATCATAAAAGACCGGGTACATCTATCACTGACTCACAATGCTGGTAAGGAACTAACCGGCCACGTCCTCACCTCGAACTGCTGTCTCCGCGCCAACCAAGCCAGAACAGCTGCCTCAAGAACCTGTCACCGCAGCGGGTGTGAGATCTACTGCAGAAGGTAGATCTCAGTGGGTACCGTCACCAATATCCACGGTATGCCCGCTAAGTCTACTGGAGGCATAATAGATAGGTATGCAGATAGATAGATAGGTAAAAGCTGAAAATGAAACTATAGCTACCATGTCTCAACATCATGCTCAGGAACTCTACTAAAGATGAAATATGCATACACTCGATACTGCTAACATGCCTCAAGTATCATGCTCAAAGGAAAGCTCATCTAAGAACATACTATGCACTCACTCTCTCATATCACCCAATCTCAATGACTGCCTCATAGGGTCCAGTCAAGCCTGCGCCAAACCTACTGCCACCTCATCCACACAGGGACGGGACTTACGTAGGGCGTCCCACACGGACTATCTCAATCTCAAGCAAACTCTAGTGTATCAACTAGTCGCATCAATCATCACGCACCCGGGGCGTAGCTCGGGGGGAGCGACCCCACCGAACTCAAGTATCACATCTGTCACAACTGTCTCAATAGCGGCACATGCAGACTATAATCCACGAAAAAACAGATCGGTATCTCAAAGCCCAAAAGCACAACTCAGTTGGAAAAGATCCACGACTCAATCAGATCGGTATCTCAAAGCTCAACTCTCTCACAACTATGTCGGAGAACCCTCAACGACTCAATCTGATAATGCACGACCCGTGGCTGAGTCGGGAAACCTCCACGACTCGATCTGCCAGAACCCCCAAAACTCTCAAAGCTAAGTGGGAGAACCACCTCCACCACTAAATCAGGACACGACCCATGATCTAGAGTAAACCCATCAATCCCAACAAGGAGGAGTGATTCTCAAGACACTAGAAACTCAACATACAATGCACCAAAAATTCACTCGGCCCTCTGGCACGAGCGTACATGCAATCTGAACCAACTCAACCCCTCAGGGTGCTCACAATATTTTAAAACCATTTTTAAAACTCAGTTTTTCATTAAAACCAGTCCGACGATTTTTAAAACGGTTCAGATGTCCATCTAATGCTAACTAACCATGCAATCTAGTATCAAATCATGCCTAGATCATGCTAAAAATATTAGGGGCTCATAAAGGTCTTCCTACAATTTTCTAGGCAACTATCAGATTTAACAGATATAAAAACAGTAAACTATACATGCTCAACATGCATACAGAAGCTTTAGGGGGCATCCCATAAATCTTGAAGAAATTCCATGTCATGCCCCGGGTGTAAACCAGAACCCGGGCTCATCCACAGATCCGCCGTGCACACGGAATTTCCCGTGTACACGAAGCGCTGGTAACCTGCTTAAATATAAAGATATAATAAAGGAGCATAAAACAGAGCTAAACTAACATTAGTACATCTTAGACAAATACAGTAAAGGAAAGTACAACATAGCTCTCAAAATATACAAGTGTCTCTCCCAGCTCACAAAATAAAATACATCCAGCTGGCCGAAGCCAGACCCAAAAATAAAAGGAAAAAATACAACCGTCTGAGTGTACTGGGAACACATCAAAATCTACTGAACTCTGGGTCAGGGAAGCAGCTAGCTAATCAACGATCCTCTTACCTCGGTCCTGGGAAGAGGGTCCCGCAACTCCAGCAGAAGACTCTGCAAAATAAAGGGGAAAAGAAGAGGGAAAAACAGTGGGGTTGAGAACTACTATAAAAACAGTAACCTCCCCTAGTGGGTAAACCTCAACTCGAACATGCCCACTAGGACTACCAGAGGCGAAATGAATAAATGTGGTAAACTATAAGTATGGCTATAGATAAAAGCTACCACTAATATGCCTCTACATGCCCAGCTTAAAAGATAGCTAAATATATGCATCAGAATATAAATGCCTGCCTGACTAAACCCAATCTGTACACTAGCAAACACCGGTACTGCCTGCTATGCCTGCCAAATCGGGTATGCCAGCCTACGCATAACACCGATAGGGGATAGGAGTCTCAAGGACTCAAGATCTGTATAACGTGCACACTATACTTGCCAAATCGGGTATGCCGGCCAGTGCATAACACCGATAGGGGATAGGAGTCTCAAGGACTCAAGATCTGTATAACGTGCACACTATACTTGCCAAATCGGGTATGCCGGCCAGTGCATAACACCGATAGGGGATAGGAGTCTCAAGGACTCAAGATCTGTATAACGTGCACACTATACTTGCCAAATCGGGTATGCCGGCCAGTGCATAACACCGATAGGGGATAGGAGTCTCAAGGACTCAAGATCTGTATAACGTGCTCCCTATACTTGCCAAATCGGGTATGCCGGCCAGTGCATAACACCGATAGGGGATAGGAGTCCCAAGGACTCAAGGTCGTAGTAACAAGTATCATAGTAGAATAAGTCAGCAGGACTGGATCATGACACTGATCTGAGTTGGAAATCATCCCCTAAAAGAAGCCCAAAACCTCTCCCCGATCTGATGCAATAACAACTGTCCGGTCAACCGCCCAAAATCCGCGGTTGCCGTAATTACCCTGCCCTCAACCTGCCTGTCCCAAAATCCCAACGACTGACTACACTATCCCAGCCCCTGCTCTACCTGAGCATAATATCCCCTATGTCTAGGTAACTAGAGAAGGAATAAAACATGGTTTCTCCTAAGTCAATTCCAGCAAGATAGTGTAGCAGAAAAAGGTGGCCTAACTAGGTGACCATTCAAGCATGCAAAAGTCCTTTCTTAACAGAATAATTTCAGTGTTCTAATTCTTACAAGATTCACAGTATGCCTTTATTTGAATATCTGAAGTACTAACCTGCCACAAGCCAATTTATACACATGCTTAAGTTTCACTTTTATACATAAGTCTGATATGAATTTAGCCGTTTATTACCGGAGGGTTTAAGCAATAATTCCATGGATTCTAAACAACTTAACACTTGTAAGAATTACCATTTATTAGTATCGAGTCCTTTAAAGATGCAAGTATCAATCACAAGTCCTTTTCTTTTCATTAAGCATGCTATGTTCATTCTACTAGTATAACAACAACATTGCACATGACTAGCTCCAATATGCCTGGTGGGTTATCCCAAGTAAGAGGTTAACAACGGTACCCACCTCGAGCGCTAAAATCCGTGTCCCAAATCAATCGGTCCAAAGTTCATAGATTTTCACCTGCGAAGGGTGCTCAGAAAATTCCCAGAAAATTACCGTCGCGTTCATTGCGACGAACCCGTCGAAACGAGTACCTGCACGTTCAAAACCGAGCTTCCTTCACTGAGATACAAATTCGGCAAGGGAGGCACCCCAAACAAAACTGTGCAGATATTCTGTACCAAAAGACTACAGAGAAAGGAGGTTTCCACCTTGAAAAATATTCAGAAAAATCTGAGAAAATTCCAGGAGATTCCTTGCGAGATGTAGAAGACAAATGCCTTTTGAATCGCCTCGATCCGTCGCCTGAGCGCGAAGTTATAGCCAAATCAATTGGGTGTTGTCCAAAACTCTGAGAAGGAAAATGGGTCACAAAGAAGCTCGGGAAACTCAAAATCCACATGAAAACTAGGGGAAACTCAAAATATCAAAAATGAAGCCCTACCTGTCAAGAGTCCATCGGCGCAAGAATCGCTCGATTTGGAGGTCGGGGTGAGCCGGGGGAGCCTGAACACTGCGAAGGGACGAAACGGGTCGTCGATGAACAAGCGTCGCGCCGCGCCGGAAAATGGCCAACCTCGAAAAACGCGCTCCTAAAAATCCCAAGGATGAACAGAAAGGAAGGTTTCAGGTGGATGAAGATTTCTCCTTAAGGGTGCTCTGTGAAAATCCCCACAGAAAAGAGTCAAATGGCCCTCCAACAGCCTATTTATAGGCAAAGAAACCACCCCCAAACCTTATCGGATTCGGGCGCCTCATTTGAGCGCCCGAATCTGAAAAAGGGTCGGACGGGGGGTCCGTCCGACCGCCCGGATGCATGCGGTGCGGCCACGTGTCCCCCGCACAGCAAACAGCTGTGCGGGGCGACCGGCCGCACGCCGCGTGGCGCAGACCCGCTGGGGGCGGTGCATGCACCCGCCCCCTGGTCGGCCGACACGTGGCCCGCACTCGAGTGCGGGCCATGTGCGGCCGACCGGCCGCACTGAGCCCCTGCGCTGGCGCGCGCCCCGAGGCGCCACCTAGCGCACCCGTGGACCGCGCCCGGGTGAGCCCACCAATCCCCGGGCGACACGTGTCCTATGCCCGGTCCACAAGATCCGCGCGCACCCGCTGAGCCGCGCCGCGTGAACCCGCCACTCCGCAGATGCCACGTGGCTCGCCACGCGGTCCACGCACCGGTCGCGCCTCCCCGTGGACCGAGCGACGTGAGCCGGCCAATAATGGGCCGCCACGTGGCTCAGGCCGGTCCACGGAGTACCCCCTTGCACCAGAATCCCCCCGAAACTTCCGGAAGTCCGTTTTTGGTCATCCGGACTCCAAATTTTACAAATAAACAGTCGTTTTCATGCGTTTTTCCGTGCTGAATCCAAATCCGAATTCTGTTTGGCCCAATTCCTTTTCTAAAATTTGGCAAACACAGCTAAAGACCAAATTAGTTGAAAATATCACTCAGGGTCCATCTGTGGCACCCCTATGATGCCCCATGGGCCAGACACACCAACACTAGGTGTTCTACACAGTGGATTCAACGGAAAAGCTGCAAGGGGAAAAACCAGAACACTACATCCTCCCCCACTAAAAAAGTTTTGTCCACGAAACCAAAACCATACTTCAAGCCGGGGCCTCGAACAAGTAGGGGTAAGCGTCCATCATTGCTGACTCCAGCTCCCAAGTAGCCTCGCGCTCATCGTGACCGCTCTAGAGGATCTTCACATAAGGGATGGCCCGGCTGCGCAACACCCTAACCTCATGGTCCAAGATCCTCAATAGCCGCTCAACATAGCTCCTTAGCAACCTCCAGTGGGGTGAAATTGATGATGTGTGACGGGTCATGGACATACCTCCTCAAAGTCGATGCATGAAATACGTCGCGAACACCGGCAAGCCTAGGAGGAAGTGTAAGCCTGTAGGCAACTGGCCCTATGCGCTCCAATACCTCAAAAGGTCCAAAATAGCGAGGGCTCAGTTTCCCACGAATCCCAAATCTCCTGATACCCTTTGAAGGCGAAACCTTCAAAAAGACATGATCTCCAACCATAAACTCAAGGTCTCGCCTCCGCACATCTGCGTAGCTCCTCTGTCTGCTCTGAGCTGTCTGAAGATGCTGCCTGACTATCCTGACTTTATCCTCTGCCTCTCGCAGCAACTCTGGACCCAAAGTCCGTCTTTCAGCCACATCGCTCCAATAAGGTGGAGAGCGACACATGTGTCCATACAATGCTTCAAACGGAGCCATCTGAATGCTCGCTTGAAAGCTATTGTTGTACGCAAACTCTGCCAGTGATAAGTGTCGCACCCAACCTCCTCCAAAGTCTAGCGTGCAAGCCCGGAGCATGTCCTCGAGAATCTGTATAGTCCGCTCTGACTGTCCGTCCGTCTGTGGGTGAAATGCCGTGCTGAAACTGAGCTGTGTCCCCAAAGTGGTCTGTAAGCTCCTCCAAAAGCGCAAAATAAATCTCGGGTCTCGATCAGATATAATGGAGGCAGGCACACCATGCAATCTCACCTCCTCGTCTAAATACAGCTGTGCCAGTTGCTCAAGTGGCCAAGTCACCTGTACCGGTAAAAAGTGAGCGGACTTGGTGAGTCTATCCACGACTACCCAGATTGCGTCCGCTCCGGTCTGTGCTCTCGGTAAGCCAGTGACAAAATCCATGGTAACATGTTCCCATTTCCATTCAGGGATTGGGAGACTCTGCAACTTGCCAGCAGGTACACGATGCTCAGCCTTTACTTGCTGACAAGTTAAACAGTGTGCCACAAATCTTCCAATGTCTCTTTTCATCCCATTCCACCAAAACTGTGCCTTGAGGTCCCTATACATCTTAGTCCCACCAGGATGGATGGTATAAGGTGTATAGTGGGCCTCCCTCAAAATCTGCTCTCGAATCTCTGTATCCATAGGCACACAAGCTCGGTCCCTGTACCGCAGTACTCCCGAAGCATCAACTGAAAAATCCCCTGTCGAGTCCGTCTGAATCTGCTCTCGAATCCTCATCAAGTGGGGGTCCTTACTCTGTCACTCCCGAATCCTGTCCAACAGAGTGGGCTGCACGACTAGAGACATAAGTCGCGCAGAGACCCCAGGGGATACAACCTCGAGCTCTAACCGCCTCATCTGCTCAAGTAGTGGCGCCTGATCGGTGATCATCAAAGATAAGCCCTGCACTGCTCTCCTGCTCAAGGCATCAGCAACCACGTTGGCCTTGCCAGGATGGTATAATATGTCTACATCGTAGTCCTTTAATAATTCTAACCATCTGCGTTGCCTCAAGTGGAGCTCCTTCTGTGTGAACAGGTATTTCAAGCTCTTGTGATCTGTATAAATCTCGCAGTGCTCCCCATACAGATAATGGCGCCATAACTTCAATGCAAAAAATCACTGCCGCAAGCTCCAAGTCGTGGGTAGGGTAATTCCTTTCATAATCCTTTAGTTGCCGAGGGGCATAAGCGGTTACCCTTCCCTCCTGCATCAGCACGCAACCGAGTCCACTGTGCGATGCGTCACTATAGATCACATATCCTTTCCCCATAACAGGAAGGGAAAGGATAGGAGCCGACATCAATCTATTCTTCAATTCCTCGAAGCTCCTCTGGCAATCCTCACTCCAAATAAACTTGATTCCTTTTTGAGTCAGACGAGTGAGGGGTGTGGAAAGTTTCGCAAAACCTTCCACAAACCGACGGTAATATCCAGCTAAACCCATAAAACTGCGGACCTCTGATACCGTCGTCGGTCGGGGCCAATCCCGGACTGCCTCGATCTTCGCCGGGTCTACTGCCACCCCAGCGGCTGAAATCACGTGGCCCAAGAAGACAACCTCCCGAAGCCAAAATTCACACTTAGATAGTTTGGCATACAACTTCCTCTCTCTTAGGAGTTGCAGCACAATCCTCAAGTGCTCCTCGTGCTCCGCATCGCTCCGGGAATAGATCAGGATATCGTCAATAAATACCACGACGAATTGATCCAGGTATGGTCGAAAGATCCTGTTCATTAAATCCATGAAAGCAGCAGGGGTATTTGTCAATCCAAAAGGCATGACAGTGAACTCCTAATGCCCGTACCGCGTCCTGAATGCCGTCTTTGGGATGTCCTCGGCCTTCACCTTCAATTGGTGGTAACCAGACTGTAAGTCAATCTTGGAGAAGACACAAGACCCTTGCAGCTGATCAAATAGGTCATCAATGTGCGGTAAAGGGTACTTGTTCTTGATGGTCAATTTATTCAGCTCGCGGTAATCAACACAAAGTCGAAGTGAACCATCCCTCTTCTTCACAAATAGCACCGGCGCTCCCCAAGGCGATACACTTGGCCTCACAAAGCCTTTATCCATTAAATCCTGAAGTTGCGCCTTTAACTCTCGCAACTCAGCCGGTGCCATCCGGTAAGGAGCCTTAGAGATTGGCGCAGTTCCTGTGACTACGTCAATCAAAAACTCAACCTCCCTATCCGGCGGCATACAAGTCAACTCCGGTGGAAACACGTCCGGGAACTCATGGACAATAGGGATATCCGTGAGTCCCGGTGCCGCCGTAGGCTCCTTTACCACACAAGCCAAAAAGGCTACGCAGCCACTGCGCATCATCTGCCTCGCCCGAGAAGTCGAAACCACAGAGGCAAAGAAAGCACTCTGGCACCCCCCGTAAACGAACACCTCCTGGCCTGGCTCGCTAAAAGTAACAGTCCTCGCGGCGCAATCAATCGTCGCGAAATAGCGGGCCAGCCAATCCACCCCAGGTACAATGTCAAAATCTCGCAGCTGACTAAGGACCATCAGGTCCGCTGGCAAAACCCAAGACTCAAGCTGTACAGGGCGAGACCAACTGTTGGGTTATATGTAATACGGATCTAAATAGGGGAAGAAACACCTAGAGGGGGGTGAATAGGTGTAAACGCATAAACACTCAAAAAATCGTTGCGATAAAAACCCAATGCGGAAATAAAAATAATACGCAAGATTTTTACGTGGAAAACTCCATCACCGGAGTAAAAAACCACGGGACCGATAACACGGCAGAAATCCACTAGAATTAAAACACGTACAAGGTGATTTACCGTACACACTTACGACTCAACCTTTTCCATACGCTCCTAGAGGATCTTCTCCGCTCGCTCCGCGACGCTTCTCGAATCCACGATCTGCGCCCAACGCCGAATCCACGGCGTCCAACGTCGAATCCACGACGTCCGACCGAATCCACGGTCTTCACCCAATAGCACCCTTCGAATCCACGAACGTGCCTCGCTCCGAATCCACGAGAGCGGTTGAACCTTGAATCCACAAGGACACGCGAATCCACGCGCCGATTTTTGGGGTAAATCGTTGTTTTGGGTGGTGATGATCCGCCGAATACTTAGATCAAAGATAGATCGGAAATACCATCTAAGTATTCATTAGTTTGATTCAACTCAAGATGTGAGTATGAAAACCTAGAATCAAACTAATCAATGTAGATGAAGAAACATAGAGTATTCTCTAATGATTTCCTTTCTTCTCTATATGTGGATCTATAGCCGTATAAAATGTTATATGAAAATGACGGCTATTCACTATGTGGATTACCCTAGAAAAAGAGTCATATGGTCTATTTATAGGTTAGAAACCCTAGGAAGGAGATAAGAATCAAAAACCTAACATTTCTGGAAATTTTACGGACGGCGATCCGGATCGGACTAGCTGTGATCCGGATCGTCGTAACGAGTCAGCCAGTTCCAGAAAAACAAAGGTTCGGGATCCGGATCGAAGTGCATGATCCGGATCGTTCATACAGTTTACCAAACATCAACGTTCGGGATCCGGATTGCGAAGCATGATCCGGATCGTTCAAGGAAAATGGTAAACTCACTGTTCGGGATCCAGATCAAGAGACTACGATCCGGATTGAACTGGTGTATGAACGAACCACCTTCGGGATCCGGATCGAACAACCTGATCCGGATCCTGAACATGTCCTAAGTCCAGTTTTTGATTTTTATGCAATGAAAGATTCTTCCAAGTATTTCTACACTACAAGAAGTATTCGGATCACATAAAATCTTTAATTAAACATACCTGATCCTTTTGAATTCTTCTTTCTTGAGATTGAGTTAAATGATCCAACTTTCTTCACCTTCAATCTTCAAGACTTGAGACTTTCACGAAACTACGCCAACTCAAATTCCGTAACAATCTCCCCCTTTGGCGGTTTCGTGACAAAACACAGATCCACTAAAGAAAATTCAAAAAAATATTTTTGTTGCTATCACCATACAACAAAAATTTACAATGGAGATCCAAAAAATTTAAAAACATGAGATAAACTCCTAAAACAGACTCTAGACTTAGACATCTGTACTCTCTGCACAAAGAAATCATTCTTGACAAAAAGAGATCGTTAGATACCTCAAGAATATTTAGCATACAAAACCTAGTACAGAGATAGAGTTTATCTAATCATCATGACATTTGAGAATTCAGATATGTAAGAGAATCATAGTCAAAAACCAACATATCTTCTATGCAACTAAAAACCAAATGTCACAAAATGTTAGTCCAACATCAACTTGTTAGTTATATTACATGCCCAAATAGTTAGTCGAATAGTTAGTCGAGACATGCAAACAATCACAAGATGAAAACCAAAGTTGAAGTTGAGATCATACTTACCTTGATGTATACAAAATCTTCATCATCAAGATTTTCACAATCATTGTTCAAGTTCCCTTACCTTGATGTTCATTCACATCATCATTGTACCTTGATCATTCATTGTTCAAAGTTCTCTCTAACTCTCTCCCCCTTTTTGTCACAAAACAAAGTCAAAATGTAGTTAAGACTACGAAATGTTAGGAGAGTGAAAAGTTCCAATAAAACGTAAAACCTGAGAACTAAGCTAAAATGAGTATAA
Source organism: Tillandsia leiboldiana (assembly GCA_029204045.2). Taxonomy (NCBI): domain Eukaryota; kingdom Viridiplantae; phylum Streptophyta; class Magnoliopsida; order Poales; family Bromeliaceae; genus Tillandsia; species Tillandsia leiboldiana. Next base: position 10,394,114 of record CM055073.1, read on the forward strand.
AACTAAATCCTAAAATCAAAATCCTGCACAAAAAGAAAAGGAAGGTGCAGTTCAGTCGGAGGAGTCGGAGCTGGTACAACTCAGCTTGCTCAAAATCCCTTTAAGCATTGTCGAGATAGTTGAACACTTCTTCTTGATCTTCTTGTGTTCAGAGGAAATTTGCTGAAGTTCTTTCGATATCCTCTCTTGTGCAGCAGAGAGTCTTTGTTGTTCCTGGCGAAGCGATTCCAATACAGCAGTGTCTGTATCCTGTCTTTTCGAGTGTGATGGATGCTGTCTAGAAGCAGATGGTGCATCCAATCCCGTAACCCATGGAGATTCAGTTTGTAGAACCCCAGAGAGTGAGCGAGCTCTAGTAAGAGGCCTACTATGATAACTTTCACTTCTTAGGACATTCTTTCGTCTTGTATATTGCTTAGTTGTTGATGCAGATTTCATAAGCCTTTTGCCTTTGACAGATTTCCTGTTTTCCTCATCAATCTTCTGTTGAACCTCTTTGAAGAATTCATCCCATTCTTCCGTATCGTACTCTGAGCTGTCCTCCCTGCCTTCGGTTGTCTTATCTTCTGTTGAAACATCCGGTTCCTCTTTTACAGACGTACTCTTGTGCACCATTGTGACCAGGAGAAGGATTAACCAAGAGAGTGCCATTGATCAAAGTGCTTGAGTTAAGAAGGTGTCCTGTGAAAACCAACTCAAGAACACAAAAATTCTTAGTTTTCAAAAATTGAAAAAATTGTATCCAAAGAATCATTATCATGTAGAGAGACTAAGAATCAAATTAGTTTTGCAAAAGGACTTTTAAAAATAGATCAATTGCATGATTTTCGAAAATCCTTATTATATGCCCTAAAACCGAAATTTTAGAAATCGAAGCCTAAAAATCCGTTAATCAGGAAAATACCTAGCATATAATCAAAACTAATCTACCCAGAGTTCTTATTTCAAAAGAAATTTGATCAAAAACCATCCACAAACAAAGTTGATCCAAGAAATTCATCACGTTTGAGGAGGAAAAGAGAAAAACGGTGAAAAACCGAGATTTTGATCAATAAAACTTACTTGGAGTTGAAGAACCTGAGTTTGAAAGCTTCCAGGAAGGATGAAATCTAGAGAGAGAGGCTCTGGAAACTTTGGAACAAAAGATTGGAGTAAAGAAATCAAAAACCCCTTTCGTTCCTTATAAAACCTAGCCGCGATCCGGATCAGTTCATAACTGCGATCCGGATCGGCTACCCGCAGTAAGAAACTGCGTTCGGGATCCGGATCGGCAGATACAATCCGGATCGTCAGCCCGCAGAAGAATTCCTGCGTTCGGGATCCGGATCATCTAGCCCGATCCGGATCGGCCCCAACTTTTTCTTTAGAAAATTTCAGAGAAATTCAAGAAAAACCAGAAAAAGATTGTAAGCACAAATGTGTATCAACTTTAAACAAAAATCATCGTTTCATACAACAAGAATTAGATTATGCCAAATCTATCAATAATATCCAAAAATGAAACGAAAATTTACAAAAATTAAATCCCTTAAAGTTGAACACCTTCAATCACATCTAACTTGATCTTATGAGTAATGCCTTTATCAAATCATCAATTCAGTAAAGAAAATGAAATACAAAGATCAATAGATGTTTGAAATCCCAAATATAGTAGATAATATATCTAGACAATCTGTTGAAGAGAGTGGCTCTTTGAGCATCTTTCATTAAAAACCCACCTTATACCAACCTTGAAATTTGACAGAGTCAAGTATTTCAACATGCATTTTACTTAATCAAAAATTTGAACAACCATGCTTGGTATACATGTGGTAGCTGCACACAATACTCGGACGACCGAGGTGGTAGCTCTTTCCTCCATGTGGTGGTAGTTTTCACACTCCTCATTGGGATGTAACTCTTTCCACATCTTTTGAGTATTTTACCTTTTCTAAGACTCCCCCTCAATTGGCTATCAATTATTTAAGATATAAAGTATTCAACCAAATATTGATCTCGATTTCATACTCGACTAAGCAGTCAAATAAGATAATGACTATACCAAGAGATCATAGAGAGAGAGAAATTGACTTTGATCACTTTAGAAGATGATTTAATTAACATAAATGATCATTGCAACAGTGAAATATTATGATGGCAAATGCATAATAAATTTCTAAATGTGCGAAAAGATGCAATTAAAGTCAATTATGATCTATGCTCAATTTATGTCCTATGTACAAACATAGATAATGAACAAAACAAAAACAAATACAAAACCTATCCTAAGCAAAGATTTCAAAAAGAAGATTATTTCAAGGAAAACATCCCAATTGCTTTTCGTAAATGAATAAAACGTTTTTCATCCAAAGGTTTTGTTAGAATGTCAGCTAATTGATCCTCAGTTGAAATATATGAGAGTTGAAGAGTATTTGATTCAACTAGCTCTCTAAGAAAATGATATCTAAGTTCAATATGTTTTGTTCTAGAGTGCAACACAGGGTTTTTAGAAATGTTAATAGCACTAGTGTTGTCACAAAGTATTGTTACCGAAGATGCTGAAATGCGGAAGTCGCTCAGAACGCTTTTCATCCAAATGAGTTGAGTTGAGCAACTTCCAGCTGAAATGTATTCCGCTTCGGCAGTCGAGAGTGCTATGCAGTTCTGCTTTTTACTGTGCCATGCAACAAGGCAATGGCCAAGATAGAAGCATGCACCACTCGTGCTTTTCCGATCATCCACTGATCCTGCCCAATCGGCATCTGAGTATCCAACAATATCCAAACTTGTTCCCATAGGATACCAAATTCCGAAATTAATTGATCCTTTGATATACCGGATGATCCTTTTCACCGCTTTCAGGTGAACCTCCTTTGGTGCTGATTGATATCTCGCGCAAATCCCAACACCAAAAGATATATCCGGGCGACTAGCCGTGAGGTAAAGTAGACTTCCAATCATACTTCGATACAATTTCTCGTCTACATTCTCACTATGTGATTCACTTCCAAGTCCCTTGTGGCTAGTTCCCATTGGAGTCGGAAAATCTTTACAATTTTCTAGATCAAACTTTTTGACCAACTCCATTGCATACTTGGATTGACTCAAGTGAATACCTTCATCATTTTGTTTAATTTGCAATCCAAGAAAATAAGTCAATTCGCCCATCATGGACATCTCAAATTCGCTTTCCATGGTCTCCGCGAATTTAGAAGCATCGTTATCTCTTGTTGCGCCAAATACTATGTCATCGACATATATTTGTGCTATAATGAAATTGTTTTGATAATGCTTCACAAAGAGAGTCCTATCAGCTCCCCCTCGAGTATAGCCCTTCTCCAAAAGGTGCTTTGTTAACCTTTCGTACCATGCTCGCGGTGCTTGTTTCAGACCGTAAAGAGCCTTTTTCAAACGAAAAATATGGTTAGGTTGTTTATGATCTACAAAACCTTTCGGTTGAGCCACATAAACTTCCTCATTTAAAAACCCATTTAGAAATGCGCTCTTAACGTCCATTTGAAATAATTTGATTTTAAAATGACAAGCAATAGCAAACAGTATACGAATGGACTCGAGTCTAGCTACAGGGGCGAATGTTTCGTCAAAGTCTATACCTTCTACTTGAGAGTAGCCTTGAGCAACTAATCGTGCCTTGTTCCTGATGATAGTACCATCCTCATTTTTCTTGTTCTTGAAGATCCATTTGGTACCTATCACATTGTGTTGCTTTGGAGGCTTCGTTAATTCCCAGACTTTGTTTCGCTCAAATTGATGGAGCTCTTCCTGCATTGCTTTAATCCAGTAGTCATCTTGAAGAGCTTCATCTATGTTCTTTGGTTCGATTAAAGATACGTAGCAAGCGAATCCACAAACCAACTGCCTCCGAGTTCTGACTCCTTCTTGTGGATCTCCAATAATATTCGATTCCGGATGATCCTTGGAGATTCGTAACGTTTGTTGAAGCGGAGTACTCGGAGATATATGAGATGATTCCTGCACATCAGATAAACTAGAAGAACCATTAGATGCATCATTAATATTGGAAGTATTATTATGAGAAGATGCACTAGCAGGAGAATCATCATCTAGAGAGATATCGAGGGTAGATTTTCCAGTTTCAAAGTGAAAAGCTTCATCTACTTTAACATTTATAGATTCTACGATCGTCTTAGATTCAATGTTAAATACTCGATATGCTCTGCTATTCGTAGAATAACCCAAAAAGATCCCTTCATCACTTCGAGAGTCGAACTTTCCAAGATTTTCACGGTCACGTAAAATGTAACATCGACTCCCGAAGACACGAAAATATTTGATATTGGGTTTTCTACTAAACCACAGCTCATATGGTGTATTTAAAGTTCCTGGGCGCAAGTAAACTCTATTAATGACATAGACAGCGGTGTTCACAGCTTCAGCCCAAAAATGTAGCGGCAAATTCCGGCTATGAAGCATCACACGCGCCATCTCTTGAACAACCCTGTTCTTGGGCTCAACAACACCATTCTGCTGAGGTGTATAGGGTGCCGAGAATTCATGTTTGATTCCATTTGAAGTGCAAAAATCAATGAATTTTGAATTTATGAATTCTCCACCTCTATCACTTCTAACACGAATGATCTTTTCATTCTTTTCAATCATAATACGATGGCAAATCTCATGAAAAGAGTCAAACGTATCAGCTTTCTCTTTCAAAAATGCTACCCAAGAAAACCGAGAGAAATCATCAACCAATAAAAAGATGTACCATTTACCTCCCAAAGATGGTTGACGGGTCGGCCCCATTAAGTCCATATGCAAAAGTTCCAAGGGCCGTTTTGTACCAACGTGGTTCAAGCTCTTGTGTGCAGTCCTAGACTGTTTTCCCTTTTGGCAACCACCACACACAACGTTTTGTTTAAATAAAAGCTTTGGAACCCCCTTGACCACGTCCTTGTTTGAAATTCTAGTAAGTTCCTTAAAATTTAAGTGACCTAGCCTTTCATGCCAAAGAGTTTCATTATTCAAAGCGGCTAAGTTACAATTTTCAGAAAATTTATTAGGAACAATATAACAATTGTTTTCAGATCTAACCCCTTTTAGAAAGAAGACCTGGTCCTTATCAGTTACAACGCATTCAACAGATGAAAAGTTAACTGAAAAACCATTGTCGCAAAGTTGACTTATGCTTATGAGGTTAGTCTTAAGGCCATCAACAAATAAGATGTTTTTCAAAATCGGGCCATCTGGAATAGCTACCGTCCCTTTTCCAACAATTTTGGAAGATCGACCGTCTCCGAAAACAACGTGTCCTCCGGAGATTTTCTCAAGATTTTGAAAACTATTTTTGTCACCGGTCATGTGACGGGAACACCCGCTATCCAGATACCAAGACGAACTATCATATGCATGCAAGGAAACATTGGAAACAAGACAAGGGAAAATTTCACCTTTGCGCACCCAAACCCTTTTGGAGTGCGTCGGTAATGGTCGAGAAGTTATATGCCTAGGTGAAGGCGTCTTGTTATAGCGATTGTTGTTCCTTGATGAAATCGTCTTGCGCGATGAACTACCAAATCTCTTTTCATTTGAAAAGTTTTGCTTTGATTTTCGGGGAGGAGCCGTTTTGGTAGTTGTTGCAAGAGGTCTTTGAGATGAGCGTTCGACTCCCGTCTTGCAATATCTTCTTATGTGCCCTGAAACACCACAACGAAAACATACCTTAGATCTTGACGATCCCAAAGAGGATGAAGTAGGTTTGTTGTCGTTGTTTGTCTTGAATTCCGGTGTCGGAGGAGGAGATACCGACTGAGGCACAAAAACTGTCTCACTCGAACTTGGACTGTTTCCAGTTTGAGTGTATCCGAGGCCGAACCTATTTGATTGACCAAGACCAAGAAGTCTATCCAACTTACTCCTTCCTGAAGAGAATCGCTGTAAGTCATTCTTGAGTTGGAAAATGGTCTTTGTCATTTCCAGGTTATCCTGTCGAGCCTCGTTGTAGAGCTTTGAGAAGTGATTCGCGTTATCCACCAGATTTGTATGTTCCTTCTCAAGTTGCTCATTGGACTCTTGAAGGGAAGCATTTGCCTTTATCAGATTTTCCCTTTCCACTTCAAGAGCGTTTGAGAGAGAAGTCGCTCTTTTTGCTTCTTCTTCGAGATCATGCACTCTCCCTCTCAAACTCTTGTTTTGCTTAGCCACTTTCTTTGAGTCCCTCAAAAGTCTGTGGTAGGCTAGAGCAAAATCTTCACCTTACGAATCATCCGATTCGTTGTCCGTTGCGTTCTTTTCAACAGTGGAGTTGGACAACGACTCAGATGTATTTGCCATAAAGCACATGAAGGGTGAAGATACGGACGCGTGGAAAGCGGTGGAGCTCTTTTCTTCATCACTCGAAGACGACTCATTTGACGTTGAGTTGTCATCCCAAGTGACGACTTGCATCGCCTTCTTCTTTGCCGGATACTTGTTAGGACATTCCGTTGCAATGTGGCCGTAGCCTCGACATTTGAAGCATTGTAGTTGTCCTTCTGAGCTTTTCTTATCCTTTGAGAAGTTCTCTTGCTTTCTTTACTTGTATCCTGAAGTACCCTTGCCTTTGTTCGACTTTCCGAAGGATGGAGATTTGCTTGAATTACCCCTTGGAAAGTTGCGGCGAAACTTCCTTGTCAAGAGAGCGAGCTGCTTCTCAAATTCCTCCATAGAAAGGTTCTCGTCATCGTCTGAGGAGGATGTATCCGCGTCTTCTTCCTTAGTTGTTTTCAACGCATAACCTGAAGACTTAGAAGTGGATGCCTTTCCAGAAGAATTGTTAGTAGTAAATGTCATTTCATAAGTTTGCAATGAACCAACTAATTCTTCTACACGTATTTCGTCCGGGTGTTTAATAGTTTCAATGGCAGTAACCTTTGGGCGAAATCGTTCAGGAAGAGTTCTTAAGATTTTTCTTACAATCTTAAATTCTGGAATCTTCTCTCCCAGATTAGCACATGAGTTTACGATGTCTTGCAATCGTGTATAGTAGTCCGTGAAAGATTCATTTTCTGCCATTAAGATAGAGTCAAACTTGCTCGTAAGCATTTGCAGTTTCTGAATCTTCACGAGGTTAGTTCCCTCATGTGTAACCTGAAGAACATCCCAGATTTCTTTCGCAGTCTCACATGCCGAGACGCGAGAGAATTCAATTTGAGATAAGGCATTAAAAATAGCATTAATTCCCTTGCCATTGTAAGAAGATGAATCTAACTCTTCCTTGGTCCATTTCGACCTAGGTTTTAAGGTGCGAACATCACCATTAAATTCAGTTGGATTAGACCATCCTAATTCAATCGATTGCCACACCCGTTGGTCGATGGAAATTAAAAAGGCTTTCATCCGTACTTTCCAGTACGCATAATTTGTTCCATCGAAGAACGGGGGTCGGTTGATGTTTCCACCTTCAACCATTGTTTACAACCCTATTCCTGCTCTGATACCACTTGTTGGGTTATATGTAATACGGATCTAAATAGGGGAAGAAACACCTAGAGGGGGGTGAATAGGTGTAAACGCATAAACACTCAAAAAATCGTTGCGATAAAAACCCAATGCGGAAATAAAAATAATACGCAAGATTTTTACGTGGAAAACTCCATCACCGGAGTAAAAAACCACGGGACCGATAACACGGCAGAAATCCACTAGAATTAAAACACGTACAAGGTGATTTACCGTACACACTTACGACTCAACCTTTTCCATACGCTCCTAGAGGATCTTCTCCGCTCGCTCCGCGACGCTTCTCGAATCCACGATCTGCGCCCAACGCCGAATCCACGGCGTCCAACGTCGAATCCACGACGTCCGACCGAATCCACGGTCTTCACCCAATAGCACCCTTCGAATCCACGAACGTGCCTCGCTCCGAATCCACGAGAGCGGTTGAACCTTGAATCCACAAGGACACGCGAATCCACGCGCCGATTTTTGGGGTAAATCGTTGTTTTGGGTGGTGATGATCCGCCGAATACTTAGATCAAAGATAGATCGAAAATACCATCTAAGTATTCATTAGTTTGATTCAACTCAAGATGTGAGTATGAAAACCTAGAATCAAACTAATCAATGTAGATGAAGAAACATAGAGTATTCTCTAATGATTTCCTTTCTTCTCTATATGTGGATCTATAGCCGTATAAAATGTTATATGAAAATGACGGCTATTCACTATGTGGATTACCCTAGAAAAAGAGTCATAGGGTCTATTTATAGGTTAGAAACCCTAGGAAGGAGATAAGAATCAAAAACCTAACATTTCTGGAAATTTTACGGACGGCGATCCGGATCGGACTAGCTGTGATCCGGATCGTCGTAACGAGTCAGCCAGTTCCAGAAAAACAAAGGTTCGGGATCCGGATCGAAGTGCATGATCCGGATCGTTCATACAGTTTACCAAACATCAACGTTCGGGATCCGGATTGCGAAGCATGATCCGGATCGTTCAAGGAAAATGGTAAACTCACTGTTCGGGATCCGGATCAAGAGACTACGATCCGGATTGAACTGGTGTATGAACGAACCACCTTCGGGATCCGGATCGAACAACCTGATCCGGATCCTGAGCATGTCCCAAGTCCAGTTTTTGATTTTTATGCAATGAAAGATTCTTCCAAGTGTTTCTACACTACAAGAAGTATTCGGATCACACAAAATCTTTAGTTAAACATACCTGATCCTTTTGAATTCTTCTTTCTTGAGATTGAGTTAAATGATCCAACTTTCTTCACCTTCAATCTTCAAGACTTGAGACTTTCACGAAACTACGCCAACTCAAATTCCGTAACACCAACAACACTCCTCTACATGCAATGTATGCTCAGGAATCCGTACCTCTAATGCATGTGGCAACCAACCTAACTCTAATCCATGGGATGATGCAAATGATCTACTGATAAAAGAATGTGATGCACCGGTATCAAATAAAGTGCGAGCTCTAGTACCGGAAAGTAAAATGATACCTGCCACCACGGGGTCGGCTGCCGAGGAGTCCTCAACCTGGGCGGCATAGTCTCGCCCGCTCTGCGCCGGTGGTCGGTAGTCTGTAGGTGGGGAGGAAGGAGCCCCGCTCGCTGGAGCATAGGGCCGGTGCTGGGGCGCAGAAGGAACTGATGCTGACGAAGGAGCCTGCGGTGTCGAGAAAGGGCAAGTAGCTCGAATGTGGCCGGACTGTCTACACCGATAACAGCGGCCATGCCTCAAATCACAAGTATCAGAGGGGTGCTGACCCCTACAGAAAACACACCCATCTGTAGACCGGGGCTGCCTCGCCTGCTGCTGCCGTCTCTGTAGCCGTGATCGCGAACTCTGCTGGGATGCGGTAGGGGCCAATGCTGAAGGAGGTGCTACTAAGGTCCGAAAGGGGCACGTAGGTCGGATGTGGCCTGGCTGTCCACATCGAAAGCAACGGCACCCCCTCAAGCCACAGGTATCTGATGGATGTTGCCCTCTACAGAAAAAGCACCGGACCAACGCCCGAGACTGTCGAGACTACTGCTGCGGTGGCCTCTGAGATCTACCAGATCTGTGGCGCCCCACTTTCCCTGGGGGTCACCCATCCTAGAACTACTCTAGCTCTAGCACGCTTAACTCTCATGCTCCTCTTGGATCTTGCTACCATCCAAAATGCTATAGCCGGGATAGAGATTTAGTCCTATTATATCATTTATATAGAGGACTAATCCAAATTCCGGGGGTGTCACATTCTTCCCCCCTTTAAGCCCTGACGTCCACGTCAGGCTCAAGCACACTCACAAGCACCAGGCGATGTGAGACTCGTCTCGCTAGCCTTAGCCGACCTTGTGAGGAGCTGCACTCCACTCACAACGGTCATTAGCCGGGGAGCCTCGCTCTACCCGCTATATAACCCTGGCTCAGCCGAGACTCATCTCACATTTCCGGCTGGTGAATGGCTCTGATACCAATTGTGGCGCCCCACTTTCCCTGGGGGTCACCCATCCTAGAACTACTCTAGCTCTAGCACGCTTAACTCTCATGTTCCTCTTGGATCTTGCTACCATCCAAAATGCTATAGCCGGGTTAGAGATTTAGTCCTATTATATCATTTATATAGAGGACTAATCCAAATTCCGGGGGTGTCACAAGGTCCTCGTCGATCAAGATGCCCACGGCCACAAGACTGGGGCCACGGGGGTCGTGGTGGTCTCCCAGAGCTGGCCTGTCCATCAACATCTGGGGCTGGGCGTTTCCTGTCTGGACGTTGCTCTGAAACCCCGGCCCCCTCGCCAACCGCCAAGTCACCCTGCTGCGCCAGCAACTGCTCCAGGCGCTGTTCCTAACGAAAGCTCCTCGCGACTAACTGGGTCACCAAGGCCCGCAGTTCTCCCAACTCGGTGGATACCGCCCTCTCAGACTCCTCGGAAGGTGTGGGAGTACCCCGGGTGGGAGAACGACGACGGGGCGACATCCTGCCACAGGAAACCAGAAATCAGCAACAAAACCCCACACGACCCAATCTAGCGAAAGTCAAAGACATCCCACTATTTCTGTAACTTTATGTTGTCTGCAGCCAACATAAATGTTCAACAGGAATAGGATATGTCGATCCCTCTTCACTCACTGGAAGAGTTTAATAATAAATTGCCGACTTTCGCAAAATATCACGCCACTCACGCCCTGCCGTCCTAGGGTCTGCCAAAAGCCTAGGGTTTCCTAAGTCCCAACTGACCTATCCCTAAGCTCTGATACCATCTTAATCTGTCACGCCCCGGGTGTAAACCAGAACCCGGGCTCATCCACAGATCCGCCGTGCACACGGAATTTCCCGTGTACACGAAGCGCTGGTAACCTGCTCAGATATAAAGATATAATAAAGGAGCATAAAACAGAGCTAAACTAAAATTAGTACATCTCAGACAAATACAGTAAAGGAAAGTACAACATAGCTCTCAAAATATACAAGTGTCTCTCCCAGCTCACAAAATAAAATACATCCAGCTTGACGAAGCCAGACCCAAAAATAAAAGGAAAAAATACAACCGTCTGAGTGTACTGGGAACACATCAAAATCTACTGAACTCTGGGTCAGGGAAGCAGCTAGCTAATCAACGATCCTCTTACCTCGGTCCTGGGAAGAAGGTCCCGCAACTCCAGCAGAAGACTCTGCAAAATAAAGGGGAAAAGAAGAGGGAAAAACAGTGGGGGTGAGAACTACTATAAAAACAGTAGCCTCCCCTAGTGGGTAAACCTCAACTCGAACATGCCCACTAAGACTACCAGAGGCGAAATGAATAAATGTGGTAAACTATAAGTATGGCTATAGATAAAAGCTACCACTAATATGCCTCTACATGCCCAGCTAAAAAGATAGCTAAATATATGCATCAGAATATAAATGCCTGCCTGACTAAACCCAATCTGTACACTAGCAAACACCGGTACTGCCTGCTATGCCTGCCAAATCGGGTATGCCAGCCTACGCATAACACCGATAGGGGATAGGAGTCTCAAGGACTCAAGATCTGTATAACGTGCACACTATACTTGCCAAATCGGGTATGCCGGCCAGTGCATAACACCGATAGGGGATAGGAGTCTCAAGGACTCAAGATCTGTATAACGTGCACACTATACTTGCCAAATCGGGTATGCCGGCCAGTGCATAACACCGATAGGGGATAGGAGTCTCAAGGACTCAAGATCTGTATAACGTGCACACTATACTTGCCAAATCGGGTATGCCGGCCAGTGCATAACACCGATAGGGGATAGGAGTCTCAAGGACTCAAGATCTGTATAACGTGCACACTATACTTGCCAAATCGGGTATGCGGGCCAGTGCATAACACCGATAGAGGATAGGAGTCCCAAGGACTCAAGGTTGTAGTAACAAGTATCATAGTAGAATAAGTCAGCAGGACTGGATCATGACACTGATCTGAGTGGGAAATCATCCCCTAAAAGAAGCCCAAATCCTCTCCCCGATCTGATGCAATAACAACTGTCCGGTCAACCGCCCAAAATCCGCGGTTGCCGTAATTACCCTGCCCTCAACCTGCCTGTCCCAAAATCCCAACGACTGACTACACTATCCCAGCCCCTGCTCTACCTGAGCATAATATCCCCTATGTCTAGGTAACTAGAGAAGGAATAAAACATGGTTTCTCCTAAGTCAATTCCAGCAAGATAGTGTAGCAGAAAAAGGTGGCCTAACTAGGTGACCATTCAAGCATGCAAAAGTCCTTTCTTAACAGAATAATTTCAGTGTTCTAATTCTTACAAGATTCACAGTATGCCTTTATTTGAATATCTGAAGTACTAACCTGCCACAAGCCAATTTATACACATGCTTAAGTTTCACTTTTATACATAAGTCTGATATGAATTTAGCCGTTTATTACCGGAGGGTTTAAGCAATAATTCCATGGATTCTAAACAACTTAACACTTGTAAGAATTACCATTTATTAGTATCGAGTCCTTTAAAGATGCAAGTATCAATCACAAGTCCTTTTCTTTTCATTAAGCATGCTATGTTCATTCTACTAGTATAACAACAACATTGCACATGACTAGCTCCAATATGCCTGGTGGGTTATCCCAAGTAAGAGGTTAACAACGGTACCCACCTCGAGCGCTAAAATTCGTGTCCCAAATCAATCGGTCCAAAGTTCACAGATTTTCACCTGCGAAGGGTGCTCATAAAATTCCCAGAAAATTACCGTCACGTTCCTTGCGACGAACCCGTCGAAACGAGTACCTGCATGTTCAAAACCGAGCTTCCTTCACTGAGATACAAATTCGGCAAGGGAGGCACCCCAAACAAAACTGTGCAGAAATTCTGTACCAAAAGACTACAGAGAAATGAAGTTTCCACCTTGAAAAATATTCAGAAAAATCTGAGAAAATTCCAGGAGATTCCTTGCGAGATGTAGAAGACAAATGCCTTTCGAATCGCCTTGATCCGTCGCCTGAGCGCAAAGTTATAGCCAAATCAATCGGGTGTTGTCCAAAACTCCGAGAAGGAAAATGGGTCACAAAGAAGCTCGGGAAACTCAAAATCCACATGAAAACCAGGGGCAACTCAAAATATCAAAAATGAAGCCCTACCTGTCAAGAGTCCATCGGCGCAAGAATCGCTCGATTTGGAGGTCAGGGTGAGCCGGGGGAGCCTGAACACTGCGAAGGGACGAAACCGGTCGTCGATGAACAAGCGTCGCGCCGCGCCGGAAAATGGCCAACCTCGAAAAACCGCTCCTAAAAATCCCAAGGATGAACATCAAGGAAGGTCTCAGGTGGATGAAGATTTCTCCTTAAGGGTACTCTGTGAAAATCCCCACAAAAAAGAGTCAAATGGCCCTCCAACAGCCTATTTATAGGCAAAGAAACCACCCCCAAACCTTATCGGATTCGGGCGCCTCATTTGAGCGCCCGAATCCGAAAAAGGGTCGGACGGGGGGTCCGTCCGACCGCCCGGATGCATGCGGTGCGGCCACGTGTCCCCCGCACAGCAAACAGCTATGCGGGGCGACCGGCCGCACGCCGCGTGGCGCAGACCCGCTGGGGGCGGTGCATGCACCCGCCCCCTGGTCGGCCGACACGTGGCCCGCACTCGAGTGCGGGCCATGTGCGGCCGACCGGCCGCACTGAGCCCCTGCACTGGCGCGCGCCCCGAGGCGCCACCTAGCGCACCCGTGGACCGCGCCCGGGTGAGCCCACCAATCCCCGGGCGACACGTGTCCTACGCCCGGTCCACAAGATCCGCGCGCACCCGCTGAGCCGCGCCGCGTGAACCCGCCACTCCGCGCATGCCACGTGGCCCGCCACGCGGTCCACGCACCGGCCGTGCCTCCCCGTGGACCGAGCGATGTGAGCCGGCCAATAATGGGCCGCCACGTGGCTCAGGCCGGTCCACGGAGTACCCCCATGCACCAGAATCCCCCCGAAACTTTCGGAAGTCCGTTTTTGGTCATCCGGACTCCAAATTTGACAAATAAACAGTCGTTTTCAAGCGTTTTTCCGTGCTGAATCCAAATCCGAACTCTGTTTGGCCCAATTCCTTTTCTAAAATTTGGCAAACACAACCGAAGACCAAATTAGCTGAAAATATCACTCAGGGTCCATCTGTGGCACCCCTATGATGCCCTATGGGCCAGACACACCAACACTTGGTGTTCTACACAGTGGATTCAACGGAAAAGCTGCAAGGGGTAAAACCAGAACACTACATTCCAACCCACCTGGAAAGCTTTCTGCAGGCTATCGCTGAAGTCGGGGTCACGCCGAAATCACGATCCGACGAAAAACTAAAACTGCGCCTCGCGCGCGCGCGCACTGTCGCGCACCTCGGAAAGATCCCCGGAGCTCAACCAGCAAGCTAGAGTCCACTACAAACTCCCCGCGTACCTCGACTCCCTCTCATCCAACTCGCAGCATGTGTACGTGCATGCATGCTTGCGTGCTACCTCGGCCCCGCGCAGTAACCAGCCCAAAAAAAATCCAAAGCAGCACAAAAATCTGCTCTCAAGTCAACAACTAGCAGGGAAAGAGAGAAGAAAGAATCCAATTTCAACACAATAAATTACTCCAAATCCACACAATAAATCCAAAAGCCCAACTAGAAGTACCTGCCAACTTACCTTGTACATAGCTCGACGCGCGCGCGGCTCCACCGGACTCCAAGCAGCAGGAATTCCCAAGTTGCACTCTTCTTCTTCTCCTTCACCTCCTTGCTTTCTTCCTTTCTTTTCTTTCGTTCGGTTAGGTGGAGAAGAAGCAGGGTGAAAGCTTGTATAAATAGACCACGTATGGGCAAACACGTAAAGGATGTGAAATTACCAAGTTGCCCTCCAAAATATCCAAGTCTGTAGCCAAAACTGAGCTTCCTGTGTGCTGGGTACCTGTACCCCAAGCTGGGTACCGGTACCACCCCTTGAGTTCCGAAACTAATTAGCTAGTTCCGGAACTCAATGGCTGGTTCCGAAACCAGCTAATTAGTTCCGGAACCCAGCAGCCCATGAGTACTCCCAGCCTGCAGAAACTCCCAAAACTCCGCCGCCGACTCGCTTTTCGCCCCGGAAGCTTCCGCAACACTCAGAAATCTCCCGAACCCCGCTGTAAACATAAAATACACATGTTCCAAGAATTTTAGATTTTTTTGTGAACAATTGCGGAATCGGTGCTCAATACAAAACCCGTTCTCTACACCGCGCGCCCGCGCGGCACCCTCTTATGGTCTCTCCTCCACTCTTGGATAGTATGCTCATCATCTCCATCAAAAAAAAACCCATCAACAAAGACAACCCAAGCTTTCTCTCTCTCTCTCACTGGAAAAATAGTACATCTTCACTTCAACAATTTCTTCGCGCAAGCTCCGCTAGTGTCACGCCCCGGGGTTCAAATGCGCGGAAGAAGAGCCACCGATGCTCTCTAATTCAGTGTGATAAATTTTTTTCTGAAAACCATTACTCCCCGGTGCGCGCCCAGACCCGCCGCATATACAAATTCACTCTGCAAACGGGCAGAGTCTCCTTTGTATATTCACGGCGTCTCAACTACCACGTGAGCCAATCAGCACCAAAGGAGGATCACCTGAAAGCGGTGAAAAGGATCATCCGGTATGTCAAAGGAACCGTAAATTTCGGAATTTGGTATCCTATGGGAACAAGCCTTGACATTGTAGGATATTCGGATGCCGATTGGGCAGGATCTGTGGATGATCGGAAAAGTACGAGTGGTGCATGTTTTTATCTTGGCCATTGCCTTGTTGCATGGCATAGTAAAAAGCAAAACTGCATTGCACTCTCGACTGCCGAAGCGGAATACATTTCAGCGGGTAGTTGTTCAACCCAACTCATTTGGATGAAAAGTGTGTTGAGCGACTTCCGGATTTCAGCAACTTCGGTAACCATTCTTTGTGACAACACAAGTACTATTAACATTTCCAAAAACCCTGTGTTGCACTCAAGAACAAAACACATTGAACTTAGATATCATTTTCTAAGAGAGCTAGTTGAATCAAATATTCTTCAACTTTCCTACATTTCAACTGAGGATCAATTAGCTGACATTTTAACAAAACCCTTGGATCAAAAACGATTTATTCATTTGCGTAAGGCAATTGGAATGCTTTCCTTGAAATAATCTCTTTTTGAAACCAATCCTTAGGTTAGGTTTTATTTTTGTGTTTTTGTTCATTATCTATGCTTGTACATAGAACATAAATTGAGCATTAGTTATATTGACTTTAACTGCATCCTTTTATATATTTAGAAATTTATTATGTTTTTGATATCATAATAATTAATTTGATGCAATGATCATTTATGTCAATTAAGTCATCTCTTGGTTTAGTTTTTATCTTATTTGACAATTGAGTCAAGTATGAAATCTAGATCAATTTTTGGTTGAATACTTTATATTTTAAATAATTGATAGCCAATTGAGGGGGAGTTAATAAAAATTGTTATGCTCAAAAGATGTGGAAAGAGTTACATCCCAATGAGGAGTGTGAAAACTACCACCACATGGAGGAAAGAGCTACCACCTCGGTCGTCCGAGTACTGTGTGCAGCTACCACATGTATACCAAGCATGGTTTTTCAAGATTGATTAGATAAAATGCATGTTGAAATACTTGACTCTGTCAAATTTCAAGGTTGGTATAAGGTGAGATTTTTAATGAAAGATGCTCAAAGAGCCACTCTCTTCAATAGATTGACTAGATACATTATCTAACATATTTGGGATCTCAAACATCTATTGATCTTGGTATTTCATTTTCTTTACCAAATTGATGATTTGATAAAGGCATTACTCATAAGATCATGTTAGATGTGATTGAAGTTGTTCAATTTTAAGGGATTTAATTTTTATAAATTTTCTTTTCATTAGTTGGATATTTTTGATAGATTTTGCATAATCTATTTCTAGTTATATGAAACGATGTTTTTCATTTAAAGTTGATACACAAAAGTGCTTACAATCAATTCTGGATTTTCTGGAATTTTTCTAAATTTTTCTGAAGAAAAAGTTTGGAGCCGGTCCGGACTGGACAAGCTGATCCGGACCCCGAACGCAGGTATTCCTGCGGGTAAGCCGATCCGGACTGGTTTATTGAGGCAGTCCGGACCGCGACTAGGGTTTTACATAGAACAAAAGGGTTTTGATTTTCTTTTACTTCAATCTTTTGTTTCTAAGTCTCCAGACCTTCTCTCTCTAGAAAACAATCATCTTGGAGCCTTCCCAACCCATCTTCTTCGATTCAAAGTGAGTTCTTATGATCAAAATCTCGATTTTTCACTGTTTTTCATCTTTTTGCTCAAAACGTGATGGCAATCTTGTATCTTTTTCGTTTGAGATTGATTTTTGATCAAATTTCTTTTGAAATAAGAACTCTGGGTAGATTAGTTTTGATTATATGCTAGGTATTCTCTTGATTAACGGATTTTTAGGCTTCGATTTCTGAAAATTCGGTTTTAGGGCATATAATGAGAATTTTTGAAAAACTTGGGATTGATCTATTTTTAAAATTCTTTTTGCAAAACTAATTTGATTCCTAGTCTCTCTACACGATAATGATTGTTTGGGTACAATTTTTCTAATTTTTGAAAATAAACAATTTTTTCTCGTGTTCTTGAGGTTTGCTCACAGGTTTTTCTATCACCTGAGCACGAGTATCAAAAATGGCTTTTGCTTTGATTATTGCACTCATTGTAGCAATGGTGGGAACGAGAGCTTCTGTTAAAAAGGAACAAGCTGGACCAAGTCGAGAGGAAACGAAGAATGTTCTTCAAAATGGTTCAGAATCAGAAGACGAAGAAGATTGGGACACATTTTGTGAAGAAGTACAACAAATGTTTGATGACGAAGATAGGTTCTATCTAAAGCAAAAGAAGCAGATGAAGTCTTCCTCAACAACCAAGAAGCACACAAGGAGCAAGAATTCGAGGGGCAGAGGAATTCAGATCAATGAACCCCTCACCAGAGCACGCTCTCTCCTTAAAGAATCTCCGTGTAAAGAAAGTCAAAATACACTTTCAGCATCCACGCAATCCCCTTCTACCTCCAAGAGAAACATCACAAAAGCTGCTATAGTATCTATGCAACAAGAACAGCGGAAAATGGCTGAAGAACAAGAAAGAATGTCGGCTGACATTCACAAGATGAAACAAAATTGTTCCAACCTGTCAAGGATGCTTAAAGGGATTTTGAACAAATTGGAGTGCAGTAGCTCTGAGGATTCTGAGTCCGACAACTGAATTTCTTTCTGACATATCTTTATGGTTTGCAGGTTTTTTTTTTAGTTTTAGTTTTTTTTAAAAAAAAAAATCTCTCCTTTTATTTTGTTATTTTGACTTGTTTTGTGACAAAAAGGGGGAGAGAGAGGACAAACAATGATCGAAAGTGATCGTCTTATGGTTGTGAATTTTGAACAACTTTGATATGAAAGGTAAGTATGACCTCAACTTTTGGTTTTATAATGTGTGATTGCATGCCTCGACTAACTATTTGACTAACTATTTGGGCATGTAATATAACTAACAAGTTGCTTGTTGACTAACCTTTCTATGACATTTGGATTTTTAATGCTTAGAGGATATGTTGCTTTTTGATTGTGATCTCATTACATATCTGAATTTGTAAATGTCATGGTAAGTATAAACTCTATCTCTGTGTTTGGTTTTGTTTGTAAAAATTCTTGAGGTATCTAACGATCTCTTTTGTCAAGAATGTTTTTTTTTTTGCAGAGAGTACAGATGTCCAAGTCTAGAGTCTGTTCTAGGAGTTTATCTCATGTATTTAATTTTATTTTGATCTCCAATGTAAATTTTTGTTGTATGGTGATAGCAACAAAAATATCTTTTTGAATTTTCTTGAGTGGATTTTTGTTTTGTCACGAAACCGCCAAAGGGGGAGATTGTTACGGAATTTGTGTTGGCGTATTTCGTGAAATTGATTAAGTCTTGAAGATTGAAGATGAAGAAGTCTGGATCATATACCTCAATCTCAAGAAAGAAGAATTCAAAAGGATCAGGTACGTTTAACTAAATATTTTTGGTGATCCGAATACTTCTTATAGTATAGAAACACTTGGATGAATTTTTAATTGCATAAAAATAAAAAACTGGACATACTACATGTTCAGAGTCCGGACCTGACATTACAGTCCGGACCCCGAACATAGGATAGTTCATGCGCAATTCCAGTCCGGACCCTGGTCACTTCAGTCCGGACCCCGAACATAGGATGGTTCATGCGCAATTCCAGTCCGGACCCTGGTCACTTCAGTCCGGACCCCGAACGTGGAATTTGCAGGAATTGCATGAACAGTCCGGACCGTAGAAATTACAGTCCGGACCCCGAAGGTATGTTTTTCTGGAAAAAGTCTGTTTCGCTACGACAGTCCGAACCGCCATAATTCCAGTCCGGACCGTCGTCCTGTAAAATTCCAGAAAAGGTTAGTTTTTGGTTCTTATCCTCTTCCAACGGTTTCTAACCTATAAATAGACCCTATGATTCATTTTTTAGGGCAGATCCGTATACGACCGAAATAGAAAAATCCACATATAGAGAAGAAAGGAAATAACGAGAATAAATCTATGTTTCTTCATCTATATTGATTAATTTGATTCTAGGTTTTCAAACTCAGATTTTGAGTAGAATCAAATTAATGAATACTTAGATGGTATTTCCGATCTATTTCTAATCTAAGTATTCGGCGGATCATCACCACCCAAAAACAACGATTTTCCCAAAAATCAGCGCGTGGACTCGCGTGGTCTTGTGGATTCAAGGTGCAACCGCTCACGTGGATTCGGAGCGAGGTACGTTCGTGGATTCGAGACGTGCTACTGGGTGAAGACCGTGGATTCGGTCGGACGTCGTGGATTCGACGCTGGACGCCGTGGATTCGGCGTTGGACGCAAATCGTGGATTCGAGGAGCGTTGCGGAGCGAGCGGAGAAGATCTACTAGGAGCGTATGGAAAAGGTTGAGTCGTAAGTGAGTATGGTATATCACCTTGTACATGTTTTAATTCTAGTGGATTTCGCCGTGTTATCGGTCCCGTGGTTTTTTACTCCGGTTTGGAGTTTTCCACGTAAAAATCATGCGTGTTATTTTTCATTTCCGCATTGGGTTTTATTGCGCAACGATTTTTGAGTGTTTACGGTTTACACCTATTCACCCCCCCCCTCTAGGTGTTTTTTCCCCTATTTAGATCCAATTAATCATAACCCAACACAAAATACTAGGTAGGGGTCTCTCCTCAAAACCATGAGTCAGTGCAAAATCACAAGACATAAACGAGAGGGTTGCTCCGGTATCAAAAAGTGTTCTAGCACGGTAAACTGAAACAAGAGTGATACCTGCTACGACGTCCTCCGGTGGGTCCGCCTGCTGATAGGCCATCGAATAGACCCTGCCTCCTGACTGTGGTGGCCTCTCCCCTTCTGGTCGAGGTGCTGGATGTCTGGGGGCCGATGACATCGGGGCTTTCCCTCGCCCCGCGTACTGTGGTGCTGGCGTGGAAGCTGCCGAAGATGCTGCTCCTTGGTTCGTGGGGCAGTTGAAGCGAAAGTGCCCTTGCTTTCCACATCGGAAACAGTGGTCCTGCCTCTTGGAGCATTCTGTCACCCGGTGCGCCCCGCCACAGATTACGCAAGGCCTGTCATCCGAACGTTGTCCTCCCCCTGGCGCGCCTCTGGTCCTCTGCTGGGATCTCCACCGCTTAGAGGGTCGACTCCCACTGGAAGAGCCTCCCCCCGAATATGGCTGAGTCCGCTTCCTGTCTTCCTGCTGATTAGGGCCTCCTCCCCGGGCGCGCGTAACGGCGAAGCCGCGCTCCACGATGGTCGCCCGGTCGACTACCTTCTGGAAGGTGTGCAAATCCGCCGCTTGCACCACCTGGAAGATATCGCTGCGAAGCACGTCCACGAAGAGGGTGGCCTTGTGAGACTCGTCCCGTATGACAAAAGGGATGCAGTTCGCCAGCCTCACGAACTCCCGCTGGTACTCCATTACGGTTCGGGTTCCCTGCCTGATGTGGTTGAGATCATCTTCTAGTTGTTTCTTGACGCTGCTGGTGAAGAACGCCCCGAACAGCTTTTGCTTAAAGGTGGTCCACGACGGGAGGGCGGTACCCTTCGCGGAGTCAGGGCGTACCGTCTTCCACCACATTCGGGCGTTCCCCCCAAGAAAGTGGACAGCCAGGGGAACCCGCTCGTGGTCTTCCATCAGTAGATCCTCAAACAGCTTCTCCATTGTGTCCACCCACTTCTCCACGACCCAGGGGTCTGTCGTTTCCCCCTCAAACACTGGCGGGTCGTATTTCTTGAAGTCGGCAAGGTTGGCGCGCACGCGGTCCCGCTCGGTCGGTAGAGTTGCCCCTTCCCCCGTGTCATTAGCGGCCGCGGCGGGAGCGGGCAACACCACGGTTTCCCCTGAAGTACCTCTGGCTGTCGGTGCCGGCGCCGGTCCCACTGCTGCTGCCTAAGGGGCCACCTCTGGCGCCGTCTGTTGGGCTAACGGTACCTCGGGCGCCGCGGCCCGGGTAGGGGCAGCCCCCACCTCGGCCTCCATCGCCGGCGGTCCCATTGCCAGTGCAGTTGGCCCCGTAGGAGGGCCCTGGGCAACCACCACAGTCGCAGCGGCCTGCTGTTGCTGTGTCAGTTGGCGCACATGATCCGTAAGGGTCGCCAACTGCCCCGCCATCTCCCGTAACTGCTGCCTCAGGAGTTGGTTCTCCGCCGTTGCCGACGTCGCTGCGTCCGCCCCTGCATCCTCGGTGGTAGATCTAGTCCTGGCCATGATCTGAACACATGCACAAACCAGTTACTTCTAGATTAAACTAAAGTAACACCGCAAACGCTGGCACTAGAAGGGATTACACTAATTTCCCCTCCCCCACGAGCACTCGCGTTCTACCTATCTACACAATGTTCATTTTATTATTCAGTAGCTAGAGTATCGCGCCCCGTGGATGTTGGGCCCCGACTATTGTGGTTAAAGTACTCGTGCTCTGATACCATCTTAATCTGTCACGCCCTGGGGTTCAAATGCGCGGAAGAAGAGCCACCGATGCTCTCTAATTCAGTGTGATAATTTTTTTTTTGAAAACCATTACTCCCCGGTGCGTGCCCAGACCCGCCGCATATACAAATTCACTCTGCAAACGGGCAGATTCTCCTTTGTATATGCACGGCGTCTCAACTACAAAGTACATCACAAAGTACATCACATACAGTCTTTAACCACATTAGTTGGAGTCTCGAACACATACAACCATTCATAACGCATAAATCATTGCTTTCCACTAATGACAAAGAGGCCGTCGTTTTGAAAGCGGCGCCTACCCGACGCCGTTGTTTCAAAATCCGTTTCAAAGCCACATAAATCCACAAGGTGTTTTAAAACGGCACCTACCCGATGCCTGATTTTATAAGACCATTTTAAAAAATTACATAAATCTCACAGGGTTTTAAAAACAGTGCCCACACGACACCCAGGTTTTAAAATCGGTTTTCACAAAACGGTTTTCTTCGATTTTTGTTGTTTGTAGTTCAAAACGGCCGAGTAAAGAAAAGAAGGACGTTCGTTCACTACAAATGAAAGAAGAGTCAACATCCACATCGATCCCACGGGGGTATCGCGATCCACAACTAACTAACATGAATAATAAAAGAATAGGGAAAGTAGAGTCACTGTATCTGATGTCGCTAAAGGTCAGAACAGCGCTCCCGCAGCCTCACCAGCGCCCTAGCTCTCGCCCCTGGACGAACCTGTCACGGAGTGGGAAGTCAGTGACTAGAAATAACATAGTAAGCAAAAAGGGCTAAAAGCATCGCAAACCAAGGTAACCGGAGCAACCGTCCTCCTCAAAGTACAAAGACTGGTGACAGAACCCTGTACCAAGCCAACCCGGGCACCTTCCCCGTCAACCACACTGAGCACCTGCCTCGGTGTCCCCCGCCGAGCACCTGCCTCGGCATCACCGCTCACACCCCCCACCCACGAGGGCCCCCATTACGTCACCATCACGTGGGGTACACGGGTCAACGTACCACTTTTCCGAAAAAGCACACCCTCGCGGTGGCCAAACCGCCGGTGTGCGTGTAGCAAAACGAGAGCCTCATATTCAACAGTAAATAAAAACGGTGCAACAAGGTTAGTTAAACAGTTAGATGATCCACATACTAGTCACCTTTGCCCCAAACATGTTATTTCTAACGATATATGCCTACCCCCGAAATCCCCGGAGAAGTACCCACCTCGTGCGTGACGTCCTGCGCTCGACCCGTCCGTGACCGCGTGCCTGTCGAGCCTACAACGTCCTGCGCTCCTGAAGGACAAGGGAAAGCTCAAACTAAGCGACTAAAACCCCCGACGACTCAAATGCCGAAAAAAACGGAAGACCCGATGCGGTCCCGGGACTTCGCGCGGCGAAGTTCCCCGCACGGCACCGACACGTGCGGCGCGCGCTCAGCCTGTGGACCGCCCCGCGCGGCCCCAACCCGTCGCGGTGCCCAGACGGCGCGCTTGCCGCGCGGCATGCGGCCTGCAGGCGGCCCGCGCGGCACCAGTGTCACGCCCCGGAGGTTCTAAAGGAGCAGAAAACGTACCTATTTTTTTTTTTTTTAAATAATTGCATGAACCTTGCCTCCGGTGCGTATCAGACCCGCCGCATATACAAATTCACTCCCCAAACGGGCGGAGTCTCCTTTGTACATGCACGGCGTCACCAACAAGTCCAATACTTTAACCATTCCAATCATGACATGCAACGAGGAGAGGATATAGTACATCAAACCATCACCGCTATCTTATACAACCTATAGCATAAACCCATGGGTTTTGAAAATCGGTGCCCACACGACACCCAGTTTTCCAAATCGTTTTCGCAAACTCTTTGTGCGGCCATTAACATGAAAGGATAAATCCACGGGTTTTAAAATCGGTGCCCACACGGCACTTGCTTTGAAATCATCTTTGAAACCGGTTTGTATTTGAAAACAAGCCACAATTACACATCCTATCATTCACCAGTTAATTATAAGAAAGTCCTCCTCCCAACATCCATCAGAAACCACAGTATATGAAACACAGTTGAACTAAACATAGTTATGCTATAACCAAAAATAACTAAAATAAAGTATCGTTTTACTAGCCCTCTTGGCTAGTGTCCTCTAACTGATGCCTCACCGTCGTCCCGAATTCCACCCCTACTCGAACCTGTCACAGTGTGGGTTGTCAGTGACTGATAAAGTAAAAAGCATGCAAGTAAACGCAATAATACAATGAACACACCGAACCACCGGAGCATTTACTTTTCCCCTCCCCCTCATGTATCGCCAAATCCCTGTTGAAAGTCCCGCTGGGCACCTACCCCAGCTTTCTGAATATTTTGGGCACCAACCCCGATACCGTACTCATCTTCTTGGTGCCTCCAACCCCTCGACTGCCCAAGTAGCAGCCGCCTCCCCATGAGGGGTCCCCACTAACCTCCCCTTGTGGGGTACATGGGTAAATGACTTACCATCTTTCCGAAAAAATACACCCTCTGTAGTGGCCAAACTGCAGGTGTGCGTGTAAGCAATATGAGTGTTTTAATGCCTTGCGACCTCAGCCGCTATAACCAGAGAAGTATAACGCACCTGCGACCGCAGCCGCTATAACCAGAAAAGTATACCGCACCTGCGACCGCAGCCGCTTGATTGAAATAGTAAAAGGGATTCACATGCTAGGGGGTTAGTCAAATTATAACCGTATCTACTTTATCAAAACGAGTATTCGAAAACGACACCTCACCGGTAATTACCAACACCTACCCACCTTGATTACGCGAACCGCATATTCCGGAGACTGAACCTTGCTCTCTGTTGTCGCTCGGACCTAGAAGTAGTCCCCAAAAGAGCCATGGTCAGATCAACAATATAGTAGTGGATACACCGAGCCCAAACGACTCAAAACACTAAGGACAACTTGACCCGGCGGTGGCGCCCGTGCGCGTCGAGCGACGCGGCCGCCCCCGCGGTGTCACGGGTCGTACGGCCGTGCGGGCACCAGCCCCGCGCGGCGTTTGCCGCGACTGTGCGGTGCAAGCCGCGGCCGCACGGGCACCAACCCCGTGCGGCAACTTCCGCGGTCGTGCCGACCTCGGCCTCACATGGCGCAAATCCGCGGCCGCGCGGGCACTGGCCCCGCGCGGTAACCGCCGCGGCCGCGCGGGCACCAACCCTGTGTGCCGCAAACGCCGCCGCCGCGCGGGCACCCGCCCGCGCACTACAAGCTGCAGCCGTGCGGGCAAGGCCCCGCGCGGCATGCAATGCCGCGGCTGAGCGGGCACCCGCCCCGCGGGGCACGAGCTCCGGCCGCCGCGCGGGCATGGCCCGAGCGGGATGCGACGCCGCCGCCGGGCGGGCACTCGCCCCGCGTGGCACGCGCCGCGGCCGCCGGGCGGGCATGGCCCTGCGCGGCGTGCGATGCTGCCGCTGTGCGGGCACCCGCCCAGCGCGGCACACGCCGCGGCCGCCGTGCGGGCATGGCCCGCGCGGCGTGCGGTGCCCCTCCGCCGCGCGGGCACCCGCCCCGCGCGGCACACGCCGCGGCAGCCACGCGGGCATGGCCCGCGCGGCGTGCGGTGCTGCCGCGGCGCGGGCACCCACCTCGCGCGGCACACGCCGCGGCCGCCGCGCGGCATGGCCTGCGCGGCATGCGACGCCGCCGCCGCGCGGGCACCCGCCCCGCGCGGCACGCGCCGCGGCCGCCACGCGGGCATGGCCCGCGCGGCATGCGACGCCGCCGCCGCGCGGGCGCCCATCCCGCGCGGCGTTTACCCTAGCCGCGGCCACGCGGGGAGATCGATCCCGCGCGGTGTTTACCCCAGCCGCGGCCGCGCGGGGAGATCGATCCCGCGTGGCTCTAGCCGCGGCCGCGCGGGCACCGTCCCCGCGCGGCGCGCATTACGGTCGCGCGGCGACGCCCTAGGGCTTCGCGGCGCGACGCGTTGGGTAGCAAACGGCTACTCCTAAACCTCATGAAAGTCAGATACCCAAAAACCGAGCGAAACTATACCAAAATAAAATTAGTTTACTTTTAATCGTAGGGGACGGCTATCCTTTCTCGCTCCCGGTTTTGGCGCGTTCGTCGGGAGGGTTTGGATCCTTAGTTTTCACCTTCTTCACCACCATTCTCTTTCGATTAGGGTTTCGCCTTTCTTCTTGTTTCCTCCGGTTAGGGTTTCGTCTTTCTTTTTCTTTTGGGAGGAGATAATGAAATATCTTTTCATACGACATAACCACTTTGGGTATTTAAAATTCCCAATTAATTAATTCCTTAATTAATTAATCCCCCGGTTAGTTAATTCTCCAATTAATTAATTCTCCAATTAATTAATTCCGCATTGTAGATTCTTCAGGATAATTCCTTAAAGATAATTCTATCATTTTTCCTCGGAAAGCGTGCCAAATCACTTACGTGAATTTCGATGCACCCCTGGCCATTGCGATCACTTTCTACCCCTTTCCGGGAGCTCCGTAAGTCGGAATCCGGATCCGATCGCACTGCCATTCACCGTTTTCCGAGCTCTATCGCAGAAAAATACCCGCACTTCCGAATTAACGACTTAAGTAAACCCGTTACATTAAATACTTTAACCGGAAACTTTATTAGCAGGAGGTATTAAGTGTTACAAAATCTATGATATTACACCACTTACCTCTTAAAAGAAGTTTCGTCCTCGAAACTTAAACTCACTCCTCACTAAATAATTCGGGGTAACACTCTCTCAGTTTTGTCTCAAGTTCCCACGTCACCTCGCGCTCCTCGTGGTTACTCCATTGCACCTTTACGTAGGGGATCGTCCGGTTCCGAAGGTTCTTTTCTTCTCTTGCCAAGATCCGCATCGGCGTTTCTTCGAAGCTCAAGTCCTCCTGCAGCTCAACGGCCGAGGCGTCGAGGACGTGCGACGGATCGGACAAGTATTTCCGGAGCATCGAAACGTGGAACACGTTATGCACCCGTTCAAGATTTGGCGGTAAGGCCAACCGGTACGCCACTGGCCCCACGCGCTCCAGGATTTCGAACGGTCCAACATACCGTGGGCTTAACTTCCCTCTTATGCCAAACCGTCTTGTCCCCTTAGACGGTGACACGCGTAGCAACACATGATCCCCTACCGAGAATTCCAGCTCCCGTCGCCTCCGGTCTGCGTAACTTTTCTGCCGGCTCTGGGCGGTCAGCAACCGCTGCCTGATAAGGCGCACCTTTATTTCCGTTTCCTCTACGAGGTCTGGCCCCAGGAGTTTCCGTTCTCCCAAATCGTCCCAGCAAATGGGCGATCGACACCGGCGTCCGTACAAGGCTTCGTACGGGGCCATCCGTATACTAGCCTGATAGCTATTATTGTAAGCAAATTCCACGAGGGGTAGGTAACGCAACCACCCTTCCCCCAGGCTTAGCACACAAGCTCGAAGCATATCCTCAAGAATCTGGATTACTCGTTCCGATTGCCCGTCCGTCTGCGGGTGAAAAGCCGCGCTAAACTACAACTTGGTCCCCAACGCCTGCTGCAGACTCCGCCAAAAGTTTGACACGAAGCGCGTGTCCCTGTCCGAGGTTATGGATGATGGTACTCCATGCAACCTCACCACCTCGTCGATATTGGTCTGCGCCAGCCGATCCCCAGTCCACGTCGTGTGAATCGGTATGAAGTGGGCCGATTTCGTCAGACGGTCCACGATGACCCGTATCGCATCGTGTCCTTGTTGCGATCACGGAAAACCGGTCACAAAATCCATGGTGATCCATTCCCATTTCCACTCCGGTATGGGCAATGGTTGTAGTTTTCCCGCCGGTCGTTGGTGTCCCGCCTTCACCTGTTGGCACACCAAACATCGTGCCACGAAGTGCGCCACATCGTTCTTTACTTCAGGCCACCAAACGGTCTGTCTTAGGTATCTGTAAATTTTTGTACCTCCAGGATGCGCGGTGTAGGGGGCGTTATGCGCTTCCGCCAGAATTTCTCTCCTTAGTTTCGGCACGTCAGGTACGCAGACTCGTCCCCGGAACCTCAACACGTCGCCGACGCCGATCACAAAACCCCCACCTGGTTCCGAGGATAACCTGTCCCGCACTTGCTGTAATTGTGGGTCCGTCGCTTGGCCTTCTGCGATCCTCCCTATCAGCGTAGGCTTGATTTCCAAGGACATAAATTTCGCAACTGCTCCTGCTGGCACCACCTCCAGTCTCAGTTGCGAGAATTGTGCAATTAGACGATCCTGTTGGGTAAGGGTGCACAGTGTCGTCTCCCCCGCCTGTCCCTTCCGGCTCAAGGCATCGGCCACCACGTTTGCTTTTCCGGGGTGGTAATGGATGGACAAATCGTAGTCCTTTAGTAGTTCCAGCCACCTCCGTTGCCGCAAGTTCAACTCCTTTTGCGTAAACAAATATTTGAGGCTCTGGTGGTCGGAGTACACCTTACAGTGTGCCCCATAGAGGTAGTGCCTCCAGAGCTTCAACGCAAACACGACTGCCGCGAGTTCCAAGTCGTGTGTAGGGTAGTTCCGCTCATAATCCTTGAGCTGTCTTGACGCGTATGCGATGACTTTCCCTTGTTGCATCAACACACTTCCCAGTCCACTTCGGGACGTGTCACAGAAGATCTCGTAATCCTCACCGGGCAGTGGCAACGTGAGTACCGGTGCCCGCGTGAGTCTGTCCTTAAGCTCCTCGAAGCTCTTCTGGCATTGATCCGTCCAGACAAACTTCTCCCCTCTCCGGGTTAGTCGAGTAAGGGGAGTGGCTATCTTTGAAAAGCCTTCCACAAAGCGTCGGTAATATCCTGCTAGCCCGAGGAAGCTTCGGATTTCCGTCACCGTGGTCGGGCGAGCCCAGTCGGTCACCGCTTCTATCTTTCTTGGATCCACCGCAATTCCCGTGGCCGAGACAATATGTCCCAGGAAATCGACCTCACGGAGCCAAAACTCACACTTTTTGAGTTTGGCATTCAGCTTTTGATCCCTTAGGGTCTGGAGGACCACCCGGAGGTGCTCCTCGTGCTCCCTATTTGGGCGGGGCTAGAAGTGGTTTAATAATCCTGTTTATTATGCCCATAAATACTGCTGGGGCATCGGTTAGCCCAAACGGCTTCACCGTGAACTCGTAATGGCCATAATGAGTTCTGAATGCCGTGTTCGGTATATCCTTATTTTGGACGATAACCTGGTGTATTGCGACGCCTCACAATCCGCCCCGCTACCCCAACCGTGACGCCCCAACTTCCCGGAGGGTCACCCGTCCTAGAACTATTCTAGCTCTAGCACGCTAAACTCTCATAACCTCTTGGATCTTGCTACCATCCAAAATGCTATAGCCGGGTTGCGAGACAACCCCCGAAGGCGTCGTCGCTCCGGTTGTTGTTCGAATAGGTCTTCTACCTAAGGTGGGGGGTATTGTTCTATGCTATGGCCCTACCCATTCCCGATCGATGATGCACAGGCGTAGCCCCACCCCCCTCACAACTACAGTACGTCAACTCCTATGGCGGGACTTGGGCGGAGAAAAGAGGAACGACAAGGGAGAGCGGGGAGTCGTAAGGTATAACCCAAAAGGCAAAAGGAACTAAAAGGGGTCGGACCAGAAAGGACTGCTCCGGTTCGACGGGTGTTCCCGACTAGTAGAAAGTAGTTTAGGTATTACCTGCTATCTCCCATTTTGGGACATTGCGTGTAGTGATCCGGCCTTTCGGGGTATTTTTGACTTACGTATAGTCATTTAAGCCTTTAAGTGAAATAAAATTATTCAATTCTTGAAATTGGCCATTGTGAGATGCTAGTATTTTTCTGCGATAGAGCGCGGAAAAAGAAAGCCGACGGCGCGATCAGATCTGAAATCCGATATCGGGAACCCCCTGAACGGGATCCAAAGTGATATGGTAATTAGTCGTGCATCGGAATCCGTGCAAAATATCTTGCACCCGTTAGAGATAAGGTGGTTTATCTCATGGGGGATAATTAATTAGTTAATTAATTATCCCAGACGGAAAATTAATTAATCCTCTTACGTACGAATTAAAGAGGAATTAATTAAAGGTAAAGTACGACTATATAAGGGATCCCGAGTATCGGAAAGGAAAAGAAAAGAAAATAAAAACCCTAATCGGAGAGAAGGGAAAAAAAAGGAAAAGACGGAACCCTAGCCGGAAGAAAGGGAAAGGAGAAAGAGAAGGAGCCCGATCTTCCCGGACACCGAACCGAAGGCAAGAACGCGACCGGACAACCTTCCCGTCGATCTTCGGTTAGTAAAATAATTTATTTAAATTATTTGGGATTTTTCCGTCATCTCTTTCGTTGAGTTCTTGGTGGTTTTTAATCGGGTTCTTGTTATCGGACCTCCGATCGACGTTTTGGTTGTTCGTCGATCGTTGGTTTAGCCATTAGAATTATCGTGTATTTATTCGAAAATTTTTGGGGATGCCCCATTGGAACGTAGTGGGTTAACGGGAGGCCGCCGCCGCCGTTGTGAAACGGGAGGCCGCCGCCGTCGTTACCATGGTCGCGGGGTCTTCGCCGGAGTCGCACGGGAGCGAAAACGGAGAAGAAATCGCGAAACGGGAGCGAAAACGGAGAAGAAAACCAAAAAAAGGGCATTACTGTTCACCCCGTACGGGTTCCTCAGCCCGCGGTCCACGGGCCAGAGCGTGCACCCGGCGCACGCCCCAAGGCGCGGAAACCGCAGACCCGGCGCACGCTTTCGTGCGCCGGCCAAGCCCGCTCAGGCGCGGTGCACGCAGCAGCGTGCACCCGGTGTGTGCCGGAGGCCCGTGCGGCCGTGAGCCCGGTGCGCGCTCGTGTCGTGCACCGGCCCGGCCCAGAATGCGCGGTGCACGCTTCCTGCATGCACCCGGCGCATTCCACGCGGCCGCCGATGCTGTAAACCCGGTCCGCCCCTGCCCTGTGCACCACCCGACAGCTCAAAGTTCGGTGGCTCCGTTTGGGTCCGTTTTTCCACCGTTTTGAGCGCCGTTTTCGCCGTTGGGATCGTTATTTCCGTGGCTTCCTTGGCATGGCCACTTGGGACCTTCTTGGTCATTATTTTATCGGGTGCTAATTTCGTCGACGCTCCGCGCCTCGACGAAATCGTCGGGGGCGCGCCGTCGGGTCTCTTTTCTCATCATTTCCGCCGTTGGGGCCTTCTTGGTCTAACCAGGGACGCCCCGAGTGGGCTACCGATTGAGGATTGAGTTTTGTTGGACTTTTCCGTCGAAAAGAGTAAAGTGGGTCTTGTGTTTTCGGATGTTAGTACACGCTTTTGACTATAGTTATCCGTGCGGACTTTCTTTAGGTCCAGACGCGCAGCGGGGGTGCGCGAAAGATTCGGGTGTTCCGATCTCTCTCCAAATAGGTGGGTACGGTTGCTGTAAATACAGCCAGTGCAGTAAGTGCATCTATCGTCATTAAAGTGCTCTCAATTTATCTAACAAAGTAGATGGACAGTTTAACCTTTCGCATAATCGTGTTTTTATCTAACAATTGAAGCGGCTGCGGTCGCAATGCTCATGACACGCCGATCTCGGCAAATCCGTTTTGGGATGCTCCACGTACACAGGCGGATTGGCCTCCGCATGGGTGTACTTTTCCGAAAGAGTGGTCTCTTATGACCCGTGATCCTCACAAAAGTGTGGGTGCCGTGAGGACCCCTTCGCGCCCGCTGGGAATAGCACACCAGCACCGCGAAAGGGGTAAATGCATCAAAGTAGGTGTTTGCGCACGAGGGGAGACTTTAGTCTCTCCGACAAATGTTTTGGGGTTGGTGCCCAAATTAATATGTGCAGGGTTTTAGCGAAATGGTTCTGGTGTTATCGGTTTGCTCCTTATTCCTTATTGCTTTTAGACATCTACTTTGTTTGTCACTGACATTACCCACTCCGTGACAGGCGCTACGAGGGGCGTTAGCCGGGAGATTGTTGAGACTGCATCGCGAGGCCCGTAGTCAGAACACTTGGTTATTGTTATTATCTCAGTTCTCTTACGCTTATTTTAGTTAATTTGCTTGCGGGTAGTAATATTCGTGGACATGTAGTATTTAGCACTGTGGATGAGTTGTACTTTTATAGTTTGGTTCTTTTGATGATGTTTCTTATGCGGCATGTTTTCATGATAAACCAAATGATTTCGAAAAGGGTTTTCCCAAAACGAAGTGCCGTGTGGGCACGGGTTTTGCAATTGCTGGCTTTATCCTTTCTAAACATTGATGCCGCTTTAATATTCCGCTTGATGTTGAATGTCTATTGTATGGTTGATGGTTGATGATTGTTGTATGTGGTTGTAAGTGAGAAGCCGTGCATATACAAAGGAGACTCTGTCCGCGGACAGGAAGAATTTGTGTATGTGGCGGTCTGGCACGCACCGGGGATGAGGTTTAAATTACCTTGTTAAGAAGAAAAAAAAAAGATACACACGATTTTCCGCTTTGATAGACTCAAAAACCCCCGGGGGCGTGACAGATTAAATGGTATCAGAGAAAAACAACCATAACCATAGTAGACGAGATCCACATCCACAGTGTAGGGTAGCACAAGCAAATTAGACATGAGATAACCAAGGTATAAGTGCGTAGTACGTGAGAGTACGGGGAATAGGGGAACGTAATGTAGGTATAATCGTAAGGCAGGGTATTAGGGTTATAACCTTAGGGTTAACGTGGTTTCTTTGTCTATAGCGGACGATGGCCCGGACTAGATCGTCCACCGAGAATGCGGACGCGGACAGAGTGGCCCCGACCACCGCAGAGAACCAGCTCCTCCCTCAACAACTGCGGGAAATGGCCGGGCAATTAGCGACGCTGACGGAGCAGGTTCGTCACCTGGCACAGCGACAAGCAACCGCGCCAGCCGAGCGCAATCCAACCCCTCCGCCCGGAACCACCGCACCCACTACGGGACCGCAAGGGACGGGTGGTACGACGACGGAACAGCCTCCATCTCCAAGGGACGCACCTACTCCGACGACCACGGGCCCGTGATGGGAGCTACAACAGGGAAGGCAGGAACGACCCCTACCCTCGGGGGGTCCGCCGCTGTAGGAGGGGTCACGGAGCAACGAACGACGCGAGAAAGGGTCAGGACGAATTTGGCTGGGTTCAAGAAGCATGACCCTCCCACTTTTGAGGGAGAGACGACCGACCCATGGGTCGTCGAAAAATGGGTGGATACCATGGAAAAACTCTTCGAGGACCTACTGATGGAGGAACACGAGCGAGTTCCATTAGCCGTCCACTTCCTCGAAGGGAATGCACGCATCTGGTGGAAAACGGTACGCCCGGATCCAACTACAAACGACCCGCTACCGACATGGACGGCCTTTAGAGAGGAACTTTTTGACGCTTTCTTCTCCGATAGCGTCAAGCGGCAACTGGAAGACAACCTGAAGAACATTAGACAAGGGAACCGCTCGGTCATGGAATATCAAAGGGAGTTTGTAAGATTGGTTAATTGCGTCCCGTTTGTTATACGAGATGAACCCCACAAGGCCCGTCTTTTTGTGGACGGGTTACGGAGCGACATCTTCGAGATGGTTCAGGCAGCGGACCTGCGAACGTTCAGGGAAGTGGTGGATAGGGCCACCATAGTGGAGCGGGGGTTCGCTATCACCCGAGCTCGACGGGAGGGATCAGAAAATAACCGGGAGAGGAAGCGGACACAGACTTACCCGGGAGGGGGTCCGTCTGGTGGGAGCCGACCCCCAAAGTACCCCAAGACGCAACAAGGAAGCAAGAGTGCACCTATTGGAAAGCCGCGACCAGCAAACAAGCCATGCGTTATTTGCGGAGCATCGCATCCAGTGACGGAATGCCCTAAGAGACAGGACCACTGTTACCGCTGCGGCAAACCAGGGCATCTCCGATTCAACGGTCCCCTGAACACTGGAGCGGCATCTTCCACAGCCTCCACCCCAACGGCACAGCCACCAGGACGGGGTAGAGCATCAACGGGGATGCCCCCACACCCTCCGGCGCCAAGGGCAGAAGGAGAATCGCGACCACAACCAGGAGGGAGGCTCTACTCCATGGGCCAACATGGAGCGACACTGCAAGAGGAGGCGGTCGCAGGTATTACCTCCGTTTCTAATTTCCGGGCACGAACCCTGTTTGACACCGGGGCGACTCGCTCCTTTATTTCCCGCACTTTTGCACAAACACATCTGCTAGAAAGTAGTCCCCTTGATGTCCTTACTGACCGTCAGACCCCCGGGGGCCAATCGCGGCAACTGGCCTAGTACCCTCTTGTTCAATAAGACTGGGAAGGTTGTCGTGCCCCTGGGACCTGGTGGTCATACCGCTAAAGGAATACGACGTGGTTTTGGGCATGGGCTGGCTTACCGAGTATCAGGCGGTCATCGACTGCGATGAAGCGCCAGGTGCAACTACAGAAGCCGGGATTTCCAGAAAATGTGTACTTGCTATGTAAAAGCACTTCCTTTTTGGCTATCATCTCCGCGTCGCGAGCTAGGAAGTTAATGGAGGGCGGGTGCGTGGCCTATCTAGCCTTAGTAGATTTAGCCACCCGACCCGTTCCCTCGCCTTCCGAAATTCCCGTGGTAAGGGAATTTCTGGACGTATTTCCGGCAAAGCTCCCCGGAGCGCCGCCGGAACGAGAAGTCGACCTTTCCCATTGAACTACTTCCCGGCACCAAACCCATCACCAAGGCACCGTACAGGATGGCCTTCGCGGAGTGAAGGAACTCAAGGCACAGTTGGAGGACCTTTTGGATAAGGGCTTCATCAGACCTAGCGCGTCCCCCTGGGGCGCGCCCGTCCTATTTGTGAGAAAGAAGGACGGAAGTCTCCGATTGTGTATCGACTACCGGGAGATAAATAAGGTCACGTTAAGAACAAGTACCCCCTGCCAAGGATCGACGACCTCTTCGACCAATTACAGGGGGGCGACGGTGTTTTCAAAGATTGACCTGCAGTCGGGCTATCATCAGGTCCAAGTAAAGGGGGGAGGACATCCCCAAAACGGCTTTCGGACTCGCTACGGTCATTACGAATTTACTGTAATGCCGTTCGGGCTCACGAATGCCCCGGCAGTGTTCATGGACATGATGAACAGGGTGTTCAAACCCTTCCTGGATTTATTCGTGGTGGTCTTCATCGACGATATCCTCATCTATTCCCGTACAGATGAGGAACATGAAGAACATCTGCGCACAGTCCTCCCGACCCTACGGGAACAGAAACTCTACGCCAAACTCAAAAGTGTGAGTTTTGGCTCGAGAGGTTGGCTTCTTGGGACATGTAATCTCGGCGGCTGGGGTCGCAGTCCGATCCGAAGAAGATAGATTTCGGTGACGGACTGGACCCAACCGACGACGGTACGGAGATTCGAAGCTTTCCTGCGGTTAGCGGGTACTACCGGCGCTTCGTGACGGATTCTCTAGGATAGACGCCCCCTAAACCGCCTTGACTAAAACGGGGGAAAAGTCATCTGGACGGACAAATGTCAGAGGAGCTTCGAGGAGTCAAGGATAGATTGACGCGGGGCTCCGATTCTCGCCCTGCCGGGAACCAGGGAGGATTATGAAGTGTATTGCGATGCGTCGCGAAACGGACTGGGAGGAGTGCTCATGCAACGGGGGAAGGTTATAGCCTATGCGTCAAGGCAGCTCAAAGAATACGAGCGAAACTACCCGTGCACGATTTGGAACTCGCAGCGGTTGTGTCGTCCTCAAGCTGTTGGAGACACTACTGTCGGGGCACACTGCATGTGCTACTCAGACCCATAAAAGTCTAAGTACTCTTTTCACCCAAAGGAGTTAAATTTTCGACAAAGACGGGGCTCGAGCTATTGAGGATTCGATTTAACGATCCACTACCCGGGAAAGGCAAAGTGGTGGCCGACGCCCTGAGCCGTAAGGGGCAGGCCGAGAAAGCAGGGTAGGTGCCATCACCCAACAAGATAGTCTGATTGCGGAACTTGCAAACTAAGACTAGAGGTAGTGCCGGCGGGTACAATCGAACGACTTCTGACACTGTGGTCAGACCTACCCTGCTTGACAGAATTCTCGAGGGGCAGCAACTGATGACCAACTCCAGGGTGCGAAGTAGAGTGACTGCCGACCCAAGAGGTGTCTTCGCCACGTAAACTCCGACGGCCGATACGATTTCGGGGACGAATCTGCGTGCCGGATCTACCGGAACTCAAAGAGGAAATCCTGCGGGAGGCGCATACCACTCCATATAATGCACCGGGGGGAACGAAGATGTACAGGACGTCAAACAGCCTTCTGGTGGCCCAAAATGAAGGGAGACGTGAACCGGTTGTGGCACAACTGCTGGGTGCCAACGAGTAGAAGGCCGAGCACCAGCGTCCAGCAGGAAAATTGCAAACCTACCGGGCCCGTGTGGAAGTGGGACATGATTACCATGGATTTTGTGACAGGGTTCCCGAGAACGTCAAGGGACACGATTGCAATATGGGTACGTGGACGTCTGACGAAAGACGGCCCACTTTCTGCCAATACACACGAACTGTAGGGCGCGGGGGACGGGGAACGGACTGGCGCAAACCTACATCAAGAGATTGTAATGTTGGATGGGGTGCCGCGGTCCACCGTCGGCAGGGACAAAAGATTTGGCAACTTTTGTGCAGAGAACCTGCAGCCGAGGCAATGGGAACCAAGTGCCATCTTTCAGATACTGGCTTTAACCCCGAAGACGACGGACAATCAGAGCGG